>CM065053.1:90188230-90373230 GCA_032883995.1 Coronaproctus castanopsis
ATTTCGCGAAATAGAATTAACGAGGCGGACTTAATTGTTCAAATCATCTTTAGATGCGGTTAGTGTGAGATGATATATAATTTAGATCTTAATTAGTTTCAACTTACTACTGTTAAAACGACGCACCTGTATTACACTACTCTCGTTGACTCCGACGACATATGCACATCGTTCTAGTTTATAATTATTATCGTGATTTACACTATTGAGCGTGCCGAAAATAATTATTCATCCGTAATTTAACAATAGTACAGGTGGGAAAAAAAATTCTGGCCATTCTCATATTGCAGGTAATGGCAGACTGGATTGCCAAACAAGCAGCAAACATGCTTCCTCATTCAAATCTTGCCATTCCGCTTGGAGGTGCTTTAAAATTCGATTAAATCATAAGTGGCAGTCTCTCTCTCTCTGAGCGCGTATTTGCTAATAAATTAAGATCGATAAAATTAGAAACCGCGCGTTTGATTACTTCTAACTTAATGCGGAAAGCTGAAATAGTTTTACGCCGTCTTAGACTTGGCCATACTATCACTCACATGCGTCAACTTCCTCCGCGTTGTTCCTGCGGCAACAATATCATCACAGTGCATCATCTACCTAACTGATTGTACTAATCACAGTTCTCTACGCACTAAATTAGCTCCGCCAACGACTTTTGAATTACCGAATTTTAGGACCGGATGATATGCATTCTTCGATTCCGATCATTCGGCCTTTCACTTCTAATCTGAGTTTCCTCATCTGTGTTTCCAGCCTTGCAGCGGTATATGACACGTTAATGGGAAGAAGAAAAATTACATTAAACCAACACGATCATCGGTAATAGATCCGCTCCTAAATTTAATAATTAACGTTTTATTATTTTTAATTCTTTTACACTCTATCGGATTTCCAAACAGGAATTATATATCGAAATTTTTCTCTAAATAAAATTATACGAACGTTTGTTCCGAATATTGTCTTACAAGTACGATAGTAATATTATTTAAACAAATATTGCTTACTATCTTCGTTCAACCAGATTTGGATATAGCCACTTTTCGACTCTAATATTGGAAAACAAGAATATTTGTACGACGATGTTTTTGGATGTTCAGCAGGCTTTTGATCGGGTGTGGCATCAGGGATTGTTGTATAAACTTAAATTGCTGCTTCCTCACTCTTTCTATTTACTGTTTAAATCGTATCTACAAGAGAGATATTTTCAAGTGAAGATGGCCGATGAATACTCGGATATTTTTCCAATAAGAGCCGGGCTCCCACAAGGGAGCGTTCTCGGTCCAATATTATACCTAATCTATACAACCGACTTCCCGACGCTCAGTAAGCTATCTTGGCAGTGGATAAGTGTGAAAACATAGCAACAAATGCAGTAGTCACTTGGGCATGTAGAGGGCCTGGCTAAAACGATGGCGCATAGTGGTTAATGAAAGTAAGTCAACACGTATTTCTTTTACAAATCGAAAAATTGAACGCCTTCCAGTCAAGATAAATAATGTCATAATCCCCAGCAATGTAAAATATTTAGGTATGCACTTAGATGCTAGGCTGACCTTGGAGTACTCACATTCAGAAGAAAATTGAGCATTTGAGACTTAAAACCAGAACTATGTCGTGGATACTAGCTAAGAGATCCGGATTGTCATTGGAAAATAAAGTACTATTGTATAAAACTGCTTTAAAACCAATTTGGGTGTACGGAATACAGCTGTGGGGCTGCGCAAAAACATCCAACCTGCAAAAAATACAGCGATATCAGAATAAAATACTCAGAACTATTACTGCAGCCCCCTGGTACGTGTCAAATTTTACCCTCCATAGTGACTTGAATGTTATGTTTGTGGAGGATGAAATCAAAATACAAGCAAATAAACATGTCGCCCGACTTAGCGTTCATACGAATCCACTTGCTATCAACCTGCTGGATAACTCTGGCGAAATAAGCCTTTAGACCTTGTTTAAACATTATAGCGTTTCGAGGGAGTACTTCTGAGTACTAACCCTCCACAAAACACACTTTATTCGCTTAAATCAATCACTCGATGACCATCAAAGTTGGTCAGTTGTGAAGAAAAAAAAAAAAATATATATATTTGACGCGAAATAAGTCCCGACTGTCTACTACCGGAAATAATTATCCAAATTTTTTGCGATTCCGGTTTACGTCTTAATATTTTAGAGTCGAGAAATCCGTCTTATCCTTTTCCGTGCACTTTTTTATCATTATCGTTCGAAAGTGCGCTGATCTTCCCGTAAAATGTCCGAATAAATTTATTCTAATTGCTACCCGTTAGTACTTCATTCTTCTCGTCTTTAATTTTTACGTTCAGTATCTTTGAAATTCGGCGATAACACCATTTTAAGAATAATGAGATACACTTCCATTACGTCTCGCATCCGTATAGAAGTACGAACCATTAACAACATTTTCTTCTTGATTTCTATATTTGATATTTCGTCGCGAAATACATTGTTCAGATTCATAAATACATCCCGGTCCGTCATCGTGCGCGCGTTATTTTTTTTTCACTTCATTCGCCAATTTACAACCAGCTCTATATTCAGCAAATTTAATATCTTAGTGTAAGATGACTTGCTAAAGAATCCTGTCCAGTGGCTCATTTAATATGTATACAGAATGTATATACTAGATCCGTCAATTTTGTCCTCTTCAGTCTACGAATGTCCTGAGTGTTATCTGCAACTGTCGTGTTATTTGGATGTGACTCCAGTCTTGCAGCGTGATTTTTTGCTGTTTGCACAATTTCCTCCTTTATGTAATTTCTCTTCAGATTTGTGCGGAGTGTTTGATTTGTCACATTACGATTATTAGAACTCTATTTTGTAATCTTTGTATAATCGCTTTTCGAGCAGCCCCACAGCTGACACCCGCATTTCCAGACCGGTTTGATGAACTGGTTGTAGAGTAACAGATTTATGTAAACTGTTAGTTCTGACTTTATCCCTAAAAGCCGGTGGTACGTCTGTTTAATTTTAATGCGCATTTCAGTACGCTTTATTTCTTCCACGTTAACCGTTTATCCGAATCTATTCGCAAATATCTGAAGTCGTCTTTTAGTATTGCCGTTCAACATTACATTAGTTTTAATCTCCGATTAGTAAAAATTGCGTCTATCCGTTTGTTTTCATTTACTTCGATACGCCCATAAACCAGTCCGATAATTTGTCAATCGCTAGTTGTAGGTATTTTTACTCATCTGAACACAGAATAGAATCTGCGAATGTAGCAATTTCACAACGTCAGGCAGAGTACTAGATTCTCGAATTTGCCTACCAGTTTAATTCGCGTATATGTCGTTGTGTTTTTATATAATACAAAATCGCGACTTAATAAGTTATCTCCAATTCGGGCACTCGAACCGCTGACGACTGTTCATGTCTGTTGTAGTCGTTATTATAATTGATAAGCGGTACTTTAATCTGTGATTGCTCTCGGCTCGATCGGATGTTTTTTTTAATGTCCTCTCAAAAATTTGTTCCTCGAAATATCGATATGTATGCCGAAATTCGGTATAATGTTTCGCCGACACGTACAAATTTTGATAACTTTATTTTATTTTTATTTAATTTGTTTTTTTAATCGGTGTATATCGTCCGATCGAATCCAGTGATGAAATCGGTGAATATGCCATTTTTGTTAGTTTGAAATACGGCGTATATTAACACTCGTGTTTGATGTTGTTGGAAGTGAAATAGATTTTTCGATCGGAAGTTATATAGGCATAATACACCGTTTACATGGCACATTGCGGAATTTAGTAATTTCTTATACGGACAAAGTTCTCGTGCAATAGTGCAAAACGGTTGATGACAGTGTTACACATTCGGTACTGTTACACGGTTTTTATAACGCGACACGTCCTAGTAACAATTTCGAAAATAAAAAAAATTAATATTAGAATAAAAAAAAATCTTAAAATATCTCGTCTACTTTTAATTCATTCGTCGACGATTATACATAATTATCGAGATGACGATGCAAACTCTAAAATCATAAACTATAAACAAAATGATGATGAACGGGAAAAGAAAAATCGTTTTGAACTGCGAAACGAATTCATGTATCCCATTAAAATACATTATGAACGGTCAACGATTCCACATCATCCAAATTTCGTAATATCCACTCGTTCCGTCTCTTGTCGACGCTTTCATCGCTATGTCGTTCGTTCTTTGTTTCGTAAAAATAACGCACTATACGTCGTGCATATATAATATAATGTACGCTTGTCGTTAATTTTGGTATACCGGTTAACCGTGGCACATTATCATCCTCTTTGAAAAATTAATACATCAATCTTCATTCAACATCTCCAATTCGTCATTCATTCTTTTATACGAAAAATTAACGTGGTGATTAATTTGTTTTATCGAACAGAACGCATATTGTCGTCGGTACAGTCGTTGAATTCTTTTGTACTTTTAAAACGCGTTATATATATATATATATATATATATATGTATATCAAAAAACAAATTAGTCTTAAGATATGATTTATTTAGTTTTTCTCTTTAAAGATCGGTCGAGGGCGAACCATGAGGTATTTTTTTTTTCATATCGAATTATTTCATTTATATAACAAATTAAACCTTTATTATTATTATTATCAATTCATTAAGTGCCGTCTCCGTATCGGAGGTAGGCGACTACTTACCTATACATATTCTATTGTATAGTGTAAGTAGCGTAATCATAATACGGCGTTAGCGTAGATAGTTACACACACCCAGGAGAGAACTGATTTTGTTTTCACGACATAATGCAGTCCCGCGTGTTTTTGTAGTGTACACTATAAGCGCATATGATGTTGTGCGCAGTGGTTTGCCACTGCCTTCCACGCGATAATAATACTAGCATTATTTATATTTTTATGATAATTTTTGGGTCTATCATTATTGTTATAAAATAGTTACAAGCAAGTTTGACACTGGCAGATCTCGTACCCGAAATGTTTACCCCATATACGAAAAATATAAAATTCAAACAAAAAAACACAAATAAATAAAAACTATATTTATGCGAGCACACACACATTATAATATATAATATATATATATGCGCAGTAGCGTAGCCAGACTTGGTTGAAGAGGGGGTTCAAACAAAACTAAATTATAACAGTAAACCCAAGTTAAATTGAACTTTAAGTAAAATAACCAAAACTCAAGTAGGTAAAACCCCAAAGCAATCCAACTCACCAGAGTTATTTTTATACTTATTAGACGCCGAATATGTAATTCTATTAGAAACAATAAACGACAGAAATGTTTAACGTCACTGAAACACACTAATAGTATGTTATTGAGGACAGAGTGAGATGGTTACAATAAATTCCGCGAAAAATGAACGATAAATAATGATTTTATATTTTTTGAATGAATAATACATAGTAATAATTAACTAAATTTAAAATTTAAAATCTATTGTTCGCGTTTTTCTACAAAATTCTTCTAGTACCTCTCCTATATTACAAAACTACTTATTTACTTCAAAAACAACGAAATTTAAATAAAATAAATGAAAATAAAAAAAAAAAAATAGGTTTAACAAATGCAAAACTGCAATATTTTCTTATTATCAGATTGATTCCAAGTGGGGGTCAGATACCCAAACCCACCCTCTGGCTCCGCCACTGTATATGCGTGCAAAAATACGATATATATATATATATATATATATATATATATACAAATACAACTGTAGACTGGAATACTATTAATTATCTTCTTGAGTATCATATTAATTTAGATGCAAACGATATTCCCAGAACAAACAAGCCATAAAAGAACTGAACGATAATGAAGCTGCCAAAAGCGGTACAGAACTGATGTGTTAATAATTAATTACCGTGGAATATCACTTCTGCCGGTAACTGATAACATTCTTTCAAAAGCGATTAGAATATATAGACAAACGACTCGGAAAAGGCCAGAGACTAGTTATAGAGACGGAAGTTCTTGTCCAGAACAGATACTAAATTTGAAAGCTTTGAAATATAGAAGGTTGAAATATAAAAATCGTAACTTTTGTCGATTTTAAGAAAGCATACGAATCTCTGTAGATATAGAAAAACAAATTGCCACGTAGACAGTAAACTTATTGCCCTCATGAAGCAAATATTGGCAAACACAGTATCAAAAATTAAATTCTTAGGAGACGTATTCAAAATAAGAACAGGAGTAAGACAAAGTGACAGATTATCTCCATTACTATTCAATTGTAAAAGATAATCAAAGAACGGAAAATCAGAACAAAGGAAGAAGGTATTTGCTCATCGTGGCCTCTATTTCAATGCGTCATGTAATACCTGCCTTCTGAAACTTATATTTCGGATACTTTCCACTGTCGTGACTGGAGTTGAGTGTTGTTCTCATTTCCGTTCATCGTCTTAGTATTCTTCCTCTTACGGTATATATATTTTTTTATTAAACATATAAATTACAACTTAGGGCCATCTTGCAATTGGACTGGAATGCGAAGTGGCGTGTTAGAGATCAACGCTCATCAGAATTCACCCAGCAAAGACGATCAATTTATCTCTAATCTAAGAGTGATACGTTTTAGTCTAGATTGTTGTCCAGCCGGTTTATAGTCAAAACATTCGTATGGTTCTGGAGATGAGTAAAATACTGTCTTCAACAGCGTTTTATCTAATATATTGAAGTCTCGACGAAGAGTTTTTGGTGTGTAGAAACGATAAGTCGAACAGTCTTGTTGTGAAATATTTGCACTGTTTTTTCCGTATGGGTCTTTGCACAATCCCCCTATGGTAGATCCAAATGGGCTTTAGAATAATTTTGTAAATTAGCGATTTGTTTTCAAGCGACTGACCGGAATTCTGCCACGGAGCGAATATAATTGCCGCAGCTCTTGATCCAACTGATTCTTTTTCTGAATTATATACTTGGCCCGGGTTAATGTTTTTATCCAAATGCATACCCGAATGCTTAACATCACAATGCTGCGGAATTATTTCAACACTTATTTTAACTGGTAAAAACTACTTACGACGTTACGTATTGTAAAAACGACACGCCAACATTTTCGTTTACCATAAATAATACGCCCACGTCTTAGCCGAATTTCTCAGTTACAGCAATTTAGACGTATCCACCGTACGATCTTTGTCAGCGCAGCTATTATCGCGGTATATCTGTAAAAGTACTAGTGTTAACTTCTCCACTGTCCAGAAGTTAGCCGTATATATAATAAAGCATCGACTCTAGTACACTTCCTGGTAAACGTCTCCAGTTACAGAATAGAAGTTGGATAATTCGTTTCCAAATTACTTCTATTGGTGCGATTAGAATATACGTCTCCAGACCGTTTCTTCTCGTCCTTACGACGTGTATCTACATACAAGTATTCTACGTTTTTAATTTTTGCCTATTATTTTAATAATACTTCAACTTTGTGTCCACGCCGCTAATAAGAATGCTCATTTAATTTATCGTATTTATATTCATCTCTTTTGTTCGAATATATAAGTTTATATAATTTAATCGTCCCATTTACTTTTGTCATTTCTTATTTATCCCTCCTCGCATTTAAATTTTAACTAGATATTTTTATTTATTTATTTTTTATTTATTTAAAACAGATCCCCTTTTCCCTTTTCAAGTTCCGTCGGTTTTTCCCGTTGGCAGATACATTTGCACGTAGCTCCCGTGTTTGTTTATAGTCTACTATGCGTGTGTATGTGTGGTAGCATATTTTCGCTAGCGTTTATTTTGTGCGTGGTTATTTATTATTCGTATGGCATATATGGTCAGTATAAATAAATGATAGATAAATAAATAAACAAGTAAACGATGGACACAGCGTCTACAAGTCATATTTCCAGGTCGTTTGATTAACCAATTCAGCGGTGCATCCACCAATACTCTAATCTGATTCCATCCAATCTTCAAAACCCGTAAGGGGCATTCTGTAAAAATGTGGTTCATTGTTTTTCCCCCACAGTCGCACGCTAGGTCGTCTATTATTTCCCATTTTGTCATTTATTCACCGCTGCGACCGTGACCCGTTCCTAAGCTATTTAGTGAAACCCATGATTTTCTATTCAGATCGAAGCCAAGTGGTCTGTTGTTTACATCTTGTATCAAGTTTCTAAGCGTTAACTCCGTCAAATTTTTCTGACATAAATTTCATCGAGGTATTACACATACGACCCTACTATGTGGCTTCCCGTGCTGGCAAATATATTTCCACCGCACATCCGCAGAGAAGAAACATTCAAACGAGAATGGGCTAAATACAACAGTATGCACTCTCACGTAGAAAAATTTATCAAAGATCCCCCACCTACACGTCTCAGCAGCAGGAAACCAGCATGGCTGACGGCTAACGAGCTACAGAGCAGTGTCGACGCAACTACGAAATGGAAGGAAATATGGGTTAAGCAGACTCCAACAAACGGACAATTAATATCAAATCCGGCTAGCAGGGTGCCAGGATTTGGTCTTAACAGAAAAATATGGTGCAATTTAAATCGCGTCAGAACCAACCAGGGTCGTTGCAAATATTTAATGAACAAATGGAAACTGTCGGAAACGGAGCTGTGCAGCTGTGGCGAGATCCAAACGATGTCACACTTTATAAATTCGTGTAAAGTAAATAGCTTTACTAAAGGACTGATTGGGCTACATTGACTAGAGGAAGGCGCAGAAGACGGGCTGTCGAACGTGAATTTATAATGCAGGATATCTCTAAATAAGCGCGTAATTGATACGATAATAATAATAATAAAACGGCTCTTCGTAATTTCAATCTCTTCGGCATATCCATATTATTAGCCTACTGTTGTCCGCATATGTATTCCATTCGTTTGCAGTTGCTTGCTGTCGTCTTACATGGGCTGGCATTGTATTAGAAGTGTAAACCACTTGGTGTTGATTTATCCCGTAATTACCATCATGGCGGTATTCAGCATAATTTAGCCAAATTAAGGATCCATATTGCGTCAGATGATGCAGTACATAGCGTAGTTACGGCCGCTCCCCATTATGTATCATCATTCGAGATTTTTTTTACTGACATATCCGCTATAATTATAGGGTGACAAGCGAGAGCACTGATCGTTGGTGAAGACTGTTATTCGAAACTCTTGTTTTACTATACTTGAACCATCTAAATTGGCAAAAAGATATCCGATTACTCGTCATTTGATTAAATAGCTTATGTAGACTCTTGCGTGGAATAATCTTGAGGAATTTAGTCATTAAACCGACTCGCCATACCGTATCGTATGCCGATGATAAGTCGATAATAGTTACCGATGTCTTCTTATTTCTCCGGAAACCTTCCGTTCAATTGGAATGTTTTCTTCTATAGCCGACGGTAGACGATTATACATAATTCTCTCAAAAAGTTTGAAAATTACGCTTAATAAGGCGCTCGGTCGATAATTTTCAATTTGTGTCTATTCCTGGTTTCTGGATTGCAAGAACCTTGAATGTCTGAAAAAATTAGACATCATTGAAAAGTTATCCATCTTCTAAATTCTGGGTATATTCAGTCTCCTACGGTAGCTTTCCCTGGCTTAAGATTATATTATTGAATGTGACGTGTGTACTCCATGGGTTGTGTTGAGTATAGTGTGATAAAAATTGGATTTCCAAACTATATTATAGTTCGCGATTAACACACTTACAACGTCACGAACAGAAAAACCAAAAAGAAAGCACTTGGATCAGTTTCGTATCTCCTTTTAGATTTTTGACAAGTACACTCTATACGTGATAGTCAGCGTGTAAAATCACCGACTACTTGCGAAAGATTTTATCGACATAACGCGTAAGACGATTTTATTAACTTAATTCGAGGTTCGTCATAATTCAGCGCGTGGACATTTTTACACTTCACACGCTGCGTCTCTTATCATCAGTCATAAAAAAAAAAAATCAAAGCGTATAATTACCGTCATAATCATACGCGACATTGACACACTTGCCGACAAAATAATAAAACGCTACTAATAATATACGCGTGGTGTTCCTTAGTCGAACAACGATATATCGAACTGTCTTCGATAAAATAATACGACCTTCCCGCTCTAGACTGACCACTAATAAATCGTACACACCGTCCGAGATATGGAATAGAGAGAAAAAAGTGGAACACCCAATTAAACTGCGATCGACGGGAGCTGTATATAAGTCGCGAAATGCGATTTGAACAACGTTATTTGAACATTTTGTTGATAAATATACAAATCGCGAAAAAATAAATAAGGCCTTTTACATCTTATTAAATATGCTCGTAAAGAATTCTTCTTCATCCACCATATTACGAAGGTCGGCCGTTTGGCTACACAGTCTCTATCGACCCAGCAGTCTGAAGAAATTGACGAACAGTCAAATCAGCGTCGTACGAATTTTCTGAACGGCTCACTGATCTCTCGCCGGTAAATTTATATAATAATTAGATCCTCTCTCAGAATGTGTTCTAAGCTTCCTTTTTCTCGAATACAGATTAATAATTCTGCATGTTGTATTCGAGGAATTTTTAATATCTGTCCATACATCTCGAAAGCTTTGCGCTTTTCTAGCATTCAGCGTTGGCAGTCATATAGCAAAACTGAAAACACATAGCATTTTGATATTCTTAATTGTAGGTTGAAATTAAGCTATTTTCTAGTTAGCGCGTTCTTAATTTTTTGGTGGTGATCATTTGTCTCGACTATTCTATTCTCGATCGTACTGCATTTTTTGATTTACAGTTAACGTCAAGGTTGGTGACAAAAAAAAAAAAATATTTAATAGTTTTATTCCAGCTCTGAGCATTTTCTTGGTTTCTTTGAAAACACCATCATTTTTGTTTTAAGTTTATTGTTCGACAGTCGGAAAGCTTTGCTGCAGGTAGCAAGTTTATATACCATTTTCTGTAACTCGTCCGGTCTATTTGCTATAATAAAACTGTCGTCTTACATACCGTATGTTCTTAATCGTATTTTGATTTTACCATCAATTTTTTTTTTTTTATCAAAGGCTTCCTTAAAGATTGACTACGTGTATAAATTAAACAGCAATGGCGAAACCCTTGGCGAATCTCCTTCTTAATGTACTTTCAGATTCAGTTCTTTCGACTCTAACTTGCGCTGTTTGTCCCCAATAAAGTTCACTTACGACGCGTAAATCATTTCTGTCGATAGGATTTAATATTTCAATTAATTTTTTCATACAATCGAAAGAGCTTTATGGTAATTAGCACATGCATATATGTTGGGTTTTTTTCACGAGAGCGCTGTATGAGTGTACGAACCGCAAATAAGGCTTCGCGAGTACTCATTCCATTTTTTAATCCGAATTGCGTGTTGCTTATCTGTTCTTCACACACCGTTTGTGTATTCTTGTGTGTATGATTCCCAAGAGTATCTTTAAGGCGTGCCACATAGATATCGCAGTAATATTTGGCACAATCATTATTCTAGCCTCGTATTACAGGTCGATCCAAAAAATACTGATAAAAAAAATATCCAATAATACTACCTTATGTAGATTACGATTTGAAAATCCGATGACAATAAAATAACGAATGCAGATCACACGTACAGTTTTAATGCTGCCATTACAGCTGTCGACAATCTCTATTATATAATCAAATCGTATCTCTCACTATGGTCTATATACATACATTACCTACTTATTACATTGGTGTATATTTAGCTGTTTATAATTATTACATTATATCGACTAATATTAACACGTTTAATATTTCGATTTAAACGGTATTTAGTAATAATTGCGCGCTAAACTGAACGAAAAAATCGTGTGCCCACTAAAAAAAAATCTTTCAAACGACCAATGAAATGCAACATTGTTCTATTACGTCAATAAGAATTATAATTGTCGAATATATATATATATATATATATATATATATATATATATATATATATATATATATATATATATATATATATAATATATATATATATATATATATATATATATATATATATATATATATATATATATATATATATATATATATATATATATATAGGTACGTAGTATTAATTTTTATTCGGAAAGAATGTTTCGCATACAATTGGGTTTTCATCCAGGTTATCCATCCAACTAGTAGCACGAATTACGATACCTTTAATCGCAATAAACATACTGGCACGGTTCCCTTAAATGTGGTGAAAGCTTTCCATACAGCTTGGCATAAAGGTATTATTTACAAAATGATAAAATGTCAATTCCTTCGCTGTGTAGTTGTTATTCGCAGCTATTCAGCAGATTAATTTACGTTACCATCAGCGAGTCCGGGTCTATTATGAAAACGTGTTCAGCGTGGGTTCCTCGAGGTAATATTTCGTTGCCTTCTGTTTACATTGTTTTGATCCGATTTTCTTAACAGTTTAGGTCCTATCTATCCACCTTGCTGGTGATTCAGTCTGCACCTGTTGTACTATGGGTGAGGTTGATGATGTTAAGCACACATTATTTACATGTCCTCCCGCTTTTGCTGCTCCGCGTCATAAATTCGGTATTTATAGCACAGAGACTTTTCCATTAGGTAAAAGAGTTGAAAATTTCCTTACATATGCTGAACAGGTTATGAGAATTAAATTTAAAAAATTGTCATTTCTTTTTTTAAGTCAATCGTTACCCCGGGACCGGTGCAATTTTTATTAGACTGTTCGTCGTCTATTTATTTGTAATTAAATTTTTTTATTATCATTATTTGTGATTAGTTTTTTAAATATAGCGAAGAATTTTACTTCCGTTCTGTAATTACTTTTTGGAATTTTTACTTTTTATTTGAGTTTATAGTTAATTTTTTTCTCTTTTTATTTTATCGCATTCGTTTAATTTTAATTTTTTTTTTAGGTTTTATTTATAATGCTTATTTACTTGAGGTTAAGTAATAAGCACAAACTCTAAGAACTTTTATTAGATGGATGAAGGGACTATCTCTCATCCCTTCTTCCATCGTAATAAGTTAATTTAAGTATGCTGGTCTATGCGATTGCGCCAGGGCCTCCATCATTACATTTCAAACTCCCTTTTGTTTAGGTAAAAATCCTACACGCTGATATCAATAAAAACAAACTTATTATATCAGCGTCTTTTGAAGATTTTCCCCCTCCCGCTTTAAAAAAAAAAACAAAAAACTTACCCGGTGTTCGGATTACTCTTTACGCAGACGGCTCTTTTCCGTACTTCTTATATACCCAAAGAAATTACTAATTAACCCTCCGTTAGTCGCGCGCTTGTCCAGTGGACCTATACCATTTTAATTTGTCGATATTTTGAAATATAATTGCGGTATGGGTTTGTGCGTTCATGTAATCTAAGGTAGATATATTTTTGATCATATTCTAAATTTACAGACTGGTAACTTGCACGGTTGGTTAGAATTTGAGGAATGCATGCCGACCTACGTAAATATAGGTCCCGTGGGAACAGCGCGACTATGCGCGTCACTATTTTTTCTCACTACTTCCAAACATCAAATCGCAGTTCATCGCTTTATTTGTTTTGCTTGCACGCGTTATTTGTTCTTTGGTTTATTTTGCGGCTATACAAGTATACACACAAAACGATTGTGTCCAGAATGTTTTGATAAAATTTCAGAACGCTGATCAATTCATCCTGTCCGATTTTGGTATTTTTTGTAATAATATAATTACGCTTAATGTCAAAAAATTATTTATAATTTATTTTCTGATTCCTCACAAAATTTTATTATATAAATTCATTTATTTAGTTGTTTCCATTTTTAATAAATTAATGCAATTATATTAGTTTGTTATAATTTAATCAATATTAACAGAAAAATATTAAATCAATAAGAAAAAATGAGTTCCATCCTGATTTAACAAAAAAAAAAAAATATCTTTAAAAATGTAGCCTAGGTCCGTTGGACCTGGCGCGACTAATGGTGTTACAGTAAAGCGCGCGACTAACGAAGGGTTAACAGACAGGAATAATAAATCGCATTTCGAATTATGATAAGAAATGACAAATTGATTTGGACTGTGCTAAAACTCAGACGTCACATTACCCGCTGAAATTGGTTAAAACGTGTTCGTTACCTTGGGGTAATTTTGGATAATAGATTTCTGAATCATGTTACCGTACACGGAATCTGCCATATATCCGTTATTTAAAAGAAAATCATTTCGTAATGTTAATAATAAATTAATTCTGTATAAAACGCTTATTCGTCTAATTACGTATTGTTCGGAATTTTATTTCGTGTAGTGATTTTAACAAATTACAATTATTAAGAAAACAGGTGTCTCGGCTGTTTGTTTCCTAAATACTACAGAAACGTTGTATACTACCCTAAACATGATTTATATTAAGGATCATATACTAAATTTAACTCTTAATCTTTAATTTACATAAACATAATAGCCTATTAGAACGTTCTCTTGGACTTGTGTTTTATTATTTCTTCTATATTTACTTCCTTTTGTTTTATTATTATTATTATTATTATGATTTATTTTTTCAACATTATAAGTATCAATATTCTTTTACCACTTTACGAGTATTTATATTAATACTAAACGGTGAGTCATCGTGAATGTTACTTATTTGTTAAAATTTTTGTAATTTACGTGTGAAATTTCCTTTCTTGTTTTATCCATTTTCGAATTTCTGACATCGCTCGACGTCGAAAAATACGAAAATTTTAATTTTTCTATAAAGAAAATATATACATATATATATATATATATATATATATATATATATATATATATATATATATAAAAATCGTAAATATTAAAATAGAAACAATTTTACATTTTCGAGCCGAATAAATGAAAACAATGCTAATTAGAATCCTAACTATTAATCGGCTCGTTTATATTCGTTTAACGAATTAAAACGATTTAACGGAAGTGTGCGACAAAAAGTATCGATAACAACGTGATAATCATAACGACGTAATGAATATTCTGCTAAGTAATTTATTTGCCGACAGCATCGAAAACACATCAGGCTATTAGGAAGTGGTGCGCGTCAAATGTAACGCCAATTAAGACGAATAATTTAAATAGGATTTATTAACTAAATAAGGAAACGCATTAGCGTGTAACAGAGACATAGAATAGATAGAGCGGATGAGAGGAATACAGTGAAAGTTTGACGAAATAATAAGTAACAGGACGAAAACCAAAATTAAAAAAAAATGAATTAAATCTGGATGAAACCGTTTAATCGATATTCCGATCGACTCTAAAAATTGTGACAACGTCGTCTTCTCTAAACTCTGGCTATTGGCCATAATTTTTATGACAGTCTAACGACCATCATAATAATATAACGAAATTTATTACGTCATAAGCTCGAACGGTATTAATTTACGATGTTAGGCGCGGTTTTATATTTTCCCGATAATTAGAACATGTGGGAGAGAAAGACAACACACACACGACTACGCATCGTGTGAAAATACATATGGTAAGCGAAAAGAAAAAGATAATCCATATTCTCCAGTAATAAAATCGATATAATCTAGGTGTGTGTGATCTTAAATTTAGTGGATAGATCGAACTGATATTATATTAATAATGAGCATTTGTACAGGTTACCATGACGATATCGAACAAATGACACTTTCTAGCACTATCTTGAAAACGAGCATTCGTCAGGTTACCATGACAATGTTCGAACAAATTATTCTTTTTTGTCCGGGTTCGTGAAAATTTAACTCTTACATGCCTCCTTTTAAACTGACAGAAATGTAAACAATTGAAAAATTTTCAACGAAGTAAATAATAATAATAATAATAATAATGTATACATCTGATAGCGTTAATTCTCAAAGGAATTAAACAGTTTTATTATTCCAGTTATGAACAATCATAATAAAACATAACCGTTATGTATATATAATATATATATATATAGGTATAAAAACTGATGGACAACATTTGAACGACCTAGTACTGAAACTATAAACTTCAACAAACTTCTCTGACACTATCTGATTACATGTTGCTGCTTATATTAATGCTAGCTTTTTGTTAATTTATTCACCATAAGGGGTCAACTATCAATACATGTGATCAATCCCTTTTACCGTCCCCCTATTGACCGAGTTTATCAGTTTTAAACTTTTCAATTCACCATAATCCCTGTTGTTCTTTCCTTCATTTATTTTGCCAATTAGCGTTTCTCTAGGTTTTACTATGATGATGTGCACTGAAATCATAAGTAAAAAATTATTCCTTTTGAATTGTAGTCAATATGTAATTTATAAAGTAAAGATTTTAAATAACTATTCTTTACGAAGTTTTTTTAGTACTATTTTATTACAGAGCGATGAATCGTCTTATAAGTCCTTCAATGTGTGTTAGAGCTACGTCATAGCATACTTGGTTTCTTCGTCTCATCCTCTTCTTCACTCTCCTCCGAAACCACATCTGATGCTCTATCAATAATTTGTTCATCACTAAGACGTTCAAAGCCTGGATCATTGGCATTTCAATTAATCCACTCAACAATGTTTGCTCCATCGACGTCACTTCCTCCTAAGACGGTTTTCGCTGAATTTGTTAAAAACTCCATCATAGAAAGACAGCGGATAATCGAGAGGTTACTGTATTTCTTTCTTAATGCGTTTGGGTTTATATCGGAATATATATATATATATATATATATAAAGTGAAAAATTAAATAAGTAAATATACGATTTTCCCGTTAAACTATACGTTCTTTTATGCGTGCTGTTCATTTCAATAGCCGTATGCATCAAAATTTACACGTACAATAGTATATTTGGTTTAACCTTCTTTACTTATTACGTTACTAACATGACTGTAAAACCGTTTCGTTAATTTATACCAACTACCAACCATTACATGAACTTATGTAAGAACGTATCCGTGATGTATCTACCATAATATGTAACATTTAATTTAACCTAATCATCATTATATTAGTATATATATTCGCCCTGACTGAATATTTATATATGTACGATTATAATAAAATTAAATTAAAATTTCATGTCTTGAACATAGCGAGGAAGTCGTTGATAGCAGAATGGAAAAGGTGCATTTTTATACTTTATTTAATGAAATAAAAATAGATGAAGAAAAATTCTAAAACTACTTTTGATAACCGGCTTGCAAACATAAATGAAGAAATTTCTAAAAAGAACACTTCTCTTCAAAACTGTATACCACCGAAAGAAAAGCTCCTCATAACACTCATCAGGTATGTACATATTATATTCAAATTATTCTATTCGCGAGTAGCTCATTTAAAATTATACTCTTGAACAAAAATATCTCGGCTAGAAAATTGTGTAATTAAGAAAATATTTATATTACAACGTTTTGAAGAAGGTGAATCGAGAAAAAAAAACATTAAAAAATGAAATCTGTAAGTTGTACTAATAATAAAACATTATATAGGAATTAATTAAAAAACGCTAAAATCTGATTCAATGCAGATGCAGTTGGTGAAACAATTGTAGATTCATTTGATAAAGAACTAGAAGAAGGTTACAGTTCTATATGGACTTGACCTTCATTAAATGAACACCCTGGTGCTGTTAACAAAGAATGTGGTTGTGTTGTTGGATAATATTCAGTTGATAAATACCGTGTCTGCACTTGAGGATGATTATATTCGCTGCATTGTTGTGGTGGGTTGCAAGGGTGGTCGTTGGGATGAATTTTTGTTTATGATTTCAAGTCTACATCCTGTGTTAAGTCTTTTAGGTAGCGCACTAAGCGAAGGTAATAATGACGAAAGAAAATGTTTATTGTCATCTTCAACTTCTGTATAGGCCCTTCTTTCGTGTCGCTCCAAATAATTTTTTCCTCCACAGAATGCAATCTCTTTTTATTAAATTGTTTCTGAAACATCAATGATTCTTCTTCTGGCATTTCAACTGCTGCTTCCAATGAATTTGTTGTTTTCCTTGGTTCCAATGTGTCCTTCAAAAACTGCAACTGATCTACATATACGGAACTTTTGTGTTTGAAGACTTTCTCCTTCTGTACATCCCTTGAAAAATTATCACGAATATTTTTCCACTTTTTATCTAATATATCTCCCCTGTAAATATAGAGTCGTGCAGTAATTTAAAAATTGTAATCAACTGTTTCAGATATTTGGATACAGGATGTTCTTTAGCTGAACTGCATTATAAATTTCGCATTGGAAGATCAACAGCTAGCGCAATTATAAAAGATGTTTGTAATGCAATATGGGTTTGTTTATCTGACATCTAGACCAAAGTTTTCGAAGGAGATTGATTCAGATCGCAAATGGGTTTGAAACATATGCAAACTTTCCAAACTGCATCGGTGCTTTGGATGGGAAACATATAAGAACAAAGCAACCGCCACATAGCGGCTCTTTGTATTACAACTATAAAAATTACTTTTGTAGTATATTATTTGCCACGTGTGATGCAAATTACTGTTTTACTTATGTTGAAATTGGGTCGAATGGGAAATCAAGCGATGCTGGCATATTTAAAAATTCGACACTGTTTCAGAAGTTGTGTAACAGTTCTTTAGACATACCCACAGCGTGTTTCTTTGAAAATTTAGATGAAACATATCCTTATGTCATGGTTGGAGATGAGGCGTTTCCGCTATTAGAAAATTTATTAAGACCATATGGAGGAAAATGCCTCGATAACGTCAAAGAAACAATCACAGATTATCAGTAGCAACGAAAGTACATTGAATGTTCATTTGGGATATTGGTTAATAAATGGCAAATATTTCATAAACCTATTCATCTTCATTTAGATTTGACAGAAACTGTTATTAAAGCTGCCTGTGTTTTACACAATTTTGTAAGAACTAAAGATGGAATTAAATTTCATGATGATAATTTAGAACAATCAAATTTTAGTCATCTACCGGCATATGGAAATTAAAAAGGAAATTCTAAAGCCATATCGGTTAGAGATAAATATGCTTCATATTTTACAAAAACAAAACGGATGTTCGCTTAGTTATATTTAATTAATTAAAGTATATAATTATACTTTTTAAATTGTAAGTTTTATTTTTAGAGTTTAACATTTCTAAAAAATTTATATATTTCACGATTATAATATTTATGACTTAGCCAACTTTTTTTTATCTTCTAACGAGATATATTTATTATTTCCTCCCAACGCTTTTTTCTTTTTATTCTGTCACAATAATCACTGCATTTCATGTTTCATAATGCAGGTCTGTCCTCTACTTCACTAATTAAGGTTTCAACATTAATTTTATCCATAATTTAACAAATAAAAAAGGAAAACGGAATATAATAACGCTTAATGAACGTATACAAAAATAAAAACCGCTTTTAAAAAACGCCGTGTTTGGTTTAATGAATACAAACGTGAAACGCGTCTAATGTATAAAACAATTACAAAACGCGTCGGTTTTAAAACCGACAGGCGACCGCTGTGTGTGTTTACACCATAAGAAACGTGTTTATCTGAAACCGACTCGGTTTCAATTTCGGGAAAGACTTCGGTCAAAACCGCTTAATGTGTTTTTGTCCATACATAATGATCTTAAGATTCCATATGTCAGTGACGTACACGCATAACAGTACAATAGATTATTTGACAAGTTAGCAACAATCCCGTCATCCGCAGGATGCACATAAAAAGTCTTCCGGACAATCGGCCAAGGCGCCTGAGAAGAAAGTGGTGCCGTGATTCTATTCCGATCACCAAACGGACTCCAGTCCTCTTTCCTGAAACGATAATATGTCTTTTTATTAACTAGCGTGCTTGATCATTCCCGTTACTATCATTACTTCTCAATTTCATCCCCATCGTATTACTTCTCCATCTTTGCTCACAATCTTGCGCTTCAATGGAGGCATTATATTAACATCTGTTCCTTTATTCAAATCGGTAGTGCTGGTGCGATATTATATTCGGTTTACGGTTTAACGTAGGATGCTGTTGACGATTAACTTCCAAATTCTGCCATCGGAACGTGTTTCACGCACATACGTGAGATGGTCTGTTAACAATATTACAAGACAAGATTGAATAACAACCGAAATCATAGCGCTGGAAAATGTAACACTACGAATATGACATACACGGTTATTCCTACACATATATATAAATGTATACAGGTGAAGCAACCGGACGCCGATAGTTTGAACGTAGACAAACGCCCAATTCAAAAATGATCTTTCTTTATTTTTCTGGGTATAAAATACAAATGTATGAAGATAAAAACTAATGAAATCTTTTGTTTATTTGTTCTACTTGCCCATATATGTGCGCGACACAAATAAAAAGTAGTTATTCCGCACATCTGAATTGGTTTGTGTCGCGTAAAATGCTTTTGTAATATAGTAACAACTAATAATAAAGATAATTTTACACGCACATATATGCATATATTATATGTATGCACTGTATATGTTGCAGTTAAATAAACAATAGCTGTTTTAATAATTAATAATATTTCAGCATGAGTATTTTGCCTTTGCACTTCTACTACTCCCTACAAATCGTATTTTGTGTGTATATATATATATATATATATATATATATATATATATATATATATATATATATATGTATATAATTAAAATTTGTACTTCATTGTTCAAATTACTTTTTTTCAATTTAAACCCACCTCAAGTTATCATCCTGATTATTAATAGAAATCCGTACTTTTAGGACACACGTGTAAATACGTGTTTTATAAAAACGTTAATTTAACCATCGGAAAGATAATTTTCTCTAATTTTATTTTATTTTATCTTCTTCAATTCGTCAATCCGCATCAATTCACTCGGTATAAGTTAGACCGCATCAACAGTATTAACGGAAAGATCCCTAATGTATTTCAGAATAAAATAAAGGTCGATATAGATTTACATTCAAAATTCCTTTTACAGCCCTGACCTAAATTGCGAGTCCCCCATTCTTCAGATTGTGCATTTAACTTTTCCGTTACAAAATTCTTCAATCTCATTAATTTCTACATTTGCGAAATTTATGGTGTTTATATTTGATTTTTACTATTCTATACGATGCATTCAACAAGAAATTTGTTTACACACACACACACACACATATATATATATAGGTATATATATATATACAGTCGAATCCGCTTATAAGGGACACATTGGGCGGAAGTCATTTGTCTCTTATAACAGGTTGTCCTTAAAAGCGAATTTTTTAAAATCTCTTATTGAAGCGAGTGGGTGTTAGAATATATACAGTTTAGTAAACAATTAACATACTTATAATCTTATTAATGCGTAATACTTATTTATATTGAAATTAAGAATGCAGGAGGCATATATAAAGTAAAAGAACCTGACCTGATATTTGTAAAAATTGTTCATTTACTGTAAAAATGCGCTATAGTTGTTTGGTGTAAATTCTTCATCTGCTGCGTTTGAACAAAATCTGCACAGTTATCTAATGATGCCGTAGGAGCACCTGACTGCCCTTTTCAGTACTACTCCATTTTTTACGTAAGTTCTGTTCATCTGTTTTTAAACGGGAGATGGTGTTTTTGGAGACGCCCATGATTTTTGCTAACTCCCGAATAGGCATATTGGGAGGTTGAATTTCGATCTCGTTTAAAATAGAAATTTTTTCCTTTAATGATAAACATTTACGCGACATTTTATTCATACAAAAATTCACCAGAACCAAAAAGAGAAAAGAAAATTTTCGCAAGAAAAAAATAATAAAACTGCACGACGGACTACAGTTTTTGCAGAACTAAACTAAGAACATAATAAGCTATCGGAGAGTAGAGTGCATAATTAATAAACGTACACAGCAAAAAACAGTATAGCGTCAATGAGAGAATATCAACACAAGCACATCTCAAACAAAACGAAGAAAAAACAAAAATGTTCACTTAAACAAAAACGAATTATAAAAATGACTAAAACATTTTTTATTCAATTTTTGTTTCTGTGAATATTTTCGTTTTACGACCGGAAGTGCCATTTTATATCGGCTGGCTTATCACCCGTCTCACTATTTATTGCCTTGAAAGTCTATTAATCTTTGTCCCTTATAACCGAGGCATTGTACCAAAAAAGCGAACTAAAATAACCTTCATTTGATACGTTTGATTCGGGGTTTTGCTGATTGTCCCTAATAAACGGCTGTCCCTCTTATAAGCGGATTCGACTGTATATATATATATATATATATATATACAGTGCGCACCCAGGATTTGTCCAATGTGTAACAAAATAAGACAGGCAAAACAAACTATAAACGATCACGAACAACAACAAAACAAGTAATAACAACAACAAAGGCACTGGTCACGACTTGGGTCAGACTTGAATGCTGAAAGGCCCAAACAAAAGCCATTTTTTTTCTTTTTATGTTGCACAATCAGCCGGATTTTCAATGTTATTATCAGACATAATGTAAAGAATATTTTCTAACAGTACTTTTTGCTATCTAGGCTGTTTTGTACGCTTTTCAAGATGGGTTTTATTAGTGACAACGCGAGCTCTTTCAAAAATTCTCTTCTGTTCCGACAATCATTTTAGCTGCGAAATTGTTTGGAGCTTACAAGTTACACACATTCTTTATATGTATTTTATACTTTTCTAAGCCCTCTGGGAGCTTAAGCCCGGTAGCCCCGTGGGTATGCCACTGTATATATATGTATATATATATATATCAATATACAAATCGTGGAAAATAACTTACTTTTAACTTTTCATAATTTGTAGTCAATTCTACCCGATGTACGAACGGATTTAACGTTTCTTGCGTGCTAACCATATCTACCGCCGATCGACTACTACCGAGCATACTACGATTCTCGAACGAAATTATTCGTTTGGAAACATCGATACGAATAAAATTTAATTAAAAATCTTAAATAAATTCGATCGATAGATCAACAATTAATAATCCCTTTCAAACCATACACGATCGCGGAAGTGATAATAATTATCGTATGTAAAGTTTCGTTATGTGCGAATAATAATTAAATTCCGCTAGATAGTACTCTAAATAAATAACGAGAATATTTTAAATGAAAAATACACTTTCCGCTCGAGAGAACGCAACTTTTACGACCATTGGAAATCATAAAGACGATAACTGTAACTGCTCGCGCAAGGTGGTGGCGAAAATACGCGATAAGCTAACTGGCCGATAAATCCTCCTGTTCTGTGTTGCTTCAAACTGCGCGCGCGTGTTGTGGTGTATATGTATGTATGTGTGTGTTGTGACGTAAACCTTTTGAATTTGGACACGGTTTTATCGAAATATTACACATTACATATTCCTTTAAGTTAACAACGTAGCGTGGCCTTCCACCGTGTAATACGAATCGATCTTAAGTATAAGAATTAAAAATTCTGAATAGAAATGTGACAATAGTATATCCGTATATTAATACGTATCAAACTTACAAGCACGTACACACTGACCCAATATACTATATATATATATATAAATCGATAAAGTATTCCCTGACATCGTTTTGTGCGTGGAGTGTGGGGTTTAAATTTGGATAAACATTATGTTTCCCTTCCACTCAAGGGTAACGCGTTGTTTACAAGAGTTAATAAGTTAGATATTGTTTATCCATCTAATTCGTTACTAGTCGAGGAGGAGAGTAAGTTGAAAAACGTTAAATAACACGCATTACAGGAAAATGAAACAACTTTTTAATGTACCACCCTTGTAAAAATCGATAAAGACAAAATTTAATCAACGAAACGTACGATGAAATATCTTCAAGATCGAGTACAACGACTGAATTTCTTACGACTACGATAATTAACCGGTTTTAATTTCTACATGACAAAGAAAATATATCGGACCAATAATATTCGATAAGTAGGGGGTGGTACTCGATCAATAGTTGTTTCCTACAGCTGAATAAAGCAGAGTTAACCTCTGATTAGTACCGTCTACCGTTAGAAAATTCGTATAATAATGATGATGAAGTTGAATTATGAAAAAAAAATAAATAAATAAAATAACAAACCGCGTCCGAACAACACTTTTTCGGTATTCTGAGCTCCGAGTGACACGTATAAAAGTTGCCGGTAAAATGGTAATTATGGCTTTACCGCGCGAAAACAAGAAACGAAATTATTTAACTTTAAACGAGAATAAATTAATTTTAATAATCGTACCGAAAGTTCAAAACTAGTTTGAAAAATTTCTTTGCCCGGTAACCGAAAATACTATTATATATATATATATATATAATTTGTCGAAAAAACAGAAATTTTCAATCAGTTTCATTATCAGGACAATAACGACGTGGAAAAGATAAGTTAATATCAATAACGATAATTCGAGTTTTGTACGAATTTATTAAAAGTGCTGGGAAATAGCGACCATTAATTAATGAAGATACAAAAATCGTAACCGGTAGAATTAAAACATATTGACGAAATCCCGTTAGAATCAATTTGCACTAAACATTCTTACTACGCAAAAGAGTTCATAGTTCGAATCGTACATTTATTTATTAAACGTTTGTGAAGGTCCTTTAATTGTAGGTGATTATAAAAATATTCTACGAATCGCCGAACGACAACCTAATAAACCTTTTTAAACACAGTGCGTATACTTGGGAGTCACATTGCATACAAGATTGACATTTTAAATTGTGAAAATATTAAAAGGAAAATGAATACAAGAAACGGAATTATCAGAAAATTAATTGTAACATCATGGTGAGTAAAAACATCAGCAATGGCATTATGCATTTCGACAGCGAAATATGTTTGCCCTGAATATTCAACCAATGTAAAAAAAAGGTTCATGTATACAGTGCGTCTAGTTACTGGTTGTCTTAGACCTTTATATCTTCTAAGTGGAATAGCGCCACCTAATATAAGAAGGAAAGTAGCAGCTGATGTGGAAAGAAGCAAACAAATCCACGATTCTCGTCATGCAATGTATGGGCAAGCTGCGCCAAAGGCGCGTTTAAAGTCAACAAATAGCTTTCTTAAGGTCACAAAGGAAATACCCAAAGACATCGGCAGAGCGCGAACGCGTTATCAGATGGAGAAAGAAGTATATTCAAACACAACATACACAAGAAATCCCTACAGCCGGTTTCAATCAAGAATGGATAACATGGAGGACACTAAACAGAAAGCTACGATTGCGGATTCAGTCAATGGGCTACTTATCTTTTAAACTAATCAATTCGAGAGGAAAAAATATTTGTAAACTGACGATTAACACGATAAATAAGATTTGTCTACAGAGTCGAAATATTAAATGTTTTGTTATTACTTAAAATATGATATATATATATGAAATATGAAAAGACATCTAAGGTACACTACTTTCTATAATCGTTATTGACGAACTTGGACGTATTTACTTATACGAGAGTACGGCCAAAAGAAAAATTAAAATTCTGCTACGAACAAATAATTATGAAATCATTAAAATTTATGTTGATTCAAACGGCACTAATTTTTAAACATATAGTTTAAATTTAAGCATTTATCAAACAATATATATATATATATATATATATATATATATATATATATATATATATATATATTAAACTTAACCTTTTCAGTCACAATGCCCATTATATGAATTACGAAATTTTAATGTTAACAAATTTTTTATTTTCCGGTTGATGTAAAATGTTTTAATTTAAAAAATATTTATACGAATATATCGAAAATTATCAACAGTTCACCTAAGAAGCGGTATTGTATAATAAACACTCGTATAAAATTTAAAATTGTTGTGTAAAAATGTTATTATAATGTATGACTGAAATGGTTAATTTAGTTTTCTTAAAATTTTAAAAAGTTACACACGAGATCGTTATTTATTGCCGATTACACACGTCTATATGTATTAATAAGTTTAGAACGTACCGAATATACGACATTTTGTTTCCATTGTCATTATATAAGATGCAGTCGCGGCTAGTGATTAAAAAATCTAGCAGTTTCAATTACACCACTCGCTCCTCACAAACATATACACACACAAAAAAAAATTTTTCGTTTCGCACAACATCGCAAAATAACATTAACAATGTCAAAGTAAACAAAGTGTAATATAAATACAAGAATCATTTAAAACCGTAATCGGAAAAACTGAAAATTATGAAGTTAGATTATCGATCCCAAGATAAAAAATTGTAATATTAAACCGAAATATATCAAAAATTTATGTCCGCATGAGTAAGTACAAAATTTATACAGTTAGAAAAGTATAAACATTTTTAAACGACAAAAAACGAAAGGATGAACTCTGGGTATAATAGTTAAGTATTCTTATTTTTTCACAATTTACACAAAACGATCCTCTGAAAATTAAATGATCGATTGCCGTATAAATAATAAAGCTTCAATAAGGAAAAAATTCTACATTAACACGGGTCAGTAATAACACAAACAACATAAACTGGAGAGTGGCAATGAAACAATTCATACGCGGAAATGTACACGGTAAAAGAAACACCAATAGAGGAAAAACTAATCAGTATGCGCACGTAACCGTACCCGTGTGTTATAATAAACGACATAATGAGAAAAACCCATTCTGCCGCTTCAAGTGTATGTACACTTCAAGGACTCTAGTTGCCAAAAACGATTGCAACCAGCAGTCGCCAATCCTATGTAAACTCTTCACGAATAGTAGCATTACGCGCAAAATTTCCATATAACGCTGTACACGGCTTTTCGATGTCTTCAGGTTGCATCGAGCGTGCAACCACCAACCGTTGTAAGTAGGCATTTCAAAGCACTTTTTAAACGATTTTTAACCTTTTATAATATATTCTACGAGAAAGATGATAATTAGTACTTGATTATTTTATTACATCAATTTTTATGTTATTGGGGATATTTCTGATGGCTGTGCAACCATGAACGAGCCGTCACTGGTAACATGTACAGGGTAATACTTTTTTACGATTTCAGCGTAGACAATTTAATAACTTCATCGATTAATGGGTAAAATTAAATTGCTATGTTTAAAACTATACTGATATTTTGCAATAGAGCCATCAGTTCTTCGATTGTGTTTTATTGATCGTATGATTGATAATATTTCATGAAAAATTCCCGTAATCTCGGTTTCCTATTAAGAAATTTTAGTATGATGAAATAAAAAAAAATTCTTTAATTCGCCCGAATGTATTAATTTTTCGTATCACTTATAAAACACCCCCTTCCGTTTTTATGTTTGTTAATTTTTGTTTTCCATAAAATTATTCGCTGTTTTTAATTTTATTACAAAACGAAAATACACTAATTATTCCTATAACACCTTTATAGATTTAATTTTAGTTTTTTTTTTTTTTTTTAAAGTCTAACTTAATTTTTTATCTATCTTCTATAATGAATTTTCCATAAATTGTGAGTTTTATATATATCCACATTTTTACTCGATGCTTTCCATAATGATCCTTTTTTTCTTTCGCGTAATGAAATTATTTTTTAACTACCGTAACTTATAATCATTCAAATATTCACCATTTTTTTTTTTTTACCCTCGTATTGGGTTGACAACGCTTTGAAAATTAAACGTGTTCTTTCGAGGAATTTTAATTATAATACCGACGTTTTTGACAAATGTAATATTCAATTTAAATATACGTGTGTATATTCTATCTTATTTTATTCAAAAACATAATTCTAGTTTTTATTTAAGTATCCTTAAATGTCCACAAAGAAATGTTTTTAATAATTTTATTCTTAGAGACGTAACCGAGAAATGACCGGTGAATATAAACAATGATCATAGGATGACCGATTGTAATAAAACGAACACACGGACATAATTATTTTCAATGAACTTATTTGCTTTAACGAGTTCTTTCATTTTATGAATATTCCGTTTAACTAATTCGAAACTAAGTTTAATACTTTTATCGACGAATATTACTATACTTTTTATATAGAACGACCCGGAGAAGACAGACTTTTTGGTTTAATAGCGCGGTTGCTAAAAAAAAACGCAAACCGCGTGCTCCACGTTTAATGTATACACGAGGGATTTGTTTTTGTCCAATTTCAGTTATCGTAGCAACCCATAACGAGAGAAGGAGAGCACGTTTTACGTAGAAAAAACGTCCTGGGCAAAAAAGACCGGTTCGTACCAAACATCAATCGAGTTTGTGCAGTGATCATTCAGAGTCCCGGACGCTCTGCTCGTCGTCATGCTGCTTCTTTAAACCTATCTAATCTGTCCGTAGTATATTGCTGGATGACTTGAAATTCGATCTTTATAAACTGGTAATAACTCGCGAATTAAAAAGTACCGACTACGCACAACGAAAACTTTTTTCTTAAAAAAAGAAAGTCGAAAACTAAGAAATCGATTCAAACAATCTTTTGATATGCGATGAAGCTTCAGCTATCCGGATTCGTAGACAAAAAAAACTGCCGCTACTATCCGAATTCAACCGAACAGAACAAGTCGCACACTCGGAGTGGCGAAGTTGTTAATATTGGGGTCTTATTTGTTCACCGGTACTGTCAACGGAGTGTGCTTATCACGATGATAAACTCGTTTTTGTTTCCCTCACTTCATCATCCGGGCCGTACATGGTGCTGTCACTGTTAGACAGGAAAGTACTGAAAGAAGCATTTGATAACCGCATATCGTCGCACTCGCACTTTCGCTGATCTTCCAGATTTGACCGCTAGATATTTTTTTGTGGGGATACCTTAAGAGTCGCGTTTACGAAATACGCGCACGAGATCTGGAAGATTTTAAAACTCGTATAATTTAGCGACCTATGCTGGAAAAAGTTGTAAAAAGACTAAATGAATGTATCATTGCAAATGGCGGCCATCTATATCGTGTTCCATAAATGATTGTTAGCTAATCTTTCGTTTTCCTATTTTCAAATAAAATTTTATATTCGAAAATTTTGGTCGAGTAGTTTTTGAGTTATTGAAAAAATAAGTCCGTCTTCCCTGAACCATTCTATAGTTAATTATAACAATAGCCACAAAAATCACATGAGATTTACAACTCGGTATAATTCACAAACTATGCTTGCTCTAGTTTAAGATTAGTTCGACGAGTGTTCTTGTGTAATATGTTGGTACATTTCTTTCAGCTAACAAAGAACAGATTTTAGTCCGTGATCACGTTCATTCTATATAGATATTAATTTCAAGTTTTGAATATCACATCCTTAATAGCATTGTTTGCTCACTCTACTTTAAATAAAAAGATTATTTTCATTCATTTCATCCATATTAATTGTATTTCGAATAATCTCTTATTCATTGTCATCAATATTAAGAAGTATTTATAGCCCCATTCTTCTACATTTGTTTTCTTTTTAATTTTGTACTGCGTTCTGAATATTTTTATGTCATTTTCGTTTTTTCTTTTTTGTTTCTATCTGATCTATTTCGATTATTGCAGTCATGAAATTATTGTGTGGCAACATATGCCCCAAAAAAACAGTCTCTTCTTTGTTATATTGTTTTTATAGTATTTCTGAATTTATTTTGTTCCGTGTCCAAGTGATGTTCAAAATATTTTAAAGACCTCCACAAATCGGTTCATAGCGGTGTAATTTTCATTAGATTTTTCTATGCCAGTAATTTAACAATTCGTTGAATAATTTTCTTTTTTCATGTTAACTTGTTTAGCGATTGCTATTCTTGTTTTTATTTAAATATTACTTATTTTACCTGTTATTTTCTGAATATTTAAAATGTGTTTCACTTTATCAAGTACGCTCTATTTCCAATGTCAGAGATAATTTTCAGTTATTATTACTGACGTTTGTATGTATACCAACTGAGGAATGTAACGCGACTAAGAATTATTTGACACGACTAGAAATGATTTGATGTTTCCGAAACGATATGTATTCGAGAGCACATATAACTAGATTATTTTTTAATCGAATATGGATCAAACGTTCAAAAAATGGAAATTAGTAACAACGGAATTAATATAGGCGGCATAAATATAAAATCGTTCAGATTTATCAACAACATCGCCGTAACGATGGAAAGTGAAAAAGCTCTGTCAGATGCATTGTTAAAGACTCTTTAATTAAACGCTACAATATGTTAAACGAGAAAAACAAATTTTGGTATAACAGATGATGCAAGATGCGATCAGGAAATACTAGAATAACACAGGCAAAGACCGGTTTTTATAATCACTGTTAACGTCAAAAAATGTAACTATAGAGCTAAGGAAAAGATTAACAAAGGTACATACGTTACTCTTGTATGGCTCACCAACAAATGAAAAAAATAACTGGAGCTGTTCGAAATATGGCATTATAGAAAAATACAAAAAATTAAGTGGACAGATGGAATATACGCAAGTACTCCGAAACGTCAATGAAAAAAAAATGCTCAATGAACATCATAAGAGATAGGAGATACGGTTGGATAGCACATATATTAAAACATATCGGATATCTAACAACAATAATAGGGGAGGACCAAAAAAATGCAACATAACATGAATTCATTGGAGAATACAAGTGTAGAGACGTATCAGGTATTGAAAGAGAAAATTAAGAAATACAAGAAGAACCTTCTCAATTATTTAACAGAACAGTAATAAAAGTTTATCAATAATTACTCTTTTTGTATGCACTATAAAAATGTAAACAATAAAACGAATAGATGCATCCGAATTTTCCAATTATTATCTTCATCCAGTAACTTCGAAATAAGTTCAAACCATTCACTTACTTCAATCAAATCTTTCTAGATAAAAATGTTAATTAATCACATAATATAGAATTACTTACTTCAGTCGTCTGTTCTGACATACATAACCTCGAACTTTCCATTAGAGAAATATGTATTACAGTTGAAGAAGTAACTGCATTAAAACGTACCTAAGTTTACATGTTCGCAATTCTGACAGGCCAAAGATAATGTTCCATTTTCAATCGTATTCGATATAAAACACATATTTTACATATTACAGTGTTGTAAATATAACCTGGCTTATTTCACAAAATTTTATTTAGTTTAAAAACACGATTTAATTAGCATAGCAAATAAATTACGAAACAGTCTTTTTCTTTTTTACATATTCGATGATAACTAACAATCGAATTACAACATTAACCAGCAAGAATATTTAGTTAAAAAATTACTATACAAATCACTAATTGCTAAAAATATATATAAAAAAGTTTCTGGCAGCTATGCCATTGTCAAGTTATAAATAACTAAACGTATTATTATTATTATTATTATTATTATGTGTAAATTTTTATATATAATTTTCAATATTATCATTAATAATTTATTTCATCAGTTGTTTATTATTATTATTAGTTAAATTAGTTATATAATTTAAAAATGGCGTAACTGCGGAAAACTTTATATTTAAGTATTAGTGATTTCTACTATTATCTGTTTACATATATATTCATAAAATATTTCATTACGTTCGCCTCGCGTTACTACTTGTAAATTGGCTCATTATAATTTAGAACTACTTAAACTTCTATAACTTGGAATAATTTTACGGAAGCGATAATAATTTCAATCTTAAAGATATTTTAATTTCGCGTATTTAGGCAAACGTGTGCTATTTAATATGATTTAATAGTTTTCATTGCGTACATCATTATATCATACCGTGGAATGTTTAAAAACGGTATAAAATTTCATTTAAGACAAAACGAGTATAATTGATCATTTTAAATAAAACCAACAAATATAGACATATCAAATTTATAAAATTTATTTCAAAAAAATATAAAAAAATACTTAATTCGCGTAACGTAAATATTATAAAGGAGCATTCGATTTGCAAAGGTAAAGTTAAAATATATAAATGAAAATTCAGATTCATAAAAGTAACACGAACGATACTCGAGCGTCAGAACAAAATTTAGCTTTACTTTTAAAAATTTAACGTATGAAATAAAGAATAAATACGGTTTTTAAATTTTAATAATATTAATATAATGAGCAAAACCGCGTTAAATTAATTTTATTTCTCGAAAATAGGAAAATTTATACGACACGGTAATTTGTAGAAAGTCTTAAAATACAGTTTAACGTGTTGCAAACAAACGATAAACTTTCAAATATCAAAAGTCCATATTTTTAATAAAAACGTGTACGTCTTAAGCAACAATTGTAATTTTTTAATATTTTCGTTTACAATTATTGCGTCATTTGTATCAGTTCATCTGTTTTCTGTTAGTATGACGAACAATTAAAAGTAAAAATAAATACAGATTCAGTTACTCGTTATTACAGCCGTTATTTTGAAAAAACCATTACATTATTAATCTAATCGTTACCATAACGAAACGCTACTTATAATGACCATATACACGATTCGGCTGAAAACATTATTTCTTCGATAATATATATATATATATATTTTAATAATATTATATTTCAAAATAGAAGAAAAACAATGGCAATATGAACGCACACGATAAAAAAAATATATTTACTGAATGTTCGGAGGATGGATAACCGAAGAAAAATCTCTCATTCCAAATTCGTAATCGCATTAATGAAAATAATTAATATATATTTCACAGCTCGCTCAAAGTTTAAATATCAATACAATATTACGTATCACCTTCAATTTAAGCACTCGTGAAAACTAATTTTTTATTCAAAGCAAACAAATCCTGAGAAACAATAGAAGACAAATTGATTCGATTTAAAACGATGCTTTAATCATCATATTAACATACGGACGAAATTTAACTTCTTTCGTTAAAGATACTATTGCAATATAGAATAAATGGTAAATGGTAACATTGAGACCTCGTAAAAAATAAATAAGGCATATAATATCACACCGATACATTCTAATCGTCTGAAATTTAAGTCTGAGAGGAAAAAAACGTCGGATAAAAATTAAAAAATATCTCGCAATATACAGAGAGCAAAGAAATGAGGTGAAAATTTGTAATCAACGGCTAATTAATAATCGAACGCAATGGACAAATCGAAAATTACAACAACGACAATAATAAATATTACCCAATAATGAAAGTATAATTGCTCATATTATACATATATGTGTGTGGAATAATTATTACAATACGATAATGTGATTTATTTTTTTAATTATATACACAATACCGTGCTAAGTCTGGCCAAAATGAATGATTTAATTTTGTGGCTTCGTTATAATTAATTAAATTAGTAAAAGAAAATATTAGACGTTTTTGAAAACTTGAATTACGAAATATTTTTGCTAATCGATTTTTAATTATTCGCGATACGTTTAAAAACAAACGTGCGTTATAAAAATACGTTAGTAACACGTGCGAGCTTGTAATTCAACACACATGATAAATTATGCAAATTAATGGATAATATAAAATACACGTAACGAAGATTTTGATGATTGTCGTTTGATAAAACCGACCTGAAACAAAATATATTTAAAAAATACCATACGACCAAAACCCCCGAAACAAACAAATCTCTAAAAATAATTTAAAAAAAAATCTTCTCATATATATATATATATATATATATATATATATATATATATATATATATATATATATATATAAATAAATAAGCGAATAAATCATTTAATTTATATTATATACGTCAATAAATTGTTTCATTCATCAGATTATTAACATTTATTCACCTACTATTTTTACCATCTAGTAAGAATCGTAAGATTAAAGAATTAAGCCGAAATTCTTATAGTTTCAACGAGATGTACAAAAACCATACTTAAGGTTGTGATAGAGGCAGAAGAATGTGGTGCTGGTTATCAAATATACGGTAATAGATGGATTTAGCTAGAACAGAGAACTTAATTGATTTGACGAAAGACCGACATAAAAAGTATAAAATCAGGACTCCAATCTTCTGTAAGGGAAGAAGCAACTAAAAGATGAAGATATATGCGCAAAGTGTATACTCTAGAGTTCGCTAAATTTCAATAGTTTTAAATATTTGAAAAATTTTCCAAAATTATATATATGTATATAATTATACTGAACGTATGATTTCAATCGGAAAACAATATTTCTTACAAAACGGTTAAATGTAATTCATTCGAAATTCTTAAAGTGTCCCTTAAAAAAAATTTATAAACATCGACTGTTTAGATTTCAACAATTTCGCAAAGCATAACGTGTAAAAATCGGACTTTTAAAAAAGAATTTTCCGCTTTTAATTTTTCTCCGAATAATTTGTTCGTTAATAATTTGAATCGAATGTAATTTAAAATTAATTTAAAGAAATTTTATTAGATCACTATAAATTTGGAGAAAAAGAATAATACATTATCATATTTATTAATAAAAATAATATAACGTCCAAAATATTTTTAAAATAAATTATATTAGTTTCCGTATCTTTTTCATATTCATTATACCTCGACACCTACAACGGGTGTATGCGCATCAAACCTTACATCATATAAGTAACTACTCCACGTCCAAATCATCATCATCTCGTATGCGCGTTTCGAGCATCGTGAAATTATGAGTCATTTTAATTGTTAAAATGGTTATTTCATTTTGTAACTCTTCAATATATCAACAAAAACTTATAAAGCATATTATTATATCTCAATAAAGAAATAAAAAAATTATTAATGAAACCGCGAAAATATTTCTAATTTAAATAAAAAATTAAATTAAGTTATTGTTTCTTGTGATTTAAACTGATTATGTATACATATTAAAATTGTCCATCTCTAAACTTCAAGCTGTCTGTTTTTCTAAAACTTCGAAAAATTGTAATTATTTATGAAAACAAACTAATTCTTAATTACACAACACATTTGTCTAGCTCGACTACCTACATTCAGAACATACATATTTATTCTTCACTGTTTAAATTACATCATTAAAAAGGATTACTCGATACGTTTAAAATTCCCTAACGCGAATTAAAAATGTTAAAAACAAAATTTCCGTTTTCATGATACCATTCCCACAAATCAAAATACGATTAAATTACAACTGAAAAAGCAAACCTTCTTCAATTCAATTGATGTTATCTCATAAATTCAATTGATGTTATTATAAATCGCATTAAACCAGTTTCTTCGAAATATTATTATGTTTAAAATTTACGTTTCAAACATACATTTTTTATGCATCATGTATTCAAATGTTTTATATACATTTAAATATAGACAGCTAGAATTCAAATGTTAAAGATATTTAATTTTCAAAATATGCCTTAAAGTTTATGATTATATTATTTTCAGCTATGTAATAAAAAAATTACAAGAATCCTTGCACTCAATAAAAACGGTTACTTTATAGTATTCATAATTTTTGTCCGTCTAGAACATTCTACAAAGTATAATCCAATAATACAATTCAATAAAAATCTAAAAAGTATATAAGTATAAAAAAAATTTAAAGAAAAAAAATGAAAGCTTGTTTCTAGAAACTGAATTCTCATATATTATTACATTATTTGTATAATCTCATTTATATTATTAACATTCTCAGCAGTCTTTACCAGCCTCACCTATACGCGCTCATTTATTATTATTTCGGGCCATTGCACGCATACATATTACATTACACCTGAATTAACCAAATATAGACGTCATTTATATTCATTTCGCGAAATATTCAAAAATGTGATTTTTATCATGACTAGAAATATTTGTCAGTTTATAACACATACTTTATATACAATTAATAGGTAAATAAACTAAATGTAGCAAACAAATTATTCACTGTTCACGATAAAAGTACCTTAGAAGCCAACAAATATTTAACAAAGCTATTCAGTAACAAAAAGTATATAACAAACGAAACCCTAACCACGATAAGTATCGAAAATACGTTCTTAAGAATATTTACAATGAGGATATCACGTCATCGATATAACAAATTTGTTCTACCATAACTAAAATTTGACAAAAACTGGCGATACAAAAGAACGAATAAATTTAACACACACCATCGAAAATATAAATAAAAATTTAATAATAAAACCCAGTACGACCAAAATCACCAAATACGATTAAACAAATCAATAGTAAAGAACTAATATATTATTAATAAAAAAAAAAAAAAAATGTATTTAGATGTGATCCTTAAAGCGACGTAATTAGGAATAAAATCATTTTAAGACAATCGGTTTGGTTGATTTTGAAAACTGCGATAATATAAAATAACATATAACAAGACCACTACAACATGCACAAAATAGGGAAATTGCATTGCTTTAAAAATAATCTTAGAAATATTGAAACACATAAACGATTAGTCATAATCTACGAAGATTTAATATTATCATTGCACGGTTAATACGCCGTGGTCCATGTTAATAAAAGAATCCTTTCAGGGTGTTAACAAACAACGAACGTTTTTTTTTTGTTTTGCTTGTTTCCAAAATTTTTCCAACATACGCGGCCTGTGTAATCTGCCTGTGAATTTATATCTCACTGGCAAAGTAATGATTAGTGAATTTACCTCTCTGATTTCTAGGAATTCATCAGCCTATTTCTAACAAACTCTTAAATGCGCGCACAAATAATTAACGCGTGGCAGAGACGATGGGACTCAGACTCCACCGTCAGCAAAATTTGTCACATGTTTCACGATGATTGAAAATTAAAAGCACGAAGATAAACTATTTTTAACCGATTATATTTTTAGGTATTGCATGATGATAAGTTACAATTCTACTTGTTTATGTTCAACATGGTACTTCTTGTACTAATCAAGTGCTACTGGTGCTGTAAAACACATTTTTTGTTTCAATATCCTTTCTACGGTGACATTCGTCAAACTTACAATATTGTTTATTCTTTACTTTCACCTACCCTAATAATAGAAATCATACAGCTTTCCCGGAATAAGAGTAATGCGTCCTAAATTTACTTGATGTAATCAATAAATTTGTTCATTCACGCTTTAATTCAAACGTGTTAAATCAATGAGCGCTGTATCTTACATATGTTCATTTTATTTACTCACGTTTATACCGTTTTATTTTAGCTACACACTCATTTGCACTCATTATAAGTTCTAAGTACATTAGTTTCTTGCATTTCGCAGACATACTTTAATAAATAAATATATTTCAAAATCCATAATTTTGAATTAGAGCAAAAAATTAAAAACCTACAAGTTTTGAATGAATCAAAACAAACGAAAGGTAGAATAAAGTTCAGCACACTAAAAAATATATAATTTCCCGATTCATAGTATAAAACTAGCATCAGTTTTCACATAATATGTACTAAATTATTAATAAATTTGAAAAACATGGGATTCAGTCCTTAGAGGAACGCGTTTTAAAACAAACAATAATTAATAGTAACAACGTAGTATAAACAGAAATTTAATAATTGCAGAATTTATCTTGAAATGAATGTCAGGAAAAATAATTATTTCGTACAGAAAATGTACCATTTTAAATAATTTTCCTAAAACTTCCTTTGTTTATTTCCTCAATAAATTATTAATTTCTATAACTTTTGAATATTAACCACATTTAAAAACAAACAAATCGCACCGATAAATTGAAATTATAAACATAGCTAACAAACGAAATAAGAGGAATAATTAAGAAAATACTTAATAGTTTATACCTTATTACCTGTTTACGAACGTTAGGCTCGTGTTCTGTCATTTAGTAAAAACCATTTCTATCGTGATGAGGATACATTTGCATAACTAAGCTCTTGTTTTCTTTCCTCTTGTTGTAACTACGTCGAGATTCCTACAGCAACAAAAACATCGGTTGTTTAATCATAACAAACGACGCGTCGTAATAAATCTCATTCTAAAATACTTTCTTTTTTTTTTTTAACATCGTACCAGCACTAAATGCTGCAACAACACTTATCACGGATAAGAGAACAAGTATTAACCTGATGCCTCCATTGAAGTACGAGATTGTGAAAAAATAAGTAGTAATACGATGGGAATGAAATTGAGAAGAAATGATAGTAACATGAATGATCAAGTACAGTAGTTAATAAAAAGACACGCTAACGTCTGAGGAAAGAAAGGAAAACTGGAGTCCATTATATGATTGGAATGGCATCACGTTATCACTTTTTTCTCAGACGCCTCGGAGGATTTTTTGGAAGATTTGTTGTGTGCATCCTGCGGATGATGGGATTGTTGCTAACTTGTCAAATAATCTATTATACTGTTATGTGTGTACGATATGGAATCTTAAGATCATTATGTAATGTCAGATTGGAGACGTAGACTGGAACCGACGTGATAAAATACTATTACTGTTGTATTCTTCGAACATTACTTTTACAGGTACTTCCACGCAGCTCTATTCCATAATGCCAAACGGGGCAATCATTGAAAGGTAGATGGTCCGTTTAGTCGTTAAATTTAAAATAGATTTCCGCCCTAACAATGAATGTAACAATTTTTTACGAATGATAATAGTTTTTTTTTTTTTTTTAGTCTGTGGGACGACTCTTTACCATTATTATGGCACTTCATGAGCTGTACCATCTGGATTATGAGCAAAATATATATTGAATCCATTTAATTTAAAGCTGTTACTGCTTACTAGGTGTGTTTTGGAAATCAATACATCAATGACATTTTGTTAAAGAAAAATCTCTAGTTCATTTTTTTTACAATACCATTTGCATTCCATAGTATAATCACTAGTAGCTGTTGAGTAATAATATTCACATTTCTTGTCATTAAGGTAGTAATTTTTCAATAAGCTTTGTTTGTAAGGATATTAAAGGATTTATCATACTTTTAAATTAATTCAAGAATGATTATAACATTGATAACATATCAGAACTATTGTTATTATCACTGCAATTATTTATCTGATACCACCATTACCATTATTGTTATTATTGTTGTTGTCCAAATGAACTTCATTAAATGATGAGTTTTCATCATTACCTGTACTTGCATCAACTTTGATAACGATTGCATAGATCTGTTATTTATTATTTTCCTAGGACTGCTATGGTTTGCATTAGAATTGTTGTAGTTATTTGAGTATTAGCATAAAATGCACGTATATTATTATAAAATTAGTCTGTTGTTTATAAACTGAATATCCTGCGTAGTTTGCAGGATGATTTCTTTCACATAGTACACAGATTGCAGATTCCGCAGTACCTTTAGAATACATTTCAGTGTCATGTCTACCAGCGCATTTTTTACACATAGAGAAGGTAGGTTATAATAATTGACGGCGTAGTCAAAAAGTCGACAACGCTTACATTGTTTAAATCGTGAGTTTTTCCCCACATTAACTACTGTTTAATAATTGTGTGATCTTAAAGATTTCATCATTTTTACAGAAGGTTTTAAATCAACAAAAAACATTGGCAATGGTTGTTTATTTTTATTTCTTAATATATTCGTTATATGAACTACATTAAAACCTTTTAATTCTAATTCAGCTGATCAGTGGAACAGTGTAGGTTTTTTAACACTACTCTGAAAGCTTCGTCTTCCGCCAACGAATACGTGTACTTTACACACTTTATAAGGCACGATAATTGTGTGGTTCTGATGATTTTATAGTCACTCCTGCCAATGTTGATTTCAAAGAAAAATCTATGCCGCATATTCTTAATAGAAACTGTCCAAAGTTATTGTAGTTCTGGATAGTTTTTTATCATTAATGCTGAATGTTTGAACTCTTTTGTTATAATTTACATCATTAGACAAAAAATTTGAGTTGTTAGTGTCAGAGTCAATTGTTTTCATTTAGGCATCGTTGTTATCATTGGTATATATTACTACTGTCGCTATTGTTGTTATTATTAATATTACCATCGTCATTTACATCAGCTAGAAATTGAAAAATTTTAGGATTTTGATAAATTGGTTTTATATTATCAGAAGGAACTGATTTTGTGATCTCGCATACGTTTTTTGGTTTTTGTTAATTTTACTAGTTGTGGAGTTTGAAAGTTGTCTTTTAAAGGAATAATTATCGGTAGAGGCATGTATAAATAAACAGGACTAACTAACCGGTCCGATTCCAAATTAATATCAGTGATTTTTCTTTCAAATTTAACTAATCATGATGACGTTTCATGTGATAATTTATTGTAATTACTGTTAGAATCGTAACTATGTATAGCCGATTTATCATTGCCGATGAAAGGATTAGAAGTACTCTTTATAATGTGAACTTCAGCAGAGTGATGTGAAGACGGGTTAGCTTGATGAGGTGTTCTTGTAGAGATTTTTGGGAATAATGCCAGACTTGAAGGGAGGGTGGGACAAATCACCCTGATTTTTATTATACTTTATGTGAGCATAAACGTAAATGCGACAAAACGACGAGATACATGCCGCTGGTTAGAACACGCTATAGAAAAGCATAGGCGAGGTGTAACGGTACGACACACCACGCACGCATACACACACACTTTTCGATAACAAGGAGATAATCCAACAGTAATAATAATAATTAGAAATAAAATAAAATAAAATAAAACTAATTTTATCTCACCGATAGTGCAAAGAATTATAATATCAGCTCTATGTACTATAAAATCGACGCCGATCGCTACGCGTGATAAGGAATTTTAACCAGACGGCGGGTTTACGCATCGAGATATCTGGTTGCCCGTAAACGATTAGCCAATTACGTCGCGATAAATAAAATACGAACAAACTCATAAACGTTTTAAAAAATGTGATTCATGATTCTTAGGCGTAATTCGATTTGGTCAAAAGTTGAATCAAGAACATCAACTTTATTTGAAATACGTAATGGAAAATATTGTGTTTTTTTTATTATTATTTTATTATATTCTCATTGACGTATTTCACACTACACTGAACTGGAAATTTTGGAATAAATTAACCAGAAACATCAGGTTTCCTAGATATAAATCTCGAGCTGTTATATATATATATATATATATATATATATACATATATATATATTCTTCCTTGGTCGAATACCCCAGAAGGCTGTCGTAATTATGACGATCCCGATATCAAACCTTGTCTTACTTCACCCTTTATATTAAACGTCTTTGACCGTATATAATTATCTACAACTACGGATACTTTACTGTCATCATACGGATTCACAACCGAAGATATAATATGTTCAGGGGCGCTTAAGATGTGTAGGCAGTTCTATAATATATCCCATTTAACACAGTCAAAAGCTTAGGCATAATCAATAAATTTGAAATAAACTGGTACATTATACTGTATGGACTTATCAATAATTTGTCGAATATTAAAAATTTGCTTTATAGTGCACGCGCCTTTCTCGAAGCCGTTTTATTCTACAGAAATCTCATTCGTTATAAATGCCTGCATTCTCTTCTTCAGTATTATAATACATATTTTACTTGCATTTGAAATTAGTGCTATTAATTGCCACAGTCAGTTTTTTAACCTTTCTTATGTATTCGGAATTTCCACTCATCAGGCCATATTTCAGTTTTACAAATCGTATTACACATGTACAATATTGCCATTTCAATTACTTCTGAAAAATCCTGAAGTATCTCAATAGTGATTATATCGAGACCACAGGCTTTTTTTTATTCTCTTGGTTCTTTGCTTACTTCTATTATAATTACGTCATTTTTCACTTCATGCTCATGTTTCCATGCTTAACTGACTACGGCATTATCTTTGCAACGATTTTGGTAATATTTTCTCCACACATCGGTTATTACAATTACGTCCGATATTAAATCGTTGTTTCATTCCTAATTCCCCAAAACCTTGGCTTGAATGGTTTAGTTATTTTATTTATGACATTGAACACATATTTCTGTTCATTTTTAGCTGTTATTGTGCTTCAATATTTATATATATTAATACGATCGATGACGCAAAAATATCATCATCTAGAAAATAAAAATATAAATAATCCTAATATTCTCGCGTGGATAGTAATTGCAAAACGCCATGCACAACACCATATGCGCGCTAGTAATAATATAGTAGATTACAAAAAAAAACACGCGGAGCTGCATTGTCGTGACAACAAAGCGATTAGTCAGTTCTCTCGGGTGTGTGTATGTGTGTTTAACTGCGTTAGCGCTATATTATAATCGATTTGTATGCTACTTACACTACACAACAAAATATGTAGTAAGTAGTCGCCTACCTCCGATTCGGAGACGGTACTTGATATATATATATGCATACAAAATTAAAACAGTATCATAAATTATGTAATCTAAATTTTATTGCTGTTAACTCACCGAATACAGATAAAGCGATCCAGCAACATGAAATATAAAAGTAAGGAATAAGCAGTAATAAGCCCATGACAGATGGTTAAATCGTGGATACATCATCCAATCTCGACGCCAACAATTAAAGGGAAAGATAATTATCATCATCATTATATAAAAAGCTGAAAAAGTTAAACAAATCATTGTAATTTCTGGAATAAATATTTTCAAATCCATTAGAAAGTTCATATTCATAAATTTGGTAATATATAATTATATAAAACGAAACAATACAGGTGTTCGTAGGTATAATAACTTTCATTAAATGTTTAAAAAATATTTCTGAAAAAGCAAAACGAACTTAAAATCAGAATTGTGTAAACGTATGTATGAATGTTTGACTTCTCAAAATACATATAAGGGACGTTTTAGAAATATACGTAATGATTTTATTAATGTTTAATTTGGTTTAAAAAAAACCTGGAACATTTCAACTATTAGAGGAGAAAATAAAAAATATCAAAATTGAACAAATATTAAACTCGTTATTAACGGATTTCAGTGGTGTTACATTCATCAGATTGAAGAATGGCATAACAAGTAAATTAATGATCTCCAAAATGGCAAGACAATGTGAACAAGGAAGTGACTGGCATAAGCACAACTTTCAGATATTCTAAATGTTTATTAAAAAAATATACATTTTAAATTTCTAAAACCAGAATATTTTTCTAGTACTTGACGAACGTATAAAAATTTGAACAGATCGGAATTTAAACATACGCAGAACACAGATCGCCACCTTATATTAATAATGATTAATTCATTATTATCCGCAATTTGGAAAAAATTCGTTGCGAATATTCTTTGAAAGTCGTTTCAAAATCGCTTTAATATTGATCGTCAGTCCGCCGTCACACTACTTAACTGTAAAATCCAAAGAATATTATAGACAAAGGAAAGTTGGCCACGCTACAAACATTACAAAGAGTTAAACGATATTTGGGTCACGGTGGACTAATGCGTTAATTTCAATGCCACGAAATTTTGAATTTTAATCGCATAACATGATTACCCAGCAAAAGGAAACTTCTAACTTCCCTACTAAGAGGATATACATCTGCGCAGTTAATACCAAACTTCTGCCGAAGGGCAGTGAATTTAGGACAAACGAACATAGTATAATGCACACCATCAACTTCACCTACGGTATAACAGGTGCAGACAGGACCAGCCGGAACCTATGAAGATAGGAATCAAATCTGCCGTGATCTGTCAACACCGGGTCACTGTAGAAGTTGATATAAAGTCTCAACATTTTTAACCGCACGGATATATCTGGTAAGAAGGCATAAATCTTCCTGCCAGTTTCAGCGTCATTCCACCTACCTCGCCACTTTAAAGAAGTGATATGTTTTTTAAATTTCAAATTAGACACAAACTGCGCAGAAATATTCTCTAGCAGGCTAGAATGTTTCAACTCCGTAACACGCCCACCTCTGAGCCAGTGCTCACCTGTGAGAGCCCTACAAACAAAAAATAAATCCAGTGGCATGACCCCACAGATAACACAAACGGCAGAGGTTCGTGTAGTCTGGTATAAGGAAGCCATTTTAAATAGAAATTGTTGGCCAGACAAAGAATTCTTTTATTAATATATAGAGCCGCACCATATCCAAAATGGGCCTGAATGAGGCCTTCATATAAAATCGAACACCCTCTAAAGGGTAAACCCCAAGCATTTCTTTGTAAACATAATCCACACATTTTGTAGAAATGTACTGAAAATGAGGAACGAACGATAATTTAGCATCAATAATTATTCCTAAATATTTTAAGGATGCGGTGTATAAAATGGTCGAATTAGATAACAATTCAAGTTCATTGATCTGGCTAATAAGCGAGACCTTCCCAAACACAGAAAATCTGCATTTAGTGGGAGTGCGAAATACCCTTTTAATATCATAAGAAATGACAACAGCATAGCAGCCATCCGAAATATACCACTCAACCATTGAGACTAAAGAATAAACAGCATGCTCAGCTGATAGACCTGAATGAAAACCAAATTGAAGGTGGTGCAAAGTGCTCCTAGCAGTAATCTCCTGTACCAGAATATCATTGACAACTTTTTCATAAACCTCCCATATGCAATTAAGCAATGAGATAAACTTATAAGCCAATCAACAACTCGAACGGATCCTTGCTCGGCTTGGAAAGAAGCCTCAAAGAGGCTGGCTTCCAACAGTCTGGGAAAAGACCAAATTTTAAACACTTATCCAAAAAAGTTTGCAACAAAGCAGGATACATAGTGAATTTTTTTAACAATTAAATTGCTGAAACACTACTGCCAATAACAGTATCCGACTCCAGGCATCCTTCTGTTTCTTAAAGACTGACTTGTCCACAAACTGGGTTTTTATTTTTCCAGATAAACACGAGTTTTTTAAAAGACAAATAATTTTTTACTTGAGGTATAAAAAAATGCGACACGGTTTGATAAACTTACATAAAAAATAATGATCACTGTCAGTTCAATCTGACTACGCGCCTTCTCCTCAGAGAATGATTCAAACGCTTTTTAGGAATGTGATACTTCACTAATTTCTCAGAATACTGACGCAGTACGTTAAAATAACTTTGTGCGTATACGCATTCTAATAAATGACTAACGTTTTTGTTACAAGCTTTTCTGCACTCAACATCATTTTATACTTTGATATTTCATTTTAGTATCACAAAAATTAATCTATATTTCGTCAGTGGTAATAGTTTTCTATTAAGAAAACACGTTTCATTCCATGTTAACATTCAATCTGCCATTGTCAAAACATAACCACCCTAATTAATCAATTACTGTGGAATTTACGATTGCATATATCTAAAAATACATTGTTCAAATTTCATATTAGTGTATTATTTGCTAAGTATACATAGTTCATTGACAGTCTTTACTGAATTTTGGATATACAAAATTAATTCTAAAATAACGTATTATTATGGATAACGAAATTAGAATCATACTTTTGTGTGCCTTATTTAAAATCAAGATATCTTATTGCATCGTTGTTGTTAAATAAAAATTTAAAAAAAAATCAAATTTTATTAAATTCACACTTACTAGCAATTACAGTGCCAAAGCAAGATCCCGTTATAATCATATGTTCATATCTGAGAACGAACTGTTGTGGATATCGAATAACAACGGCTGATAACATTAATTGAGAAGCAAGCGAACAGAATAGCGCAATACTGATAAAAAATTGTAAAGCTAATAACCAGCCTAATAAATAAAATATGAAGCAACTTATTATATGAAATCACAATAATACGGTGACCGTATGAATGTTGAATTATTCTCTTTATTGGTGTTAATAACTCAAGCTACGAACAAATTATTATTCTAACTAACCACACTTAAAAAAAAAAAAAACTCCGCAAAATAACAAATAGTAAGAATTGTTGTTTTACTGTTTTTCTATGATTTCTAGATAATGAAATTATATTTTTCAAAAATTTAACCCGTAAATTTATATAGAAATTTTTATTTTATTATTCATAAACACAGAAGTATCTCGTCTAAATGTAAATAAATAATTGTTCGTACATGTAATATTATTTAATATCAGAATTTTTCTGTATATAGAAACAATAAATACTTTTATACTGTTACAGTACATGAAGACAAGAATACTTTAATGTAAATACATATAGAGACATTTCATCCAAAGCATTATGCAGGATTAATATTATTGCGTATTAAATGAAATATTTAATTTCATAAGGCAAATTTAAGGATTTAATAAATTATTTTATTCAAATTATAAGTATAATAGTTTCTGAATCTATTAGTAGCGCTATAATAAACAATAATAATATTTATTAAGAAAAAACAAGCACTGGATTACCTGGTAATAACCACTCACGAATAATGTAATATTCGTCGCTAAAAATTCCGTTGCAACCATCAAAAACTTTATCATATTGATAATAAGGATATCGGAAGTTTTCGAAGCAATATTCCCAAACTCCCATATTTTTGAACGTACTAAATGATTCATCGTAAGACGACATCCAATATGGACTAATTCATTAAAAAATAAATAGAAATAAATATTTATAAATTATTTCACATACATCTCAAATGAATATATAATATTATAATGCACGTTATCAGGAACAAATCATTAACATTACGGTGTTGTTAACAATTTTGCTGCTTATCATAATTCAACTAGGCTAATTATGAAGAACCCACAATTACTTAAAAATCATTTATGGACGTTTGTTCTAATATCCAATTGTAGGAATAATTCATTCAAATTTACAATTCAAGCATCGCATTATTATTTTCAAATATTTAATGTTCATTATAAATTTACAAGATTAAAATGAATAACTGATGAATAATTATATACTTTTTTCATGAAATACCAGAATTTTAGAAGAAAGTACTTGCAATATATTTTTCAAAACAAAACATATTTGTTTTATTTTAAGTTAATAGTAAATATACACATAAAAACATTCAAATTAAAATACGTTTTTATTTTAGACTTCACAAGTACCTACATTTCTTGCATTTATTTAAGCATAGTATTTTCATTTTTCTAATATTGTTGCATCTGATAATTACTTTCGTTATACGAATAGAACAATATTCAGAAATTCAATGTTTTATTTCCAATCTTGACTTTTATTGTTTAAATAAGCCATCAGATACCCGTTTGATGAAGATATACTGTAAATTAGATTACTATGAAAAATCGTCTGACAAATTCACCAAATAATGGGAGCTGTTTATTTAAATTAACTTTTTAACCACTTACCTAAAGAACGAAACCGTCAAAAATAGTCCACCTATGTATACTAACATGCTTCCCACGAGTAATCCATCTGAAACAAGTATTTATTCAAATATATTTATGCAAAAATAATATAGGTATTAAAAAATTTCTTCATATAACAACGTAATTAAAATATAATTAACACTAACGAGTAACTTTTGGATAATTATCTTTTGATGAGTCTATTGACATTTTGGAAGAATTAGTTTAGTAATTTATTAACACTCTTTTAAAAAAATTATAATTACATTCATCAGAAAAAGCACAACAATTTACATAATAGGTGTGGTACTAAAACTGATTAGCAGTGCATACTGTATACACAATTACTTGATTTCAGCCTAAGAATATTTAATTCTATATTTTATAAAGTTCTTTGGTCAATATTATAAAATATTAAAATATATTATTTATTATCAAAAATAGTGATCGTAATCATAAATAGTGTTAATTATAATTGTTTAATAGAAATACGATCGCATAAATTACTTTATTAAAAATTATAAACATTGATTTTTAACTAATTAAAATTAATCATGTAATTGTTTTGATAGTTAGGATTTTTATAAATTTTCTTCCTCGAATTATTAGCTACAAATATTATTATATATATTGTTCCACATCAGACGACATTTTTTCTGTGACGAAAACAGTATTAGAAACCGTGTTTGATTAGTTCTGAACTGGTAACGTAACTAGTCGAAATATGGCAGATAAAATTATGTCTATATACCAAGAGTGGAATTTACAAAACAAAATGTAGTTATTACTGATAATGCTGCAAACATGAAAAAGACAAATGTTCTATTGTTACATTAACATTACTGCAGGAACAATTCGATGGTGATTCTCCTCTCATCATGGTAACCTTTATCTGTAACCAGGAGTGTCCTGGATTGTCTTGTTTAAACTCACATTTCATTAGTCTCCCTTTCATTTGGTCTGTAAGGAGCTTAAGATCATCACTATTAAGCCCTGTTTTAGTTTTCTTTCCGGATTTTAGACATAACCATAACTGAGCTGCAAGTAGTTGATGATCTGAGCCACAGTCTGCTTCGGGATATGTTTTAGCATTCAGAATGCTGGATTTCCATCTTGAGTTAATAATGAGGAAATCTATTTGATTTCTTACTCTGTCTCCCCCCCCCATGATCTCTACGTGTATAAACGTCTAATAGGTTGTTTAAAATATGTATTCATTATAGTAAGGTAATTTTCCGCACAGTATTGTAGGAGAATTTCGCCTCTTTTACTGCGTGATCCAATGCCATATTTTCCAACAATCCTTCTTACATCATTATAATTTTTTGTGTTGCCGACTGTGGCGTTCCAATCTCCTTGTACATAATCATCTCCCTCTTCATTATCTTACTTATCGTATATTGTAATATGCTGTAAAAATATGTATTTATCTGAAGCTGTAGAAGTGGGCGCATACATCTGAACTATATTTAGTTTAACTGGCATTATGTTTAATTTGAGTGTTAGTATCCTATCGTTTATAGGATTATAATTTAATACTAATCCACCAAGAAATTTAGGGATAAGAATTGCAACACCACAATGACTCATTATGACATGCCTCGACATATACATTATACGTTCAGGAAGTTGTTTGTATGTATCCAGATCCTCTCCAATGCGTTTCACATAATCCCAGTATATCAATATTATATGAATACTTTCCTTTTCTATTATTCCTAATTTTCCCGGTTTCAGTAATGTTTGAATATTCCATGTGGCACTATTTATTTAACGTCTTAAGGTTTTCCAAAGCTTTGCTTCCGCGCCAGTAGCATATTTTCGAATATGAGCCTGGTGTATAACTACAGGGTGGCCAGACATCGATTTCACACTATCCGACCCGGACTCGGTATAGTGCCGATTGCTAGTCGGATGGCATGGCAAAACATAATCATTTCTTGGCGGAATCATAGAGGTTGTATGAGATGGAGTGGTTTCCTGTTGTCTTCTCCATCGCAGTATATTTGCCGGGGTTAATGAATCCCATTGCCGCCAAATAACCTTCATACTACAACTGTTCTGATCAACTTGATCTCCACTCGTAGCTGGTGCTGAAAGAGCTGCTGACCTCTTCCAGAGTAAGTGCATAATTAATGGCGGCACAACTCGCCATGTCACAATGATGTCATCAGGTATATATATGGTTTTAGAACAAGCAAGGTTTGCTATTCCTTGTCCCCATACACCCTCAATCATTGCCGCTCTTTGTCCGCGACTGCTTATTGATTATTCGCAGCTAACCTACATATCTGTAGGTCATTCCACTATCCGCAACCTGTGGACGCGTCCCGTTCCGGTTAGAGCTCCGGATCCCTGGAGGTATGAAACCACCTGGGAGGAATTCTTTATACAGAATCATAAGTATTTTTATTTACAAAAAAACATATATTTTCGATTTACAAATTAGCAGAAGTAAAATTTATGACAAAAATCGATAATTTCCAATTCTAATTAACCACATATTATATTTTAGTACTTACCGCGTATCATACTACATAAACTGAGAGAACCTAAAACTCATTCTTACTTTAAAATATTTAATTACCGCATGACGTACGTATGCAACATGTCCCACCCAATTTCACATTTTCCTTTTATATTCATTGACTAAATTTATTACATTTTTAAATTTCCCTTTAACAAGCGAGTTCCTAATCCTATCTTTGCGCCTAATATTTAAAATAGACCTATGCATACTGTTTTGGCTACTTTCTATTTTATTTTCATCCATTTTGGTTGTGGACCATGTTTGTGAGCCATATGTCAACGATGGAACAATAGAGCTATCGAATACGTCACTTTTATTTTTGATCTCAAACGGTCCCTTAAATATACTTTTATGAACCTCACCTTTCGTTGTATTTATAAATTCTACTTTCTGCTCTAAATAAATTATTTCGTCTACGTAATCTACTGTTTGTCCGCCTATTTCGATTTTTAACGTTCGTACTATTTTTTTTTTAATATTTATACATAGATCCACTTCATTATCAACCTCATTTAATTCGGTTAACATGTTTTTAATCTCTAACAAATTATTCCCTATAAGTACTATATCATCCGCAAAACGTAAGTTACTTAGAATTTCTCCATTTATTTTGACATCTTTTTTGTTCCCAATTTAGTTTTCTAAATATCTTTCCAAGTGCACATATAAATAATAACGGTGCTAAAGGGTCCCCCTACTTAACTCCTTTTCAAATATACAAATATTCTCCTGTCTTCTCTGTAAGCTTAGGCGCTTCTAGATTTGTATACATATCTGTTACTATCCTTTGATATATCAGCGGAACTCCTGGGTTTTTAAGTGCATCTAACATAAATGTATGTCTCAGGGAATCAAATGCTTTGGAGAAATCTACGTTTTTTTTAAAAAAAATAAGTTTAAGGTGTTTTAAGTTATAAAATTAGCCCGGTATAACTCTGACATGAAGAAATAATATATAAACATGGAAATTTGTTATAAAAACATAAATAATATAAATATATTTAAAGAAAAAAAATCGAATTTGATGTCATGATCATTGCATTTCTAATACACAATTTTTACCTATAGTATATTGGGAATAAAATTTATTATCGCACCCTCCTGTTTATTATAAAAAACAATGTCAGATGGTCTGCATTGTATACGTAGCTTTAAATATCATTATAATTTACTGACGTGCCAATCGGTGCGACACCGGTAAACTAATGAGTGCTGTAAAAAAAGTGTATAGTGTAAAAACTTTCATCGTAGTGTAAAGTAAATCTAAATATTTAGTTAGAAAGGGTGCCAATTTATATATGTAAGTGTGTGGCGATTTTAAAAGAAAATTTAAAAATTTGTCTTATTGAAAACCTAAAATGGATTTGTGTGGCGGACATATTTTAAAACCCATAATTACTTATTTAAAAATTGACGAAAGTGAATTAACGAAGCTTATTGAACGAAAAGTGAGTATAAAATTTTGTTCTAAATTGAATGAATAATTCACTTACATATACTTTTATGCATGTCCTGTAAAGTTACAAGTATTTTTTTAGTATGTTTAAAAAATAATTTTTATCAATGAGACGTTAATATGTTTTATAGCAAAATAAGAAAACATTTGAGATCTAAACATATGATCTCGAAATATTTAAAGTATATACGTGGGTATATGTTTTAACTACAATTTTTGATTATACCAGAAATAATTTATACCCTGTTCATTACAAATTATTTGAGGTTTAACACGTTTGAACGATATCTTGTTTTTGCTTTGGATTTATAGGATCAGTAATTATTTTGAGTCATATTTTTAGTTGAATTGACATAACGTTTCTATGCTTGCTAGAGTAAACCTAGCAAAATCATATATTCTTTATTCGTATAATTTACAATTTTAATTGAATATTACTTAACAAACGTATAATATAAATATTGTAGTTGTAATATGGATAAGATAGTTAACTGGTAAATTATTCTAAATACTATTAAATTTTCAGAATTCTATACTTCCCGAAGAAACATGTGGAATAATATGGATTATAACTCTACTGGCTAAACAAAAAATGCCTTCATTGTGTGGCCAAAATAATATTGAAGAAGCATTTATAAGACAATGGTTAGAATATATTACAATAAAATGTCTACATTCACATGAGATTGACCTTAAATTTCTCGAGGTACTTTTTTATTTCTTAATTCAGCCCTAGATACTAATATTATATATATATAATGTGTATATATATTATGTGTATATGTTTTATATATATATACAAATATATACATACATATATATAAATAATTCATTTAGAATTTAGTAATGTCATATCACAATATCCGAATTTTCAAGTTAGTTCTTAAAAAAAAAATTGCTATCTAACAAAACAAAGTTATATGTAATACATCATTAATATTGTAATTCTTATGTTTACTTTTTGTTGTTACATTATGTATATAATAAGTATTTGCCTGTTTATAGCATGGGAACATGTCACACATTTTAAACTCATAGCATTTTATATCAGTTTCTTATCTGTAAATTTTAGATCCATTGTGTTAGAATCATTATTGTTGGTACAGTAAGGAAACTAGTCTATTCAATGAGGTTTATTTCCATGCCATTGTCTCACAGAGTGAAAGAACGATTTGTGAATATTTCATTAATAAATTATAAACTATTTTACAAAGGAACAATTACACTAATTTTACAAGCAGAATATTTCACTCTACCGCATCATAAGTCAATGATGAACTGATGAAGACTAGCTATTTTAAATGTTCTCTTTTAAGAGGAATAACATTGCATTCACTGACAAGAGCAACGTTGGCTGAAACTTTTTCATCTACTAGTAAATTATGTTCGATAAAAGAAATTAGTCAGTTATTGAAAATTTTTATAACAGACGTTCATTAAAACGATACGAGAATAACATTTCAAGGGTTTGTTTCTACATACAGCGTCGCAACTAAATATAAAATGTTAAAGTAATTACAGAGATTATAATAATCGATTTTTAACATTCTATATTACGTTTCGCAGTCCTTATCGTTACTAGCAGCTTTCCATTTCCGATCGGTTATTTATTTATTAATATCAGTTGGTTTCATAAATTCAGATTAGCTTGAAGCTGGCAGTTCCTTGTATAATACTTATTTATTTTAACTGGTAAATATATTTAAAATTCATAATATTCAAAGCCAAATAGGACAACTATATGCTTCGTATCGTATTAAGTGTATTATAGAAAGACCGAGCTGCGCTGAAACACCATGTATAATTACCGGTTAATACCTGCGATTCTTCTTCTTTATTCGCCGTCTCCGTCTGAAGGTTGTGATACTAATGGAAAACAAGAAAAGTGTGTTGGACACACTACTCCATCATCATCGGTCTATATGATATATACATAGTAAACAATTACCAAATAAAACAAGTGTCATACTCAATAAATAAACGACGTGTAAGATCAAAATATATGATTTGAATAGCGGCAAAGATACTACTTATAGAAAATATCTACATTCCACAATCTAAAAATTATACAAAACATAGTTGGACACATAATTATATCAAAGTAATCAGTTGTTACACTATGTTACGATGTTCATATACAATTAAATAATTAATAAATATGACAATAATAATTAGTTCAAGCTGAACTTAGTTGTAATTTATGTGTATTATTAATGCAAAATTTAAGTTAGATACAAATAACAAAATTTTATTTTACTTTTTTATAGGATCTAAATGATATTTTATCGGATCGCGTATATTTTGTGGCATGCAAACTGTCTCTGGCTGACGTCGTGCTGTATTATGTTCTTCAACCAGTCCTTGTAAGTACGAACGGAATTTTATATATACATATATACAGTGAAATTCGGTTATAACGATATTGAAGGGACCAGACAAAATTGATCGTTATATCCGGAATGAGAGGGGGCGGCGGAAAAAAAACAGTTTTATATTATACATATTTATTGTTTTAATATGCATGTACATAGGTACATACCTAATTCAATTTTTAACGGTTAAAAACATGCCTTATACATATTATTATGAATATATGTACACACATATAAAAAAATCACATAACGTACCTAATAACTAATAATCGGCATTAGTTGCTATGTAATTTTATATTCTGTGCATTCTTTAATTTTTGATAAAAAAATCTGTAATTTTAGTTTGCTTGTTCTTTTTTAAATACAAATTTTTGCTTACATACTCGTCAAGTTCTTTTAAAGATGCTGTAGTTTGAGGTTTATTTACGTCATCATTTAGGGCTCTGTAGCCAGTTTTCAGACGCTCCGGCTGGTACACTAGAAGATTCTCCGCTGATCTTACCAAACACAATGTTGTGTCTTGCTCTGAACCGCGTAATCCAAGACATGGAGCAATGAAAATCTTCTTTACCCATGATTCTAGCGAACTCATTTCCTTTTGCTTGTAAAATAGGCCCATTAATCAGAATGTTTTTTCTTCGTTGGATCTTAAACCACTCCAAAAGAGCTGCTTCAATCTCTTCGTGTTGGCTGTTCCGAAGCTTTTTCTTCGATTTGACGTCTTTTTCAAAAATTTCTTTTATTTTTTCCTTTGATTTCCAAATTGTTGAGACTGTTGATTGTGAAATGTTGAGCTCGGAAACTAAACTGTTAATAGTTTCTCCTTTCTCTATCCTTTGAATAATCTTGACTTTTTCTTCAATTGAAAACGCGCGACGTTTATTCGACGCCATACCGCACAAAGAAAAAATGAAGACTGAATTAAAACCAGCATTTTGAAAGAATATTACACAGTAAATTGGACGAAGAGTGTTCGAAGAAAATTGAGGAGAACAGTAGGATAACATTCGGTGAAAAAAACAATGAGTCATATTCAACGAGTAACGACGGGAAAGAAACAAGACTTATTTACGTTTAAAAATATAACTAGGAATTCCACGAATTCTTTGTTGTGTTAAATCGTTACAAAAGGAATAAAAACCCTATATCGTTATAGACACAATACCGTTATATCCAACATCGCTACAACCGGATTTATTTCTTCACTTTTACATAGCAAACCAAACTAGCCACCTGTTTTACATCGTTATATCCGGATTATCGCTATATGCGGAATCGTTATAGTCGAATTTCACTGTATATATATATGTTTATCAGATGGTCACCAACCTCGATAGGAGATTAACATATTAGAAGAAAATACATTATGTGATTTTGATTACCCTGTATCCTGTTTTACATTTTATCGTGAATTCTTAAAATTTATACGATCGTTCAACATTTTTGATAATTTCCATTAATTTTTTTTGTTACTTTTTTAATGTAGTACTGCTATGGTGATTGCTTTGCAATGATTGCGCCCTATTTTAGAACAGTATTTACAAATTTTACGTGAAGTATTCCGAACATATTAACATAAAAGAAAATTTCAATGTGCATTGACTGTCCTATTCTAGAGAGTAACATATCAGATGGTACATAATGATAGTTCCTTATTACATTTACATTTCTACTTATCTTAGGATTATCCTTTTCTATATTTATTTAAGAATTATCGTCTGCTTCGTTTATATTTCAAGTGTTCATTATAAAGAAAATTTATTAATTAATATTTAAATAAAATTGTTTTTATGCTGGAACAAAAACGCAAAATATTTTAATAATAACCTATCCTGCGTGACATCCTCCGTCATATTACAAAAAAAAAAATATCATCGAACTATTTCCGCATATAATTATTTACTTTTATTATTATTATTATTATATAACAGTTAACAATTTGTTTTATTTAATATGTTTACGTATCAAAATTGATTCAAAAATGTCATAAAATTTTAGGAACTGAGTTTATACGAAATTATTCTAAAAATGCCGATAATTCTAAAAAATAAGATTACATGTACTCAAATCTGCGATATAAAGAATGTAGTGACTATTTTATCAGTACATTATCTTATAATTAAATCTTGAAGTAGATGTATGTTATAACACCGAATGTTAATGCTTGACGTCTTGTTCTTCGTAACCAAAAACATTTTATCCAATTACATACAAGTAGATGAAGATACTTCACTAATGTCAGATCATTCCGCAATGATCATGACACTAATAAATATATCATCAAGAAGAAAGCGGGTCCAACGCTTACCAACAAACGAACAGATTGGAGCTTATTTAAAGAAAAACTGGAAATATATGTAGAATTATCAGCAAGGATCAAGAATACGGATGAACTAGAGAATGAAGCTGAAACTTTTGTGTAACAAATTCAACGAACAGCTTGGGAATCTACACCAATGGTTACTCAAATAACAAAAAGGCAACAATTATCCAAAAGAAATCAGATATCTAATCGCTGAAAAACGCAAGTTGAGAAAAAATTGGCAGAAAATAAGAAACCCAATAGACAAAATTAATTTAAACAAAATTACCGGGAAAATACGGAATGAAATTAGAAAATTGAAGCAGACCATGTTAAATTCGTTTCTAGAAAACCTGACAGCTGATGAGTCCACTGATTATTCATTATGGAAAACATCCAAAAAACTGAAAAATTCTACCATGCAAATGCCGCAAATCAAAATGAATGGTAAATGGGCCAAAACCAATCAAGAAAAAGCTGATATGTTTTGGGGAATTTCTAGAACAAGCTTTGAAACCAGTTGAAGATAAACGATGTGGAATTGGCCAAGACACCAAGTGTGAAAATCAAGTCATCATCAGGCCTATCACACCAAAAGAAATACAAATAGAGATTAAAAATAATGTAAGCCCCAATAAAATGCCTGGCTTTGACTTAATCAAAGGAGAGTTACTAAAACAACTACTCAAAAAAGCGATAATAAAGCTGACGCACTTATTTAATTCCGTGATCAGACTGAAATACATCCCTAGAATTTGGAAATGTGCGGAGGTAATATTGATACCAAAACCAGGAAAAGACATAAATGACGTAAAATCATATCGACCAATATCATTATTACCAACCATTGCAAAACTATTTGAAAAGCTGTTACTAAAAGGGATAAGCCCAATTATCGAGAGGGCCAAACTTGTACCGAAACACCAGTTTGGATTTCGCAACGAACACTCTGCCGTGGATCAAGTCCATAGAATTACCAACATAATTGAAAAAGCACTTGAAGAGAAAAAAGTTTGCTCGGCTGTTTTTTTAGACGTGGCGCAAGTCTTTGATAAAGTCTGGTACGATGGGCTGTTCAACAAACTGGACAAATTACTACCACTAAACTACAGAGAAATACTAAAATCCTATCTTTCCGATCGATTTTTCAGAGTTAAATGTGAAGACAGCTATTCGAGCATTAGAGAAATCAAAGCTGGTGTACCACAAGGGAATGTACTTGGCCCAGTTCTGTACCTAATTTACACGAGTGACATCCCATGCTCCGCTGATGCTATAACGGTAACCTTCGCTGATGACACATCGGTTATGTGCGTAGGCAACAATGTTGATGAAGCAACTAAAACTGCAAAAATCCATTGACAATATATTTGAATGATCTAAACGGTGGCAGATAAAATTAAATGAAACAAAATCAACACACATAAATTTCACCAATAAAAAAGAGCCATATATTTCGGTAGTAATCGATGGTAAATTAATGCAACACAGTAATACTGTGAAATACCTAGGCATGACACTAGATGCCAAACTAAGATGGAAAGAGCATGTCAAAAAAAAAAGGAAAGAACTTGAATTAAAATACAGCAAAATGTATTGACTAATTGGTAGAACATCTAAACTCAGGGTGTGGACCTATGGCTTACAATTATGGGGTTGCACTAAACCAACAAATATAAATATTATACAAAAATTTCAGAATAAAGTGCTGCGATGTATTGTCAATGCACCCTGGTACATCCGAAATACGGATCTTCATAGAGATCTTAGTATAATGCCTGTCAATGAGGAAATCAAGAAAATAGCGGTAAATCATGAAAAAATGTTTTCCAGACATCCAAATCCTGAGGTTATCCAGCTCTTGGAAACGAAGAACCTGCTTCGCAGACTCAAACGGAAGAAACCGTTCGAACTCTGCCACTGATGTTACTCGTATTGGAGATACACAGAGGTGCAGCAGTACCGACCAAAATGATGATCTAATCCAATGGGAAAAGATTATTTTACGCATTTTCTTTTTTCTTCCTATCCTATTAGGTTAAATAAATTAAGTAGTTAATTAGTATTTACTTTTTATACTAGGTACTATGTAAAAAAAAAAAAAATCTTGTTGGGTAAAAATTTAACCTTATGTGTTGAAATGCAATAGTTCATAATTCTTCGTCCCTTGTCATATAAATTGTAAATATGTATTGCAAATATGATTTTTTTGTTATCAAGGTACATTATTTTGTCATACTTATTTCTTAATTTCTAAATTTGTATTTTTCTTTTTGTTAACAACAGGAAAAATTTAATAAACGACAAAAAGGTAACTACGTCCACGTGTGCCGTTGGTTTGATCATATTCAACAAGATCCGGAAATTCGTCAAGATAATAATTTAATAGTATTTCCGCGCAACTGTGGTAAATAAATTTATTTAAAATTTGTTATTACAAATTATGAATTAAACATTTATATATAACAATGTTTTACGAAGGATACATTTAAGCTGCATTTGTTTTATTATTCGTTATTTATTAAAATCATGTTTTGTTTTTATTTTTTAAATTTTGTTTAATTGGCAGCTTGAATATAAAAGAATGTGGAACAACCCTTATCTTTCATAAACGCCTATATAAACTTCTTAATATATTAAGATGTTATATATATATATAAAATTTTTTTAGAAACATATTTTTATACGCTTTGTGTTTATGAATATATTGTTACGAATAATAATTTCTGTTAGTTTATTTGATAATTTATACATTTACTTTATGAAATTTAGATTTCGAGTAATGTTTTTTGGGATTAGGTGAATCATAAATAATTCAAAACTTTAATCATATCTACATAAAATTAATGTTGATTTGTGTTCGGAGTATGTGTAAATCATTTAATTGTATTCGAAGTTTAAATCGAAATACAATTCTTAATACGCGACTCACATATTTAAAATGCGTGTTTAGAATATTATTTATTCTAATTAAAAAAAAAAAAATTAAGTATGCAAGAGAGTTCAGAAATTATTTCGAAACCGATATCTCCCATTTAAATGCGAGATCGTTATTCCGTGTATAATGTTTAAAAAAATAATAAAGTACAAACTCTATTCGAATCTAGATATGTTTAAGTCGTATTTACTTTAAGAAGAGAAGCTTTTAATTGTCCAGTTATAAAGCTAAACAGAAAACCGATTTCGACTTCGAATAGTGTAAAGTATCTCGGCTTGCACCTCCATCAGAAAGTTACATGGAAAAATCATATACATGTTAAACGGAAATAAATAAACATTATATTCCATAAAATACATAATCAAATTAGTAGAAAATCAATATTATCATTAGAAAATAAAGTTCTATTATATAAAACAATCCTAAAATCCTATGGTGTTAAGGAAACCCACTTTCTGGAATCACGAGCAAATCTAATATAGCGAAAATTTGAAGAGTTCAGTCGGATACCTATTTCTGAAAATTTTTAGTAGACCGGTCCTTAAGCTGTCCATCTACATCCTTATGTATCCTTGCCCTGTCACTACTGGAATCGTCTGCTAGACTTTCAGTAAGTAGTCGCTGTTGGTTCGCGACTGTTTATTCCACAGATGATTTATTCACAGCTAATCTACATATCTGTATGCTATTCCACTATCTGCCGCCTATGAACGCGTCCCGTTCCGTTTACAGCTTCGGATTCCGGAACGTACAAAGGTACTCCCGAAGGGTATATATATACTTTTTCTTTTACACTGTAACAAATATACCGTATATTGTGTTTTTGGAAATCAATCGTTATTGTCAACAAACTATGTAAATAAACAATATGATTCTTCTTATTATAAGCGGATGTTATACAACTCGTTTCGGGTACAAATTTATAGAAAAAAACAAAGGGGATATAAACACATTCACTGGAAAGCTGAAACCTATATAAATAGGACCCAAACTTGCCGTTTCCTCGAGCAAACCCAAGCGAATAAAAATTGAATATTAACTTTATAAATTTTACTAGATCACTAATGTTAGGGAAAAACATGGACATAATCGCACCTCGTTTCCTAAACTGCAAGCAGAGATAAATGTGTATAAACTAACACTAGAGTGTAAATATAATTTTATAAATTCAATTCGTAAATACTTAATGTTTAGGTAATTTTGTGACATCTAGACAGAGCTTTCCAGTACAAAACACCATCTTGCTGTCAGCAGAGTCTTCCATGCAAAGAAAGACAAATCTATATTTAAATAACTAATGATGGTATTGGCGATATATAAATTGATTTTATGTTGTTTAAGAATATTAATGAAGCCGTCAAAAGCTGCATTGATATCAAAGGAGATGGGCTGCAGAATAACCGCTCTAAAGTAATTTTCAAATATCTGAAACCAGTTTGGAAAGGTCTCTCTCAATGGAGAGAGTTGAATTTCGTAACCAAAGTTTTTATTAAATATATAGTCACACGTAATGTTGGTCATAATATTTTTACATGTATATCGAGTAGTGTATTGAACATGATCGGCCGTCGTGAACTTCATGTTGCGATTACAGTCCTTCACAATTCTCGGCCCTCTGCTGATGCAACAAGTATGATATTAGTAGTCATATTTGCTTGTGCAAATGTTTAGACAGATGAAAACTGGAGTACGTCTTAAAATTTATTTAGGTCCGAGAAAAGTTTTAAAATAAAATAAAACAATGATGATACATATATTATATATATGCAAGGGATCGTATTGTGTAAAAAATAATTTAATTGTTGACTTCTCGTAATCGAAATTTTACAAAAATTATGAATAAATAAAAAATTATGTGATCGATAACATTAATTTAGATCTCAGAGAAAGCTATTAGGCTCTGCTGAGGAACATATTTCTGAGTCTAATGTATAATTCTTTTTACATTTAACATTAGTGTGATCTTCCCAAGTAAGTAAACGGCTAAGCAACATATTCAAATATCGTAGCTTACTTATGAGAGTGGACCATCAAGGTTTACAGGAATATGTATGTCATAGAAAAAACGAAGAACCGAAAAATCCACTGGCTGTAGTCTAGCATATCAAACTGCAAAGTGGTTTTTACAATGCACCTGTAGAAGATTTTGCTCTTCTCCCAAATTCGATTACGCGGAGTGTTATGTGAATACAGTTTAAACAGTAGCCATCAAGCGGGTGTTGAAGGTGACAATTCAGGCAGCTCTTAAACAATCTTTCGAAGGTGTTGAAACTATGTTCACCAAATCTTTGAGGCACATGGCAACTGTGTTTAACAAATTAATGGTTCTATTCACAGTCATTCCAAACATTATAAATTTGAAATCAATTTTACATGCATGTAATTTATAATATCAACGGTTGGATCAAACGTCAAACCCAGTTTGAATAATAATTTATATATAGGGAAGGGATAGAATGTAAAATACACATTTTTTGAGTCACTGCAGACTACTCCAAGAGGAGAACAACTATACCGTTGTTTCACAAACTGAAAATATTTTTTGTGCATTCCACTGGCCTACTCACATATTGGTCTATTAACACAAATAAAACGCCTGATCTTGACTTCTTTATCAGGAAAATAATCAACACTATACTAACGTTGAGCCGTACTTGGATTCCACATCAGATCATTCACTTGCAATACTAGAATTATCAAAATTTATAATTATTCAAAAAACTAATTTTCAATTTCATCATAATAAAATGATTGAGAATCATATACGAGCTGGTTTAGTAAGAATTTATCACTCAAAATTTCACTGAAAATGGAAGATGATGTTAAGGAAGCCGTTGTATACTTTAATCATATGTAAAACAGCTGCGTGAACAGTAACCCAAATAACTATTAGCAACAGTTTAAATTATCAACAATAAATCAGAGAAACAATTATGTTATATATACCAATTGAATAGTAGCTATAAAAAATAATGTTGATGTATTGGAGAGTAGTGATTTTATGAATTTAGCAAAACAAAATAAAATCAAAGTTAATCACTAAAAAATTTATTACATAAACACAAACACGAACACGAAGCTTTTCGACTATGAAGTCATTTTCAAGCTATAGCTTTTATTTTGTTTTGCTAAATTTATAAAAAATAACTTTGACTAATTCCATTTCCTAACTTAAAAATCCAGATGATTCCACATTTGAGCTATTCGTTAATAATTTTAAAAAAATTATGAAATATGAAGGCTATTTTCTAGTTAAATAACTTCATGACATGATCACGCAGCAATTTTGATTATATTTATACAACAGTACACTATACAAAAACACTAAACGTTTTAAGGTTAGGTTAGAAATTTGTACATTTATCTAAATAAGATATTTTATTGTATATACGAAACAAATAGTGCATGCAAATACGTACCTATATAATTATATATATAAAAGTTAATTGAGATCGTTAATAACTTGTTCAACATATCATATATCGATATGTTCAGAATGCGCAACATATACGGATTAATAAAATTAAACCATACTTCCATACTTTATATAGCAACTGGTTTAGTTACAAATACTTTATCCTTCAAATTGGTCATAACACCGTATTTCTGTTCCACCGGTTTAACAGGAGCCATCGGTAAGTAAAAAGGTTCCTCCTGTTCCAATTTGGAATTTGTTGTCTTCTTGTCCGCGTTATTGTCGTAAGAACATAATCTGTAGAGTAAGATTTAGTGAGATTATATCTTACTTTTAACCAACTAGCAGTTATCAAGCCATTTTTCTTAATAAAACTTTCGTATTTTTACTACCTTTTGAATATGGGTGCAAATTTTGTATTTATAAAAAAAGAATAAATTTTTTTCTCAATATATAATGATATGATTAAGCTGTCTTTCCCCCCTTTTGCTAATGAATGATTTCATTACTATACTGTCCAAATAACATTTTTCTCGAATACTCAGTACTTCTGTTCTTGAAGAAATGTTTGCCTAACTTGATCATTCTCCACAAAAAAAAAATTGTTTGCATTCTTTGGAAATCGTCTATTCGAAGAGAACAACATCCACGATAATTGTTCATTTTTCCATTACATCGGTTCTTACAGATTCTACTCTAATAATTTTTCTTTTTTTAATAGTGATAACATTTTTTTTTACAAGCGTACAACACTTCTCATTGCGTTTTAATATAAATGTCCTGTAGTCGAAGCCCGAAGACCTCGTATCGAAGAGGCGTATATTAAAATTATTTTCTAATCCGAATCGTGAACAACTTATAATATTTGGAAAATGTGTTCTCGCCTTTTCAGCTTCTAAATTCGGAAGAACATTACCACTTGCCGTTAATGCAACACTTGTATATTTTACACAAGAGGATATTTCCACCTTCTCATAATAGAACTCCATTTCACTGTTAACAGTTTTACTTCTGGACCGCGGTGTTGAATTAAGTAAATTTAACGAAAAATTTAAAACAAACAATCTTCGTATTAAATTAATTGAAACATATTCCGACTAACGCGATAATTAAATAACTAATAATTAAAACTTATACAATAATTAAATAAAAGACAATACATATATCCGGTCTGTAATGTGATATAATAGCTTATATAATTCCAAGTTTTACGTTGGCTTGTCATCGATTTCTAATAATCAGTACTAATATTAAGAACGAACTTGGTCGAATGAGATATTCGAAAATACTGCATTAAAAAAGACAAATGAGGTAAAACCCAAATACACAATAAGTTACCGCACTTGTATGGTGACGATGACGACACGATTCGTCGATAAAAAGTTGGTTTACATTCAACAATAAAAACTTTCGTAGCCATTAATTCACTTGTTCCAAAATTTAACCCTTTCAGTCACTATGTTCACTATATATGGTACATGAAATTTTAATGCTAAAATTATATATTTTCCTGGTTGACGTGAAATATCTCAATTTTAAAAATATTTATATAAATAAATTGAAAATTATCTATAGTTCACCTAATAAGAAGTAGTATTGTATAATAAACACCCGTATAAACTTTATAATTTTGTATCAAAAAATTTTATAATATACGTCTGAAAGGGTTAAAAAATAATTACAAAAATCCGTTAATATCAGAATAAATTGCCAAACGTGAAAAAAATTAACACTTGCTTCCCGATTTACCAGGAGCATTATACAGCGTCCAATGAAATCAGAAATTTTACAGTTTAATGTTTAATATGTAAATTATCGCCCGTATAAAATTGAAACGTAGGCTCAAATGAAGTTTACCTAATGTTCTAACCACCATACATTTACAATCCGCTATAAAATATATTCATAAAAAAAAAAAAAAAACATTTCGACTGCTTATAACGTATATACTGTGAAGTACACGGTATCTCATTAATAAATAACAATTCGTGCAAATGACAATTATTGCTAACGTGGTTAACTAACACCTTATTACACAATATTAAAATTAGAAACCGCTGGATTTTAAAAAATTGTAATCGACAATTACTTTTTTTTTTTTTTTTTTTTTTTTTTTAGAAAAGAAATAAAAAATAACCGTTGTCAAATTTATTTTAAAATCTTGTTCTGAAATTATTCTATAGGAACTAACTAAATATTTCATCTTGCCTTTCAACGGATTCGTTTAATTAATAACCGAACTGAAGATAGTAAACCCATTTTACAGTGTACATATATAAAAATGTGGCATTGCACCACCCGACATTAGACGCAATGTAACAATAAAAAAAAAAGGACGATGGAAATTAATAATGAACGATACGGAACTCGCTAACGGAAGATAAAAATGGCGGTCGAAGAAGAACGGAAAAATCGATAAAGTCTGAAAGACTGAAAGCGCCAGTAATGTAACGGAATTTCTCCTAGCAGGAAACGATTTGAATTTTACTTTATATCACACCTTAAACAGAATATGAAGTGAAGAGTTGGAGAATGGCGCAATGAAATCGATGCGAATCTTGGTGCAGTATAAGGAACATTTATTAGATAGATAGTTAAAAAGTGTATTTACAAAACAAATTGATGTTGCAAAAAATAACGAAATTATAATATAACGCATTCCGAACACAGTTAATATACTAGTTTTTTAAAAAAATATACCCATTAATAAAAATACAGGAAAGACCACCAACAAAACCATAAATATACAGGAAAGACCACCAACAAAACCTGAATCCTTATCATAAAACTACCTATATATATATATATATATAAATATTTGCCTTAATAGGATAAACAATAATTTTTTATATGTATTAAACACAAACAAATTTTGAACAAAAGATAGTGCTAGCTTTACATCATAATATAGTAATTATTTTGCTTTTTTATCGTTTATATTTTAATTGTAAACTCATGTGTATGTAATACACTATTTTATAAATGAATACTGACTGCAGGCATAACTATCAAAACAATAAAAACTGTTTTTGTTTGAAAACATCGTGTATATATATATATATATATATATATATATATATATATATATATATATATATATGTATATATGGTAACTTTAATGCCTTGTGAATGTGTTCGATCTTTACATAAACTGGAAGATTCAAAATTGCTTTGCAGCACATATTTTGTAGCCTTTGTAACTTCGCTAAGTACGGCTAGTATATGACCATATAGGACAATCGTAAAGCGTAATTGTTCTTATTATATTTTTTTAGATTACTAATTTATTTATCGAGCTGACGTAACATCGTTTATTAAATATTGGATATAGCTTAAACAGCGTAGCATGAGTTTTATGGTAGGCATATTCAACATGTTTAGTAAATGTGAGACCTCGTTCCAGTATTACACTTAAATATGTAATATCGGTTTTTCCAAACCAAAGGTATGTTGTTCACTATCACAGATGGTAAGAAATGCGGTCTTCTTTTCGAGAATAGAATAGATTGAGTTTTATCGGAAATTATTTAAACTCTCCATTTATTAAAATGCGAATTTAATTTAATAAAACCTTCAGTTAGTCTTCTTTGAATGTTAGTCTTCTTTGAATAGTGTCAATTCGGTACGATGTGCAGAATGTGGCGGTATTATCAGCGTATAACGCCATCTGTAAGTGTTTAATTTTGGGAGCGTCATTAATAAAAAAAGAAGGAATAATTCAAGTATGCGACATATTTGACACTTTTGATGCGGATAAATTATATAGCGATATGAATGAAGAAACTCGAAAATTTCTAATATACTGGATGGTTGCGGAAAGAGTTGCAATGGGATGCGATTTAATAATAATAATGATATGTAAAAATAAAATGCTTCACCATCTAAAAAAAAAATTAAATTAAATTATACTAACTTCAAATTCGATTTCCTCGGCGGCAAAGGTGGTGGCTTATCGACAATTTCTCGATAGTCGCTATCGTATTCAGTCGGTTGCAAGATTTCGTCGTAGTCGCCGGATTGTTGCTTTTCAAGTTGGATGTGACGAAGAGACTGTGATTTTTGAAGAAACGAGAGGCAACGATTTCCATTTTCGCAAGTTATCTCATTATCATCTTCAGCCATAATCTCGTACTCGACCTTTTCTTGATCGATCGGACCGGAAGAACGATGATAGCGTCTACTACTGTCGGTTTCGTGCAACGATTCCGGTTCACTGCAGCCAGGAGTTGAAATAAGGAAACCTATATTGGCTAGTAGCAAATTGGACATCTGCAAGATAAATGTGATAAATAGTACACGCAAATTTATATATATATATATATATATATATATATATATATATATATATATATAATTATGATATATTTACCGCGTGGTATACTCCTAGTTCAAGATTATAGATAGATTTGTGATTGAAAAAATATAAATTATAATCCGATTTAGTAATATACGTTTCGTTAAGACGGACGGTTTTGTATTTTGAATAACTCAAAAACTACTCGACCAAAATTTTTGAATGAAATTAATAGAAAAACGAGAGATTAGCTAAAAATCATTTATGGAGTACAATATCTTTCAGATTTTGCAACATTGCATTCATTCAGTCTTTACAAAATGTTCGAAGACTTTCGGGCAGAGATCACTGAAATTTTGAAATTTCTTCAGAAATCCGAGTTTTCAGATATTCTAAATCTCGTGAAGTATTTTGTAAACACGGCTCTTTAGGTATCCCCCACAAAAAAAAAAAAGTGTAACTTTGAATTCTTTTTGAAACTCTGCACCGTCGTGATCAATTCAGACCGAAAATAACGTTCCACTCAACGTTAGAGGATGCTATGATAATTGAAACTGGACAAAAACGAACATCTGGTGTAAACGTGGAGCACGCGGTTTGCTTTATAGCGGTGTTACCAATTACGCTATTCAAAAACAAAACTGTACGTCTTCTTTGGGTCATCCTGTATAAAGATTCATGACTTTAATATCGGCAATCACGTTTCGCTACTTCAACTTAGTAAAATAATAATAATATTTAAAACGGAAAAGTAATTAAAAAATATCTCGATAATTAAAATAAATATATATTTATCGTGTAAGACTGCGTATCTATAAATCCAGTCGCTAACTCAATAATTCGTTATAAGTTTACTAGACGAAACAAACTATAATTTTAAATCTATATTAAGTTGATAAAAAGGAAATAGAAAACGTATACATTAGAAATAACAGCAAGATCTTAAAATATATATCGGGGATGGTACAAATACCGAAGTCCAATAAGTATCAGAATTCAAGCTATCTATAAAGGTGCTGTAATTTATAACACGTTGCCCATGTATGTAAAAACCGACTTGAGAAATTTTAAGAAACGCCGCAAGAAAAAATAAAAAGTAAAATAGAACTTCGTTGGTTTTTAGGGTTTTTCTAAAAATTTATGTGCATGCACGTGTTGAGTACGACGGTGTGTGTATGCATTTGAAAATGCCACGGTTAGCTTAATATGCATGTACACTTATATATTAAATTACATTAGAGTACGCTTATGCAGCATTTATAACATCTTTATTATTTTTGTTTTTTATCAACAATCGCATAATTATTTTATAAGTTTGTTTAATTTAAAGAAAATAATGCTATTGTTTATGCCGCTACGCGTTATCGCGCATTTGCAGCGTCTTATTGTAAACTGTTATATATAAGAAAGTAAAAATAAAGTTTGATTTGATATGTAAAAACTATCGTTTTTTATCGTTACGATTTCACGAGAGAGTTGAACAGCATTTAGAACTTTACGTGAGACGTGTAACAACGTCAGAGAGCCCATCGTCCGAAGCAGTGATAGACAACCGACCACGTCGATGCATCGGTAGGTTTTCTTTTACATATTAGTTAATTTGTAATAGATTATAAGTAAATATATTTTATTATGTGTATATTGTGTTGCCTGTTAGTTTAGTAAAAAGAAAATACGATTACTGTTATTATTTTATTTTAACCAGAGTTTATCGATCTTTTAATTGTGTATGTTTACGCTATCATTATTAATATCCCCAAAAATTTCTGCTAATCCTGTCCTCTCTTGTCTACGCTAACCGAGTACTCGCTAGAGGGTTCTTTGGCCGGTTCACGTATACGTTTACTATCGTTATTACGCCTGCTATGCTATAATTATTATCTTATGAATATCTCTCATTGAAATTCTTCAAACAGTGTACTGGTTGAGAAATTAAAATATAGTTCAAATTTTAATGCATTTTTTATCTGGGAGTTATATAAGGGGCAATCGGCGAAAATAAGACTAATTCAAAAGAAAAAGTGGAAATATGTAATACAATGCGTAACAAGATTAAAATATAACTAGGATAGATGATAGATAGACCAAAAGAATAACGCAATGATGACCTAGAAAAAGGATGATACAGAATCCGTAGTCTGCACGCGATGACTAGACGACATTCAAAAGTTAGCAGGAGTGAAATGGTGAACAATGCTTTAGATCAAACACAATAGGAAAAAAATGATTACATCCAGTAGTAGATAGAAATAAGCGAATCATGGTCATCATCATAATGTATTTGTGGTTTCCACAGAATCAGATCATTTTATTCGATATTTTAGCATCGATATAGTAGTAAGCTAAGTTATTCGGTCATTTTTAATATTTCATTTTCTCGTCGTAAGATACGAAATCGAATTAAAAAAAGTAATTTTAACAAAAAAAAGCTAATTCTCATTTTCAGTACATCAAACATTGTTCGGCCATGAAATCGAAAGTTCGAATAAACAATAAATTATTTCGCGATTATTCGTGAATTTAATAACTTTTTTCTCTTTAAAGTGCCACCTGATAGTAGATACATAAATGAATATAGTACATTATGATATTAAATTACTTTTTGAGCGGCAACATTTTCAGCAGAAGACAGTAACAGTAAATCATACGCCGCTGGTGTAATATTGTTTAGCGAACGTTGTAGGAAAAATTTGTGCAAATCATTTTCACTTCTGCTCATTCGTCTAGTACTAATTAACGACGGCGGTACCAAAAGTCCCGTTGGCGACGTATTAACTCGATGACGTGGTGGAGTTGGCGGTGGAGTCGAATCGGGTGTAGGAGGTAATGGCGATGTAACGATACGAGGCACGCTGCTACTAGTGAGTAATCGTGGACAGGCCGATAAACGTTCATATAATTGATCGGCATTCAAACAAAATACCTGCAATTCGCCTTCTCCGGCCTTGAACTTACTGAAATATATAAGTAAATTATACATATGTGGTGCACGTGAGGTTATAAAATACGAAAGTGGAAGTTAATGAAAGCGTTATGAAAAAAATATTTGCGTAATTCTAGTGTTCTTTTCGGTGTTTTAAAAGTTTACGTATTTTCAATAGACACAAAAAAAAATCTAAATTTACAAATAACGTCAACTTGTAAAATATTAATGTTGATGTATTGGAGAGTAGTGATTTTATGAATTAACAAAACAAACTAAAAACGATGTTAATCACTATAAAATGTATTTTATTTATGCAAAGCTTTTCGAATATAAAGTCATTTTCAAGCTTAACTTCGATTTTATTTTGTTTTGTTAATTGTAATGACTACTACATTAACTCTAATCGTTAGCATAAATTTATAAATTTCGGTGTACAAAATAATAAGTACCCTCGAGTAAAATACAGTTGCTTGACTGGTACATTAATTTTTTTTTTCATGTAATTTATTTCGTAATATATTATAAAAAATTACTCAAAAATGTAAAAATATAAATATTACGCAAAATATTATATTTATCTATGCCTCTTAATAGTTTTTAACGTGTCTATGTAAATATCTTAAAGATTTTGATATTTCACGTCAATTGTTCCTTCTTATTAAAACAGAGATAACTTTGTTAGAATCGAACGTTCGTGTACGATTCACCGCGATTAAAAGGATTAAACGCTTATTTAAAATTCTTGATCTGAACCGAAATTTATAATGCGTTTATATAAATATTTTTAGAACGCAGATAGTTCATTCCGACGAAATAATCATTTTCTATGAAAACATAATTTTGTTATCGTTAATAAAAAAAAATATGAAAGAGTTAAACTAATATACATTTTTAGTAATGTTTAAAAATCGAATATGAAAGATATGTATTTATGAACTTCAAATATCAGCTTAGAGTCATTTCACTAATTGATAACAATACTATCGCGAATATTAATAATACACTATGACGTTGCAGTTTTATAACATATAGCGAAATGTATGAAATATTACAAATTTTGAATTTTATTGGAAACTACGTTTTTGAATAAAATAACGACAAAAATATATTGAAAACATAGAACCTTATGCGAATGTGATAAAAACATTAGGATCCACAATTCATTACATCAATACACGGATCTTCTTCTTGTCGTTTTATATATATATATATATATATATATATATATATATATATATATATATATACATATATTTAAAGTATGCAAATGTTGGCCACTAAACTGTCCTACATACTGACCTCTGGCCATAAATTTTTCACTGCAATATTAGCTGCAGCAATTCGTATTTAAACATGTTTCAGATATTGAGCTTTTCGTTTTTTTTTTTTTGTTTTTTATGATATTCCTTCGTAAACATTGTAGTATCTTCTTGTTACTTTCTCCATCCAAGTCACCTTCAATGATATACCACATTATTTTTAACGTCGCAATTTTCTTTCCACACAATTTTTATGACAGACGTGTTTTACATAATACACTTTCATATTATTGGAGCGTTTTACGCGCTATTTTGATCCTACATCCGATCTTCGTCTCCCATTTATCCAACTTCGACATATTTAGATTTTCGCTATATTTTCCGGTCCATCATTATTCTATCTGCTGTATTACCTTCAGATTTAGATATTTCCATGTACTTTGTTTTTTTCTGCGTTTATTTCAATTCACAAGGGTTTAGCGCTTTTTTGTATGTCGCTAACTAGTTTCTTTAGTTCTTCTTCATAATTAGCCATAAGGAAGAATATTATTTATTAACAGACCATTGATTCGTACGTCTACTTTAGATGGCTTCGTTGGAGTATTTGTTTCGAATATATGTCAATAGCATAGATGGTAAAATGCAAACTTGTCTTACATTACATTCAATCTCTGTACCTTTTGTTCCTCTCGTTTCTAGTCGTACTTGTTTTATCAATCGACGATCCTCTCTAGTTATGTACCCTGCTCATGGTTAAATTTAGTTTAGCCATCTGTTTCACAACGTTTGAAAATACGGTTTCTTCCTGCACCCGTTTTCAGTCGGACCGCCCCTTATATTTAATACTAATCTTTAAATCTTTACTGCACTGATGTTTTGATATTTGTCTCCGTGAATATCCATGTTTGCGAGCCGTATATAAAATGTTATAAATACATATATGATTTCGAAAATCGGATATTTTTTGCGAATTATCATCTTATAACTCCCAAATAATGATAGGATACTGTTTAACAAACGGCATACGTAAATGTAATTGTTTTGTGTAATTTTGTAAATTCCGTAAACAAGAATTATTTGTAAACATACAGCACAAATTTACATTAGGATTAAAATTGTAATTTTCACCATTTATGAACGTTAACAATTAATAATAATAATAAATACCTGCTAGTGCAGATGGTGCAAATACGGTGTACATCTTCAGGATTTGCAGGCAACGGAAGATAGCTGTGACTAATTTGCGACCAATGCCACGTTACTTTTATTTTATTATTATGCGGATCCTTAATAATTATCTCGGAACAGGTAACGCTCAATCGACCGTACAAACCGTGAAAGCCGGCTACCCTCGAATGATCGTTATCTATTACGGATATTTCGAATTCGTTTTCCGAACCTAGAAGTATTGAAGGTAAAAAACATTGTGAAACTTATTCTTAAATAAAAAGTATTATACAAAGTGAAATAGACGCATATATCCGAATATGCAGGTCGAGACGAAAAAACATGACTTGGTAACTTTCGCTATGATGAAATAAATTTGTAAATGCGATTAATGATTTAAATTTGATATTGTTAATATTTCTCAACAATTTTCATTGCAAAAGAAATATACTTTGATACGCAAAATTAAAAAGAAATAGATCAAAATATGATCGAAAAGTATACACATTTTAACTGATTTTAAATATACAGAACGATACTCGCAGACAGGGGCGGATGGGCTCATAATTAGTCAACCGGGCAAAGCGCATACCGGCGCCACTTTTCGGGACGTATTTGAAACATTTTCGTGATTTTTTCTTCCAAACAAATTTTTTTTACTTATTTAAAAATACAACAATCAATTAAAATATAAGAATGTAAAACACACGTGAAATACAAATTAATAATTATCTATTACCTATAATTTGGAAAAAAACTTTAAAAAAAAATAATAATGAAAAATACTTTGGATTTTCGTTTACAATTAAAAAATGACGGATAAGTTCGGATTTTAGATCAAAATTAAAAAATAAAAACAAAACAATAAAAAAACCTCGGCTTGTACCCATTTTTTTCCGAATGCACGATTGAATGAATACTTAAAAAATACAAACGGTACTTTAAAAAAGAACGTGAACTGTTTAGTTTAAAATTAAAGAGCATACAAAGAATAAAAATACTTATTTTAAAAAAATGAGTTTTTCCGTCAAAAGTTTCGATTTTGCTGCAGTTAAATCAATAATTTGATCGTTACTGATTTTTTCAAGAATGTCTTTCTCGATAGAAATATGCATAAAGCTAGAAAGTAACTCCTGCGACATTGTGCTACGTAATCGTAACGGATTGTGTAGCGAAATATTTATACGCCAAACCTATTACTCCATAGGATGTAGAAATCAGGCTATATTTTTCTAAAATATTCCAACAGCACAATGTGCAATTTTTGTAGTCAGATTTGGAAGAACGAGAACCGCATACTTAAGGTTGTTCGGTGTTCGATTTCGATTCGTCTTCTCGATTAGTCAACTCCAAATGTTCGTCCGGAAAATCAGGATCATTTATCTGTTTCGTAACGTAAATCTGTTAGACTTTTTTTTTTTTAATTTTTCCAATTTTCAGCAAAATGGATTAATTCTTTTATCAAATATTAAGGAGTCGCTTCGATGTCAAATTTGGTGAGTAATTCACTCAATTTTTTAAAACCGTTAAGAGGTAATGTTTCTTCACTAATTTCTTGGAAGTTCCTCGGATCCAAATAAGCGAAGCTTCGGTACATTTCCGCATGAAAACGTTTGTTTACTTTTGCCACCGCAGTATCCAATACTGAGTTGTGAGTCTCCATTTCATATTTCCGATTTGCATTTCGTACTAAATCTTCATAAGTAACTTCATCCTTGTGTGTTGAAGGCGATTTTTTTGTGTTTGGAATTTTTTTACCCGAAATTCTGTCTCCACAGAAATGTCCGCATCGAAGTTTTTTTCTCAATGCTTTCAGCAAATTTTATCGAAATGTTCTGAACTTTCTTGTAATCTCGACTGAACGCAGAAATTTTCTCTTTAAAATGCCGAACAAAATCATTGCATTTCATGAAATCGAGTCCTGAACTCTGGAGGTACATAGATAATGAAGTTGAAATTTAAAAAATTCGAAGATAAATATGAGCGGTCACGACTGTTTCAAATTTTAACAATTTCTGAAGGTAACTATTCGCTTTATCACGAGCTATGGAAGTATTGTTCTTGTCATTGGCAAATTAGAAGAGCGCTTCAACTAACGGAATATACAAAGCATTTTCAGGGTTTCCAAATGCACCAAAAACTTTTCTTAATATTGTATGTTTACTGTTGTGCGTCGTACCAGTTTTGTTATACGGTTGTCAAACGTGGTCTATGAAAGCAGCACATATATCAGTCGTGTACAGAGAGCAATGGAGAGATCTATCCTTGGAATTCGAAGATTGGACCGAATTCGTTCGGAAACTATTAGGTATAAAACTAAAATGAGGGACATTGCGAAGTTAGCAGTCAGCCTGAAATGGAACTGGGCCGGTCACATGATACGTCGGGATGGTTTGGCCGCAGATGCAATCAGGTGGATTCCATATTACAACAAACGAAGTGTAGGCAGACAACCGTTACGGTGGGCAGATGACTTCAGACGGCGGATTGGTTCTACTTGGTTGCGATTAAGCTCCGATAGAGCGGAATGGAAGAAAATGTGTCAATTATATGGTGTCCTTAATCATGGTTAATTGTATGGGTATATGGTATTTTTGTTATGTGTTTCATCATTTTATTAATAGTTTCATGGGTGGGAGGCCTTCGGCCAATAATTGGCGAAATATAGGCTTTATTTATTTATTTATTTATTTACTGTTCCACCTAGTTTATTCTGGACAATGTTTTCTGACAGTTTTCAGTAACGTTTCTCAAAATATCCATTCTTTGGTGCGACTCTCGAAAAAATAGCGCAATATCATTCAGAAATCTAAATAAAGAAATAGCAGCTAAAGACACTTTTATGATATCTGAAATGTTCTCTTTACAATTTTGAGCTCCGTCGAGTTTTAGTAACTAACGAGACGAACGCTGAACACTAAACTAAACTGGACTGTTTGCGCCGCGGGGGTTGAACCGGTTTTACTTGTAATTTGTTGTACGTAATACTACATAATGCAATAATGTGTTGGTACTGGTAGTATCACATCGTCAGCAGAACTTGGAATGTTTTTTCTTGATTCACGACGAAGAAGCGGCGGCAAACAGCGGCGGCGCACCAGGTTTTACCCGATGAACCCGTATTCCATCCCTGCTCACAGATGTATAAATGATTTATACAATCTAATTATTTCCAAAAAACTACGCGAAATTATATCGTCGTGTTTTATGATCCTTTAAATTAATTAGTAACCAACCGTCAGTATTTTCCGACGCTTCGAATATCTCTAATTGTTTCGTAGATATTATACAGATAACATGTTTTAAATAATCTTCTATCGAACAAGCTTTGCGCGTATCTACATTAAAGAAATCGAAATATAACTCACCTACATACCTTAATATTGTAGACATTTACAATCTAAACAGGATAGCATACATATTTGCACATTCACTTCTGAAATCTGACCACAATTTAAATATACATTTATCTATACACATTCGATTATGTTTCGAGTCGCGAATTCGAACGGTTGTTTAACATAATTTTTATTTAACTTCCTTTTATATAGTTTGGCTTCGTGTTTTTCTAACAAATTCAAGAGATTATTTACTCTATTTCACGATCCTCGAAATTTTCAATACAACTACTTGACGATTTTTAAAATGTTTTAAAACTTTTTATTGCCATTCTTAAAGCTGAATTTTGTATTTTAATGCATTTGCTAAATCACCCAGTTACATTTTTTTTTATTAATTCCGTTTAATACCAAAAACAGTCAAAATGAATTAATATGTTACCGAGTCTCGATGAAGTAGTACATACCAAATATATTTGACGCATGGTACTTTGTACAAAATATGCGAAAATTTAGATCGATGTAAACAATAATAATGACAATTTACTAAATATGACGTATCACGGATGTATACAAGATAAGATAAGCTAGACACAATAATATTACTCGAATAGCGATGAAAATTTAATCTTTAATATAAGTACAACGCGCGAACTTCAGGCCGAACAAACTTCGATAACGAAAATATCGTAAAGAAAAATTATAAAAAAAAAAAACATTTTTTTTCGTAAATAATAATTCCTATTTGCGGGTTAACTCCGAGCTAACATAAAGAATAACACAATAATAATGTTACTATTATTATAAACCTTACAATTATCCACAGGAGGTTTCAATATATTTCTAATATTCGTCATCCATTTGTTTGTTTCCGTCTCAGATTCGCCAGCTAAGAACACGCAAGCTTGTCTATGCTTTGTGCTCGAGTAAAAGACACCGAACGCATAATTTCGACTCCTTTTTATATGAAAAATAAATAAACCAAATAAATAAAAAGTACTAATAGTTAAAAATGTCTACTAAACACCGTAACAGTGAAGTAGTGAAATATAGAAACAAATAAAAAAATTATCAACAAATTATTATAATCGAAAATTAAAAAGGACAAATAAAACATGATGTTTGGAAACTGATTCATCTTCGGAGAAAAATGAAATTACGATATATTTTTAACGACAAGTCTTTGCCGTTGTGTGTGTGTGTGCGCGCTCGCGCGCGCGTATGTATGCACGAAAATAAAACACACAACTATTTTTTGATAATCTAGATATAATTTAGTCAACTACATTTACATGCCAATTTTAACATGTTCACAGTATTTAATATCTTTTATCGCATTGTTGTTGACGTTAATTTTTGTATGCTATTGTGATCTATTTAAATTTCGATGTATGTTGTCATACAAGAATAAAATATTTTTAAAAATGAAAAACGTTCGAAAGTTAACTCATATTATTCTATTTAGATACCTATCCAGGTCTACAAATATCTAATTTAGTTACTTGAAAGAAATTTTTATTTCTTCGCTGGAAATAACATTTTTTTAAATCAGCATTTTTTTTTACTGTTTCACCTTAAAGCTTTTTGTACATAAAAAATTAATGTATTAAGCATTTTGTCTTAAACTGTTTAAAATATTAAGTGTTTTTTAATCTCTGTGTCAAATATTATTTTAAGCATCCACTTTCTGTTTAGAAAAAAGTAATATTACATTTTAGGTTTTTGGATATTAAAAATAATAACGTTTTCACTTGCAATATTTTATTTAGTCCTCGGGACTGATTTGAAGTTTAGTTCTCCTAAACGAAAAACGCGTAAACTTACTACAATCGAGCAAATAACGTTAAACAACAGAAAACATATTTCTTTTATATTATTTAAAACATTTTCATTTTACTGTATTTTCTCGACAAACTTACGGAATAGCAATTACTCAGTGTTGCTTTCGATAAAACATACATTTATCGTGTACCGGATATAAATAAAATTATAATTTTCGCAAAATTATAACTTATTTTATAAATTTGTTTTATACAATTTATTTTTGATCTGGTTATTTCACAGCTGATATAAAAGTTATTCTTTAATTTGATTTTTTATAGTAGATAATAAAATTGTAAAACAAATTTTAAATATAATGGTTCTAATCAATTGATTAGAGCGCGTTAGTTTCAACGTCCAGGTTCCTGTTATTAACGCACTTCGTAAGTTTATACGTGTTCAATTTATTTTCAAGATGTTAGTTTTGATTTTGGTTTGGTGAAATTATTTTTGTTTTGTTGAAATTACTTGTAGTTTGTTATATTATGGGGGGGGGGCGATGAACGTGATTTACTTCCATAAATGGTGTGCTGATAGAAATCGTTTACTGGATAAATTAAAGGAATGGAAGTCTGTATTAAAGAATGGGGAATACAAATGTTTGAAATGCTTAAACATCTTGCCAGTAAGTTGAAAGATTGAATTCTTGAAGGGCACACTGCAGGCGTTTACAAAATTTCACGTTCGTGCGGTCTAAGTTTAAGTCAAATGAGTAAAGTCGAGACACAACGAGTAAAAAAAAAAAAAAAAAAAAAAGACACGGTTGATTGCAGACACAAGAGGGTGGATAAATCAGCAGTAGCTCAATATCAAAATGGCCTCGATCAGATATAATTCGAAAATGTGAAAGTATTGACAAAAATTGACTAAACAAGTTCTGGTTTACCATATTCAATCGTGTATTAGTGACATGAATTCTATGTGTGAAATAAAAAAAGGCCATTTTGGAAGAAAACAGCAATAAAAAAAAAAAATTGAAAACAACATACGATAGTAATGAAAATAATGATATAATTAAGCAAAAAATTACGATCATCGACCAAAACGAAATGTATAAACATGAGGAGTAATGATAAAAACAGTTTTAATGTGGTTTGGAAATGGAGATTGCAAGTATGTCCTAAACGTCACCAGTTACAAAAATTCCACGAATAAATATATTTAGTAGTTCAAATATGTGTGCACTAGATAACTGATTGTTCAATTCATTATAGTTAAAATGTATAGGTTCTTGAAATTATAACCTCATTTATAAACTCGTAAAAATATTTAGTTCAAATAAATTAAATTGCGTGTAATTATTTTATAAAGATTCTATGTCCTAATAACGTGGTAGCATCCTTGTAAACAAACAATGAATGTAAAGATTTTTTTTATTATTGTGCTTCCATCGGGATATCAACATCTCTATATACAATATTAGATATTATAAATTTAAGGAGAAACGACTATATATAATAAAAATAAAAAGTTAGTCGAGTAGAAAGAATATTAGAGTTAAAATGTAGAAATATGAAATCTAGGTATTATGAAGAGTTAGGAAAAATATGCTATTTATGGAAGAAGAACATTAGGAGCAAGCGGAACCTACTAAAAAAAAAAAAAAAAGACAAAAATGAGTTTCGAGAACGTGATTCGTGTGGGTGGGTAGAATTAAGATGTAATTGCTGTAATGCCAACAAACAACTCTTATAATGGCTTATAGTATTCACGGAAAGACAATGAATAGAAATGTATTAGAAATACTACAGAATAGCAGTGTAGTCTCTGCTGTAAAGATGGAACATATTTTGTTGAGGGTAAATTTGTTGCACATAATTGAAGATATGGGCGATGAATGCAGCTCCGACTGAAGAAGTGCATTTTTACCATATGTGAAAATTAGAAGAGTTGGAATAGTTTCTATTAATCGTGTCGAGAAATTTGCAGTTAGCGTCTAGTAGAAGAACATGATTTAGCAGTTAAAGAATAGAGTAGAATGGAGAAGAGTAGGACGGAATCGTGAAAAGAGGAATGATTTAACAAAGGACGAGATAAAGTATTGGGAACCACAAATTACCTGCCCTTAAACATCTGCGTAAGCAACTGTTTTGCATTTCATCTGGTCTATAAAGGCGGTTATTAGCAGCATCCCCGAAAATAAAACTACCACAGTCGAGAATCGTACAACTTTTTCATACAAAAGTAGTAAAATTAAAGGAACACCACCTTAAGCATTTCAACGTTTTAAGAAAATGTATTCATTTAAACAGTTTAGTATATACGTTTTCCATATACAGTTTCCAAGTTAATCCGCGGACAAGAATAAATTCTAAGTGATATTGTTAACGAGCGCATTTGTTAAAATAGATAGTGTAAAATCTAACTCGGACAATACTTGGATTGTAGGTGAGCCAGGAATTATTTAGATCATCCTGCACAGCATAACACCGTAATCTCATCTGCAAATGATAAAATTATCATTGTATTTGGTAGGGAGATACTAAGAAGTCTAAACAATACTATATTGAATAACATAGTACTGAGAACCGAAGCTTGAGGGAATTTCTAAGTATACTATGCGAGTATGAAGGAAAGTAACCTGACGTTTGGTGAAAAGGTTGCATAGTGGTTTTTTGAATGAAGATTGTGTTGTATGAGTGGTGAAAATAGTTACTGACTTCGTTAAATGTTACGACTTATCTAATCGTGCAAAAAATATATCGCGAGTACCACTCATACCATTACACACACATATATATATGTGTAATATGTACAAACATCAAAATTTAACATAACACAAGTGTAAATTAGATAGGGAGGGGAAGAAGTTTAAAATAAATATATAAGTTTATATAGAAAATAGGCCTTATTCTATATATTAACGCTAAGATATTACATTACACTGATTATAAAATAATTGAACGTTGGCTAAAAATTTAAACAGTTAATAAAATTAAATTTTGCAATTATTCAGACTTTTTAGTTACATTTATACACAAAATTTTTAATTTTATCCTGATTCAGATAACATATTTATTTTCATAGATGGACATTCGTGAACCACAATTATTAACGGATATAAATAAAAATTATGACACAGAGCGGTATTGTTTCCACCAATACTTATTAAAATTAACAATATACGTTATATATATATGTGTGTGTGTGTAAAATAGTTTTAAGGGGTTTAAGTACCTAGATTCTGTTCTGCATAAAATTGCGTCATCTGGAATCGCTATACCGGTATTTACATCGCATACGTCCGAACCAATTTGTAATGTCGTCTTATTGCCATCTTTGCGAATTATACACCATTGTTTCTTCCAAGCCTATTATTAATTTGCAAAACTTTAAATGCTGATATACTATCAACAGCATTTGTGTCATGTCTGATCGAATTCATTTATTCTGATTTAATCTATCACGTTTTTTTTTTTTTTTTTTTTTGAAAAATTTAATAATTCTACAATTAAACGATCTTTTCAAGTTCCAAAATGTGTTTACTGAATGTTAATCAGTTATCTTCGAGGAGCGTAAGTTCGAGTACTACAGCGCCTTATTTTATATTTATATAAAACAAACAATGAAAAAAAATATATATATTTAATTTTTATTAAGCAATGCAAGATAATGAGAACTATGAATTCATATATTCTGGAGGAGGCATACTAATAGAGAGGAAACTCACGAAACTGATTGACAATATACGCTGCGAATAAATCGTGTCACATGCCACTTCGATCGAATCCTGTTCCTCATCATATAAAAAAAAAAATACGAAAAACGAGACAAGATTCTCCGAGTTGATACAATACTACTGTAATAAATCTATCATCAACAAACAGAAGGGTTAAGGCTCTGTTGACATTAACGCGTAAATTTTTATTCACAAATAATATACTCGGCCAATCTGTTCCGAGTGTAACACTCTTCAATTAAGGTTTAACACGTCCTTCTGTTTAGTTCAGCGCACTCCATTCCAACATAAATCGTCAGTTCTTTACTTCGTCTGTACGAATATCGTAACATCGGCAGAATTTATTATCAATAAAGTACGTTACAACTCGCGATTTTTCTCATTAGCTCTAATTTAGAATGTAACGCCAATTTATACAAATTTCTATAATCGTAGATAGTGCATTACTCTACGATTCCAATTAAAAAATGTATTTTTTTTTAGTTCAAATTCAACCATTCTGTACTTTTATCGTTCAAATATCGTCATATAGATTCGTTTGAAAATAATTCGACATTCCAGTGTATATTTACAAAGAAGCGTTAAAAAAAAAAACGTATTAAATGTTAAATATCGCGAATTATTTAGTCGAACGAACACACAAATTACAGATCGTATACTTTTGCGAAGGCCATTACAAATTCTTAACACGCAGAAATGAAGTATATGTATATATTAAACTTAATTTTCGCCATTAATGAAGACAATTAAGGAACTTACCTTCCACGAACTAAATCTTCTCTCTTTAAACGGCATTTTAATTTCTATATAACCGCTTAACTCGATTCCAGACATTGTCTTCCAACGAGCTGTGTAAAAGTTCGAAACAAATCGAAATTATAAACACTCACCAGGACGCATTCTATCGGTATCGATTAACGAAATAAAAATTAGAATAATATTACAAACGGTAAATTTTGTAGCCTCAGACACGCGATTAATTTCAATTTGTAACGAATCATCGTCATCATCATTGGCCTATCATGAATTGATGTGACAAGCAGTTTGAACACGTTTATTATTGAATTTTTAATCTGTGTTTTCATGTAAACATTATAATATATACACGAATGTTTCTACGTCTATATCGATAATATAAAATATGTTTAATTGTATATGTTGCGTTAACGATAAATTTTACGACTACAATCCGACCAATAATTAATGCATAATTCACGTGCCCTCGTCATCAACATCGTTAACCAACGAGAAAAATTAATTACTTTTATGTTTAATCCGTCTTTATTCAAATTTCCCATCATTTTACTTTCCTCTATATATATATACATGATACACACAAACACACATATATATATATAAATATATATATAAGACAATTATAAACAATCAAAATAAAACACAATCACTAAAAGTTTTTTAATCGCGAAGCTTTTCGACAGTTACGTCATTTTCAAGCGCGAACTGAAATTATTACATCTTTTTTTATATATGAAAAACCAGAAATGTTTATATAACGATAACTTAAAATTTGATATACATATTTCACTAGCCAAACATAATTTCAATTATAGGTTAATTTACAATAAATTTCATTTATAAAACAGATTTTTGAAAAATTCTTCATCAAAATTGATAAATATCTCCAAAACCTGGATCAGGTTCTATTAAAAGTTGCTGTCGAAAAGCTTCGCGATTAAAAAACTTTTAGTGATTGTGTTTTATTTTGATTGTTTATAATTAATTAGAAAATCACTACTCTCCAATATATTCAACTTTTTATATATAAGACGTTTGGGTTTTTGATCTGGCATTTTCTCTGTCTTTTGTATACTTAATCGTCAACGATTACTTCGAATTATTATATTACGTAAATTTTTTTTTCTTACCAACTTTTAGTACACGATTAATAAAACAAAATTATATACAATTTTTTAACTATATTATCGCTGCAGTAAAAATAAAAACATAAAATTTAATTTTAATTAATACTTTTATAAATCTATAATCGTTCAATATAAAAAAAAAAATTGTGGAACTTCGGATAAGGCTGAAACCTAATTCAGATTTTTGTGCCATACACAATTCTGTGTGTAGACGATTAATTGACAGAACAAATCACTTGCCCTGGCTGCCTCTACTTAAGCTTGTCAACCGCCGTGCGTTTGTTCTCGTTTTCCTTCAATCTTTCCCAATAATATAAGACGTAGATATAATTTTCCCGCGCATTAGGTAATAGGCTATTTTTCGCTACTTAATTGTCTTTAAGGTTATTCTTTTTAACTTGAGCTTTTTTTTCATTTTTTATCTTTTGGATTCACGATATTTTCAGCATTCTACGAAGCCACATTTCGCATGCTTCTAGGCATTTTACTGATTTCGCTGCGTATGTATTTGCTTCGGTCCCGTATAGCGATAATAGAAATAGCGCTGTATAAATTTCATTCTAATGTTTAAACTCAACGCGTTATCTGTTAATACAATTAATACAAACTGACCAATACGTTTAAATTAAAATATATAATTATTTTTACAAGCTCTTCGTTTACCTCAGACATCGGTAAAATTTTATATTTACTTTTAATTTTGTTGCGGTTCATTTTTTTTTTAAGAATAAAATTTTATATATTTCCTCCGAAAATAACCGAGTTAAAAAATGTTAATAACACGCAAAATTTAAGAAAATAGATAGAATTTTTTAAGAAATCGAGTAGATCTTAAATTAGGGCGTATAAATGAAATGTTTATTTTTTACTTATTTCCAGATAAAATTATTTAACGATCAAAACTAAAATTAGATAATACAAACAATGCATAAATATAACCTTTTTTACGACGAAAATAGTTACTGAACAGTAACATATTGTTTAACGATTGCAGAAATAAATCACTGAAAAATAATGTAACGTATCAATCACAAACAACCGTGCGTATGCATCGAAAGTTTAATAACTATTTTAACCGGGTTTACCGCGAGAAACTAACGCTTGACATAACAATTAGTATATTAGAAATCAATTATTATTATATATATATGTGTGTGTGTGTGTGATTGTAAATTGTATCAGTTTGTCAGAATGAATGCGATAGAAAACTAAATATGATCGTCATAGATCGTTTTTGACGTAATTACGCGCGTGCTCGTACTGATAATAGCTTTAAAATCGGATGTTTTTTTCCTCGGATATTAATGAGCGAAACGTTGTTTTTCAATGAATTTTTCTTTTATTTTAGATAGTAATAAGAAAATGATTCATGAACATCACGGCCATTAATAAATTTATTTTATAAAAATGTAACTAGTTAAATAGTATATTAAGCAATAGGTTCATATCGTATAAAGTTTAAGTAGGTCTCTGCCCACTTTGGTGTCTGTGGAAATGAGGTAGCGGATGCGATTACTCGATCGGATCCAATTCTACTGCAATGGGGACAGTTAATACCGAAGCTTAAGGAAATGTACCGTTCTATTCAATCGTATTTTGAATTTCGAAGCTTGTTAAAAGGTAAAAAATATGCCACAAATCAAAAGACAATTCCAAAAGAGCCCTGTTTTAAACATGGAGATCTTCTTCATAAAGATTTTGTCTCTGTGTTTGTTCGACTAAAGAGTGGTCATAACTGTTTAGACATATTGCCAAATTGGGGATCATCAGAATAGGTGTTTGTGAGATATGTAATATCGAAGTTCGAACATCAGATCTGGTCCTGCCCAAGATACAAAAATAGAGACAGCCTTTATGTCTGAACTTTTATCGACGAGAAATAGGCTGCCAATACAACTTGAAGAGCTTATTGTGGATCCTACCTCCTTGGATGCGCGTAGATTATATAATTTTATTAAGGCTAATAATATAAGTTTATAGTCCGAACAATCCACTTAAACTGGCCAACGGGTGAAAACTGGGACAAATATATATATATATATATATTTATGTATGTATGTATGTATCATTTAGGAAAAACCTGGGTACCAGAGATGCATTATTTAGTATCAACACGCTAATTCAACGGCATAAGGCTGTTTGTTGCACGTCCAATATTTATATGTCTAGTGTACTTCCAAAAGGCATTTGATCGGGTGAAAAGTAACAAGATGATGGATATATTAGAAGGTATAGGAATTGATGGTAAAGATAGACGTGTTATATAAAAAATCTTTACTGGCAACAGTCAGCGAGCATTAGAATTGGCCATCGTAACTCAGAAGAGATAGCGATATGTAAAGTGGTCAGACAAGGTTGTATCTTACTCCCAATCCTGTTTAATATATACTCTGAAAAAAATATTTGAAGAAGCACTGAAAAAATTTAAAGGAGTTGTTAAGGTAAATGGACATCAGATAAATAGTATTAGATATGCGTATGACACGATCCTAATAGCGAACGGTTTAAAAGAATTAAAACGATTCCTAGTACTTCCGTATGCGATGATTACGGATTGCAGTTAAAGGTTTCAAAAACAAAGTACATGGTAATTGGTAATACAGACATGAAGTCACTTTCAGAACCACTCGTGGCTTATGATAAAGAAGCGGAGAAAATTAAAAATATTGATTATCTCGGATGTAACATAAATTATCAATGGGACACACGTAAAGAGATAAAAATTCGAATCGGAAAGGCTAGAGTCGCATTTTTAAAACTAAAACAAATATTAAGTAGCAGAAATACAAAATTAGATCCGAAAATGAGATTAATAAAATGCTATGTATTCTCGGTATTATTATACTGGTCTGAAAGATGGGTAATCACGAAAGTAATTGAGCGAAAACTAGATGCCTTTGAAATGTGGTTGTACTACCATAGAGTACTACGCATAAAGTGAACAGAAAAAGTACGTAGCTTGGAAGTACTACAACGTATAAATAAATGCGAGGAAGTAGTAAAAGAAGTTAAGCATCGTAAATTAATATACCCCGGTCACGTAATACGACATCCGGAACGATACAGCCTGCTCCACGTGTTAATGCAGGGAAAGATTACAGGAAAAAGACTACGTGGAAGAAAAAAGATAACCTGATTACATAATCTGTCGGATTGGTACAATTTACCAGTAATAAGTTTGTTCCGAGCAGTTTTAGACAGACGTAGGACTGCCAGCATGTTAGTCAACGTTCGATAGCGGACAGGGCACCCTGATGATGATTATATATATATATATATATATATATATATATATATATATATATATATATATATATATATATATATATATATAATATAATAATAATAACCTTTATTTAGCATAACTAAATTAACAATTTATAAATATCTGTTACAGCTAAAATCAATTTCCAAAATTAATTTCGAATATAGTCATACTGGGGCCATTCGAGCGAAGGTCTCTCCCAATTTTTCTCAGTTGCTTTTGTTGTGTGCCAATCTGTATAGAGCGCTTCTGGAACCCAGGAATTTCTTGAAGTCGTCATCCCAACATATAAACGGCCGCGACTTTTTTCTCTTGCGCTACGCCGGGAACCATTCCGTTACTTTCTTCGTCCACCGCTGATCTCTGTATCTTATGACATGTCCTCCCCACTTCCATTTCAGGGCGCGAATTGAAGTTATGACATCCCTATTATCACCCATTTGTTCGTTAATCGTTTTTAATTTGACTTTATCTAGTTTCTTGATTTGTAATATCGATATTTCTAAATTGTTTTGGCAGGTTCTTAGATTATTTTCCTGTCTTTGCGTCATCGACCATGTTTGGGAGCCGTAAGTTAAGGATGGTAGCAGGCAGCTGTTGAACGCCACGCTTTTTAGATTGAGCGGAATATTGCTCTTAAAAATTGATTTCATCATTCAGTACTTTTTCCATGTTATTGCCACTCTGCGGTGTATTTCGGCTGTTAATTTGCTCTTAAATGATATTAGTTATATAAGTTCGGTGACTTGTTTTATATTGCTATTTCCTATTGGTATAAAACCTCTTTTTTCTTGACATAAAATTTTGAAGTTCGATGACTTGTTTTATATTGCTATTTCCTATTGGTATAAAACCTCTTTTTTCTTGACATAAAATTTTAGTTTTTTCGTTATTTATTTTTAATCCCGATTTATTTCCCTCTAGCTGCAAATAGAGAAACATTTGCTCGAATTGGTTGAAAGAGGATACAATTAGCACCACATCGTCTGCAAAGCGTAAGTTGTTCAATAATTCTCCATTTAAATGAATGCCCTTGTCCGACCAATCTAACGCTTTGAAAATCTCCTCCAGGACGCAGTTGAACAAAATCGGAGATAACGGATCTCCTTGGTGTACTCCTCGCGCTAACGGGAAATATTCTCCATCCACATCTGTTAGTATTCTAGGTTCAACGTTGTTTTATACATTTTCATTATTACTCTTATTAGCTTTATTTGACAGTCTTGATTCTGTAGTGCTTAAAATATATATGATTGTTTTACCGAGTCAAAGGCCTTAGTATAGTCTATAAACATGAAAAATAACGGTATATTGTACTCTATACTTTTCTCTATTAATTGATTAATAACATGTAAGTGATCTATTGTTGAATACGAGCTACGGAAACCCGCCTGCTCACGAGGCTGGTGTGGTTCTAGCTGGTTCCGTAGTCGCGACCATTTTTTTGTATTGTTGGTATAAGGCTTATTGGTCTATAATTTTCTATCTTTTCTGTTTTACCTTTTTTATGTAGAAGAATTATGTCGGATTTGTTCAATTCACTTGGAATTGTTTCTGTTACAATTATTTGATTGAATAACTTTTTCAATTCTATAAGTAACCTTTCTACACCATATTCGATACTTTCATTTATTATTCTGTCGTGTCCTGGTGCCTTGTTTTTTTTTTTTAATGATTTATAATACTGCGAGCTGTCCACCAAAGACATTTAGCAGTACGTTTAAAAGAATTGAGCATGAGGGGACAAATATCCAGCGATACCTACCCGAGTGCCTTGTTTAGCTTAGCTTTATAGCTTAGCTTTATTTACAGCTTTTTTGATTTCTGCCAGCAGGATCGGTGGTACTGTTGTAGTGTCGTCTTGTCCTTTTGTGTCATGTAATTTATGTTCATCGCCTCTTGGATGTTGTTATCATCTTTATATAAATTTTTGTAATAATGCGTAGCAATTTGATTTATTAATTTGCGACTTCTTTCCACAGTTCCTTTATCATCCTCTAGTCCTATTAACCAAGTTCTTTCCAATTCTTAGCTCAGTTTTAATCTGCTTAGTACTTCTATTATTTTGTAATATTTGTTCAATTTGTTTTTGTTGATTTTTAAATCTTTCTGATTTAATGTGATATCTAACTTCTGTGCAGGTAATATTTAATTTTATTTTATTTTTTAGTGTTCGTTTCTCACGTTTTAATTGATTTCTTTTTTTTATTAACTGTTTTATTTGCGTAAAGATACGGATTTTATTTTTCAATTTTTTTCACGTACAATTTTGTTTGTTTTTTCTAGAATGTTTTGCAAACGAAAGCACGCCTTTATAATAATGGGCGACTTCAATAGTCAGATGGAGCACGGAAATAAAGAAGAAGTTGGAATAATTGGTCCATATACTTATGGTAAAAGGAATGAAAGAGGCTGGAATCTGATCAAATTTTGTCAGGAAAATAACTTTAAAATAATGAACACACTCTTTAAAAAAGGAATATATATATATATATATATATATATATATATATATATATATACATACCATAAAACTTTTTTTAACCGTCACTCGTTTATCTGTCGTCCTCTGTTATCCGTCACTGTACGGTCAGCTACGTTCATGACCTTGAGGTTGCGTCACGAGAAAGGTTCGTCTGTCGAACTGTGTTAGTCACTCTTTAGCAGTTAGTCGGCTTAACAGATTGGTTAGAATGTAATAAACAGGATGAAGGTTTTGAAATGTTGACCGATGAAGATATTGTATCTAATCTATTCTATGTTCAGCAGTCCGGTAATGATGAAAGTGACGACAATGATTAAGAATCAGAGCGATTCGAAAGCTGAAACAATGTTAACAAAGAGCGTCGATTGGTTTGAAAGATAGGAGGCAAACTTTAGACAGATCATACTTCTTTAAAAAAAATAATAATAAAAAACGGAGCATTGTTGTTAATGAGGCTCGAGCTGTAAAGGAACAGAAGAAAATTACCGATTTTTTTAAGACCCAAACAATTACGGGTAGAGAGAGTTTTCCTACGTTATGATAAATCTATAAATAAAAATACACTACTCTAAATGTTGTCCGATTAAATATAGATTTTTTAAAATTTCTTTCCTAAATGATTTACAATCTGGTATAGTATTATATATGTAATTTCTTTGTAATGGAATTTCTGTTATCCGTCACAAGCCCGGTCCCTAGAGCGACAGATAAAAGAAGTTCTACTTATAATATATATATATATATGTGTGTGTGTGTATATGTAAGATGATTTGATTTCCTTACGATATTTGAAAATTTTTACAACTAGTGAATTATGTAATATATCAAACAGAAATTATTAATCGTTTAACACATTTTTAAACAACCTATAATAGGAATATTATAACCGTATTATGTTGTTTTATTTCAGTAATACTTCATTTACTGGTCTTTATATATTCCACTGATAAGTAAATTTTAAAAGAAAAAACGTACTAAATTCACAATTTAACATTCGCTTTATTCACTTCTAAATCGAACAAAACTATTAACATTTAGAAACGAGCGAAATAAATTTATTTATAATTTTCAATTTTATAAATATTACGTCGTGATAATTTTTATATATGTGTATATATATAATTCTTTTTTATATTCGTTTACACAATATCATCCGTTCATTCTGATATCTACTTTAATGTGTTCCGATTGATTTTTGTTTTCGTAGTTCAAATTTGATCGCTAAAGTGTCTATCCATTGTTTCGGTAGTCCCTATTTCTTCTGTCGGCCAGATTAAAATATACGTTTGCATTTTGATAATATCAACTTTTGCATTTCAAAAAATATATTCTTATATTTACTCAAATTTTGGCTAGCATAAATGTATCTATAGCGGCCTCTTATTAATTGAAATACAATGAATTATTCACTATTTGAAAGGCTCTCCACCTTCCCGGAGTCGACGTTCCTCAATAATTGTCCATTTATGTTTATATTGCCGACGACCCGTTCCTTCCAAAGACCTAGACAACTTTCCAGCAAGTAATCTGGTGGCGCAAATGAACCGTCACCTGTTCAAACTAGTTACCTACCATTGTCCTGGTTCCGAAAGCCGAGCCGGTAATTAATGACAATTGACATTCAGTGATACCCTTACTCAGGGCCACTGCCTACCAGCAAGAAGCATGAAGAGAAGTAACAAGAAGAATATAGTAACCACTGGTACACACCCGGTAACTATGCTCTTACACTAGATCACGAGATTTTCTACGACATGAGCGTCTTATATTGTCTAACAGCTCTGATGCAAGAGTATTTGGATGATTTTCCATTCACACATTACTCTGTGCATATTGTTTAATGGACTCACGTAAGGGATGTTTAAATCATAGTGAATAATCCGGTTTGCTAGATACCAAGGCGCATTTGTTATCAGTCGACGAATTTTACTTTGACCAGTCTGTGTAGTTTTTGCATTTGTCGGTTTTGCACAAACCCGCAGCTGCACCTCTGTATGTCTGGAAAGGCCGTAAATTCCGAGTAATAGATAAAACGTTTGTTGTCCGTGGACAGCACGCTATTTTTGCCGCTTAAAAAATTAAAATATACTTTTGGGGTTTTACAACAATTTGAAACGAATCGGTAAATTTATTAATACGAAATATTTCGATAATTGTGACGAACGGACAAATATTTACTAGTAGACTAAACATATCGACTACACTTAAACAAAGCGTAAAAAACATTCCAATTGCATATTATATAATATTTAAAAATAATCTATTTTTATTCGAATTAATACATACATATATATATATATATATATATATATATATATATATATATATATATATATATATATAATATAATATACATCCAATTGCTTTAACGACGTGAATAGAAGTGAAACCGGTATTAGGAATTAAACTATTCAACGCAAACTAAATTCAAGGTTGGTTTGATGTTACCGGTCTTAATTTGGTAGATGAGTATAAACAACCGAATATATTAAAATAATTACGATAGAGAGATTTGCACAATAATTAAATATGCGCGTAGTACACGAACATATATATATATATATATATATATATATATATATATATATAAACATATATGTATACACACATATTACATATACGTATAATATATATATTGTATGGTTTCTTATTACATTGTAGTAACTTACTAATAATTAAAAAAATTGTATTGCGATTTGGTACAATCCACGTCGTAAGTACTTATTGGAAACGAAAAATATTTGAATTGACTGGAATCATTTCTTTCAAAAATTGGATGAATTTCATTAATTGTTTTATTAACCTTAACATTAATGTAATTGATGTCGCCAGCAATTGTCAATCGCTTATCTAGTATTATACTTAGATAATACATGTTCTTGGAATGTTCTTGTCTTCAACGGTTAGATTTGGTGGCAGTATTGGCCGCCTGCGCGCAAATAATACCGTTTCAGTCTTGGACGTATTGATAGTAATTTTCCATTTTCTAAAGTATCGCAGTAAACGTGAAGTGTCTATTTGTAGATGATTATGTATAGACGGATGATCTAAATGAGCTACAGAATAATGTAGTATCATCGGCGTATAGAGCAAATTCTTCGAATTGTAAAGTTATCATATAAATAAAATGTAGACAAAAATGGAATACTTCCTTGTAGTAGTGCAGATAAACAAGTTTTAATGGAAGATTTATAGCTATTTATTTCGACGCAAAATGTTCTACTACTTAAGTAAGCATAAATTAAGTGAGATATGGAGGAAATTTAAATTGGATCATTTTAAAAATAATACAATTGTAATCAGATGTCTTTTCGAGATCAAACAATACCGTATTCACTTGTTTGAGTTATGGAGTGTTTGTGTTGAAAACCAAATGAAACATCTGGAATAAGACGTCTGAGTGAGACTTTGCTGAGGTAACTGAATAAACTAATTGGTCTTATATTCTTACCAATAAAAAAATCCTTACTGGGATTGGGAAGTGTTATAATTTTAACTCTTTTACAGCTTGTAGGATAATAACCTAGTCTAGTTTGCTATGTTCGTTATTTCAATCATAGCTGTTGGAGGAAATTTTTTACGATAATCGTAGGTACGTTATTTACACCAGTTGAATATTTATTCCTTAGCGTTTTAATGTGGGAAGATAATTCGTTAAGTGTAGTAACAAGTGCGGCGTTGTTCAAGGTGGGATATTGTTTTAACAATTCGTTAACGGCTTTCTGAACTTTGTTAATTTGATATTCACTACCAATATTCACAGTATTAGCGTGAATATTGTAATGACCCGCGATTCGGCTTTATACGAATCTTTATATACAAAGGTATATTGTTACGAGTATCTCGCACTGGAGGAAGCGCTTCAAGAATGCTATTTCCACGTTCTCCGAAGACTCTTATCATTCGTGGACAAGTTGGCTAGTTTAGGATTAAATTGATCATTTTTATGCTTAGTAATTTACGAATAATATTAAGAAATTAAATAATCTTTTACGGTTTTGTTTATTGTCACGAATACTACATTTGTTATTAGACGTCTTGTGATGTAATGTTTTAAGCTTAATGATGAATAAAATATTTTTAGGGACAATGATTTTCCCAGCGGTATTATTAAGCCTGTTTGGAATAAACAAATTAGTAGCTCCCTGAATTGTATTAACCAAGTGATTCAGGTGAGTGTCCATAACATTATTATTGGTAATGTATTCTGATAAATTAATGTTATCGGAAATGCAGTAAATGCAACCAATCGGTTTTTTGAACATCATAGTGAAATTGATTTTGGATGATAATTATTTTATATATATATATATATATATATATATATATATATATATGTGTATCGAATGTTGTGATTTTTTTTTAAATAATGAATTTAAGGATATGAAAGTACCTAATTAAACTTTAACGATTTTTTTTTAGTTAAAATGAGATTAAACAATGACAATTAAAAAATATATATATATAACAAATATAATTCACTTATTTCTTACTAATATAGCACATCTAGTTTCCCGATGATATACGCTTGTCGACAGACATCAAACTAACTACAGATCGTTGAAATTTAATTATATACTAGTAACATTATCCATAAACGTAACTTGGTCGCTTTAAATATGAAAATGTATTCATACGTCAATGAATATTTGGTCGGTACGACGATCGATTAAATGCGCAAGAAAAAACACGAAAAAGTTAATAGTGTTTTTTGTTCCAGAATAGATACTCATTTTTAGTTTTTTTAAATATCCAATTTTTAGCTTATCGAACGATTTCACTTGGCCATCTAGTTTTTAAGTTCCTACTGTCTATCAGTCCTGTAGTCGTTGACAACGACCCTCCGGAGGTATTAAAATTTTCTCCAATTCTTACGATTGTATTTTCAAATTAGAAAACGTAGAAAAAGATTATTCTCGGTTGATAAAGCACCTGCGGTGCGAGGGAAAGAGTCACAGTGTCAACTCGCTAGACCATATAGCTCGGATCTGGATTCAGCCGGGACCAATTTGACTGAAAAGATGATGACGAATTTGAAGGCAGTTAATTATGATTTTTACACTTCTCAAAGTTGACCATAATAGCAAGTTTATCGTCGACGTAACTTATCTATCGTCGAATTGTTTTAAATGTTACTTCGAGGAATAAATGTTATTTACTTTTTACGATTCATCGCGTCTTTTTATATGGTCAGTATTTATCATTAAAAATGAGACAGTTCCCGAGCAGATAATTTTTCATTATATTAAAGGAAGAACGTATTTCGTTTTTAAGCTTCAAGCATCCATCTTCAAACATTTCGTTAAAAAATTCCGTTATTTGTTGACACTAATGGTTCCGCTTAATAAACTACTATTTTCGCCTAAACATGTGTATATATATGTATATATATATATATATATATATATATATATAAAATATATATATATTTCGTCTGATACGTGTAAATTTATAAATTATTTACATACAAGTCGCGTAACTTCCCATATATGCCATTATATATAAACTATACCGCTATAACATACTCTAGTTATTCGTTACAAATAAGGATAAATATACCAAATATAGAAGATGACAGAAATATTAGCTAATTTCGTCGCTAATAGTAGTAGTAGTAGTAGTAATTGTAGTTTTAAGGAAGTATTGTTAATTATTTACCTTGTTTTAAGGTCGACAACGGTAAATGAGTAACATGGCCATAGACTACGTCTATTGTTGAATCTTCCGCACACGATGTTGACATCTGAAATAAATAGGAAACAACTTGAGAAATCGGTAATTAATGCCATTTTAAATGTAGTTTTATTGACGTTAATATTAATTAGTGTTATTTATATTTTTAAATATATTTATTGTATAAAAGAAAAAAGTCGGTGACAGTATTTTACCCAATCCGTTTAACTATTCCGGACTCGGTTTGAATTCGGTTCGAATAAATAAAAACAAAAAAATGAATGCAACAATAAACCAAAGTATTGTTATAATTTTTGAAAATATGTTTAAATCTACATCGATATGACACGATAGAAATATGAAAACTGAAAATAAATCTTTAAATAAATTTTAATAAACGTAATAGCGCAAATATCTGGATAGAGATTTCACCTTATTACTAGACAGCTCTCTCTCGACGATATTAAACATTTTATGTACATAACTGACTTACTTTTAGAAGTTTTGAGTAGTATGAATCGAATTTCCTCCACAATTAATCTTATATCAAAACCTTGATATTGTCGAGAACTTATCTTTTGAAGTAACCGCGAAAAAAAAAACGGTTGTCAAGTGTATAATTAATAATTTCGTCTATTATAGTTAATCCAAAAATATGGAATTCTAAATAATTAATTTTTGTAGTTTTTACTAATTGTTTTTTCTGTCAGCTTTAAGCTGTGGTGTGCTCGTATTATTGATGCTTTTTTTTTTTGCTCACATATCATTCTATTGTGTGCAATAGATACTGCAGAATGTAATTAAAGATAGTAGATATTAGGATGTTAACGACATAAGCACATCTACTTATTAGTAAACGCACGGAATTGCAATAATCTTAGAGAAAAAAATAAACACAAGGAACAACAGTGGAAAAAAATATTACATAAAAATTAACCATAAATTATGACATTCACACTACACAGTAGAGAAAATACGATTTTTCATCAACGACATCACAGTTGAATTAGCTTAATTTAATTATCACCCATTCTATATTTTCGGAACAAAGCTGATTCCATATAAGCTAAGATATTGTTCGTGTTATCCTTAGTAATTTTTAAGCGGTCACTAAGTTTTATACCAAACCTAATTCTAAGGTCATTGAAATTACAATAAAACATAAAATGACGAATATTGTCCGCATCGCAATTATCACACTCTATCCCGGGGTCAGGTTTTTAGTAATGTCTTATAAATTTGAATACGTTAATTTCTTTTTATATATATGTATATATATATATATATATATATATATATCTTTATGTGTCCCAATAATAATTTCTTGTCTTCTTTTCGTATCACGTCGCAATAATATTTTTTTATAATCTTTTTTTTTAGACTTTTTTTTAAAAACTTGCTGCCTCGTGGTTAGGATTTTTATTCAAAAGTAGACCGTGACAGAAAATTTAACAAAGAGCAAGAGGGAAACCACCGTCGTGTCGATCCCTAGTAGTATACCATCATGGTGAAGCAAATAACAACTGCTCCAAATCTCGGGTGCCCTTCAACGAGGCAGGGGTGCGAAGAAGATTCCGGTAGCACTTGCCAGAATGGCTTTAAATATAGCGATTTGGAATATTTTACAGGCGAGAATAAATTTAATAACCTCAGCATGGGGACATCTCATTTTAAAATAGACATACAGATGGCCAGCAACTGTTGTAATTGATTACGCTAATTAATGTCTTCCATTATTCTGGACTGCCTGGTATACCTGTAGAAAAGTTGGGAACTTACTAAGCGCTGCAGGAACTTGTCATAATATTACATAATTACATAGCGCGTTTATAAATAAATTAAGTTTAAAATTAAGTATATTGTGTATATTGTGATTTATTTTTAGCGGATTTTCAAGTAAAATTTTCTTTACCTTCATTATATACCAACATACAACGCAACTGCATGCAGTGCGAATTTTCGCTCTATAGCGGATACTTCTCTATGAAAGACATTTCCATTGATCCCACGGATGTCCGTTAGAACAGAGGTTTCGTTGTACTAAAATAATACTTCGGTCTTCTAATAATGCCGACTAGATTTGAGACAAGATTTCCCGACTAGCCTAAGATAAAAGAGAAATGAAAACTTGCCGACCCCTATCTAGAAGATGGTCAGATGCGGTCGTCGGAATAACTCTACGAAGAAAATGTTTCGAAAAATAATATACTCTACCGGCTCGCGATATAGATTAACGGCCAGGCGTTATTGCGCTATTCGACGGTGGATAACGCATCGTGTAAATTGTTCACGACCATAGTTATTATTAGCAGCAAATAAAAGATAACATTGGAAACAATAAATCAATGATTCAGTTATAGTTGTCACATAGTGAATAGAAATCGAGCACCGATTTAAATAAAAATAATAATAATCATTATTATTCAATCGTTTCGGTGTCCTCCATAAAAAAGAAAATCGTTAGTCACGTTCGAAATGATAGAGACAGAATTCGTATTTAAATATTAGATGGAAAGAGATGGCTGATAATGACTTTTTAATTATACCGTCACGTATATAGCGAATTAATGTAACAGTAGTCGAATATATTTATCCGATATATATAATATGCGAATACACATTGTGCGCAGTTGAAAAAAATACATATCTCTATTTTATATATATATACATACGCATAATAACACATGTGATCAACAATATTGAATACATTCGAAAAACATTAATTATGATAGTCAACATTGTTTTTCACCCCACCCCACCAAAAAAAAAAAAACAAAAAACAAAGATAAGAATTAATTCAGGACGACGAGTTAATTCCTGACAAATTTCGACGACGTTTACATTGTTAATTGTGTTTGCGAATTTTCATAGTATACTGTAAAAGTGGAAGTAGTAGAAATCTTCGGTAAGCCGCGATGGTATTTTTCATATAGTATAATTAGCATTCGGAAGGTCAAGGTTAACCGCCAGCGTTCAATAGCGTTCGTACGAAACCAGACCGATTCACCGCAGTTATAGATTTTATCGGTGTAGCACTAACCGATGCGCGACGATTAAAAATTAATTACACGAGAACGAATCAAACGGCTTAGGAATAAAAACGTAAAATTTCGATCGAATTTTGAAACTCGTTTCGAAATTTTAAAACCCTCTTTTTTCATATAATAGACAACTTATCTCGCTTAAGGATTAACCTCTATACTATTCGCAGAATTTTTTGACGGAATGTCACTGATTTTTATTAAAATAAACAACAAAAAACAAGTTAAAATCGCCAAAAGTTTTTCCTTTATGAAAAATCACAAAGCTTTTTCGGCTGTTAGGACATTATCAAGTGAATTTTTCAAAAAGATAAAAATATTAAGATTACACTTCACAAAAAATCAGCAACATGAAGAACAGTATTAAATAAAACAGACAGTGAATGTGGTAATCAACGCAATCAACTACCGGTAATATAAATTTGTTTACATAACGCTCCCCGTTCTTTGTATCAAATCGTACCATTCACGATGATCTCTGTATTGAATATGTACACGATTATCACGTTAGACGATATAACAACTTTTTCGACGCGCTATCTACCAGCTGCAACCGCAATATTTCGAGTATGCAACAGCCATGGCTACCTGGCAATCCGATACCTGAGATTTTCTTAGGATTGGATGACATTACGCTATAATCGGCAGTCCCAGCAATTTATTGAAATAATTATTTTATTAATTCTTTAAATTTCTCTAACTGCATATATTTTCTTTGTTCCCTCTTTCTCTCTCTTTTTATAGATCTTTCATGTTTATCTGTCCTGCTCGGTCTATTGAGAGTGATCGGTATTTCATACCATACCTTAGATATAAGTTAATTTGTTACTAACTTATTAGCTTCGTCAATTGTGGTCAGTTTATTCTGACTGGAGTGGTGTTTAAAAAAAAAAAAAAAAAAAAAACACAACAAAACAATAGCCAGTAAAATAAAAAGTAATTGAAAAACGGTTGTCCAATATAAAATTTATAAAATTTATAGTCCAAAATTTTATATAATTTATAGTCAAAAATTTTATATTAGATAACTCTTTTTCGATAATTTTTTATTTTACTATTGCTATGTAAAAAATTTCATATTACTGATAGTTGATTCCGTTGGTGTCCGCTATAGCGGGGTTTTAAACAAATTCGCAGTGCATTAAGAAAAATTTTACTCGGAAATTTTCTAAAAATAAATCATAATATACACAATGTAATTAATTTTAAACTTATACTTATTTATGTATTTATATACGCAGTACGTAATTTTTGTTTGTCTATTCCCATTCCGAACAATGCCGGTGGGACAAGTTTATTGTAATAATTGCATTTATAAATGTGCAGAGAGCTGTGTACTTATAATTTAGTGTATGTAGAAGAATGTGTTGAAACGAGAAAAGAGATGTGTGCGGTGGGAGCTCTAATATATAACTTAACTATAAGATGGTAAATGGATGAATAGTCCCTTTACATATTAAGTATGGATGCAAAAAAAAATAGCTTTTGTTTTAAAATAATAATAAAATATATATACAAACATATAAACATGAATATATACATATATATATACACATACATACAATTAAAGGCGAACATTAAGATTTAAATGAAGAACATATATATATATATATATATATATATATATATATATATATATATATATATATATATATATATATATATATATGATAAATAACGATAAGAACGAATGACAATGAGATATAAAAATATACACTAAAAATATGTTAAGATTGAATGTTATACGCATGAAATTATTTGTAATTCACGGGGTTTGAATTGAAATGAATAAAACTAGATATTATCTTATTTTATAAGGAAGCAACTATTATAATATATGCAAATAGTAAAATTTATTTGAACATCGTCAACCGCACCTAAATTACGACAAGAATAGACTGAATCACCAGCAAGCCGAAAAGTATAAAGATAAGATCGAAACCTGCCGTGACCAGTCAGTTGCACTCTAGAAGTTGACGTCAAATTTTAACATCTTCAAACGTGGAACAATATTAGGAAGAAACTCATATGTTTTCCTGCCAGTTAAGAGTCCCACTGACCCTTCCATTTGGAAACCAACGGTGAGACTATATGTTTTTTGAATACTAATTTTGTCATTTGCTGTTCAGAGACACCGTATAATAAATTCAAATGATTCATCCGCGAACAATCCCCTTTCACAAGTCTATGATCATCCATACCTGTCAGTGAAAAATAAATCCAGACACAGAACACCACAGACAACACACTCGGAAAATGTTGGGATAGTTCGGTAGCCACCCTGAGCAGAAATTTTCTTTGTTGCCTAATAGTCAGATCAAGTATCTTTTTATTCGGATAAATTGCGACACCATAACCATATAAAGCCTGAATGAGGCCTTTATACAATATCAAACATTCTTTGAATGCCAGTCTACAAGCATTCTTCTGTATGCGTACAAGTTTATTAAAAATATCCGTACATTTTCTCGAAATTGGATGAAAGTGTGGGAGAAAAGTTAATTTCTCATCAATAATTATACGTACATATTTTAATAATGAAATATGTTGAATACTATAATCAGATAATAATTCCAGATCCTTGATCTGACCGACGAGTGAGGCGTCACCAAATACAGACAATCTGCACTTGAACCTAATTCAAACACTACACTCTGCAGATATTTAGAAATACATTCGAGAAATGGTAGTGACTAACAGTTATCTAGATTAAAAACTATGCACAGATCATCGGCATAGGATATTAGGTTACATTTTCCACCAATTCTGGAACAATACTGTTCAACATTGTGGTGTACAGTTTAATATAATACGTTCAATAATGTTGGTCCAAGAACTGAACGTTGGGATACTTTACACGTAGGTATCCTTGTTGCACTCGATGATCCGAGTTTAAGAGTAGCCGAACGATTATTGAAGTAATCGATAATAAGATTAATAAGGAGAATAATGTTATTATTTTTAAGGACGTCAAAAATTGCAGACCAGCAACAATTGTCAAATGCCCCTTTAATATGGTATGAAATAACGACAGCTGTACAATTAGCTTAAATAAACTGTTTAATATGAGAAACTAGTGTATAGACTGCATGCACATAGTATGTAATTATGTAATTATAAATTATGCATGTGGGAGACCTATATATATATATATATTTTAAAAAGAAGTAATTTTTGCTTGTTTTTTCAATTCGGATTGCATCATTTCCAGTTTGATTTCGTAAATAAAACTCGCTGTTCTTCTTCAACATTACTTTGATGTGGTTTATCGTCGTCTATGGAACTTGTGTTTTTTTCTGCTTGACTCGTGTTCAAAATGTCAGCTCTGTCTTCTGATATGCACTCAGTTTCTAAGTCTCATCAATTTGACTAAAATTATCGGTTAAAGCCGACTCCAGTGGAAGGAGTCTTACGAGTTCACTCAACTTATTTGAGACAGTCAATTCACTGTCTCCTGCACTCCCTGGAAAACCAGCTTTCATAAAGTGGTTCGTAATTGTCGTAGGGGAAATTTGTTTCCACGATTTTTTCATTTACATAACAGCAGCATTTAAAACGTCAATTTGATTAGACAATACTTGTAAATTTGCAATAAGATGTTGCAATGCAAACTTACAGTAAATTACTTCGAAAATTTCAATCACACCTTGATACATCGGTTGTGATTTTTAAAGTAATGTTGAAGGGAAAGAAAGAGCGAGCTTAATATTTTCAAAATCGATGTATGGGTGGATGTTAGCGTTCTTTAGAAACAATGCAATTTTTCTGTCATCGCGTTTCACTTGATTTTTCAGTTGATGTAACCACGTCGTTATGATGGACCTTGTCATCCGCGCCCTTTTATTCGCTTTATAATCTTGATTCCTTTGAAACATCTTTGTTTCTAGGTTTTTCCCATCTCCAACGGATTTATCTTTCACTGGACATATTGTTCATACACACACACACACACACTTATTATTAATTCTGCTGAGATTGACAACTTTATCATCAAGAACAAGTCACATATTATCCGTTAAAGAACTGTGAGAATCAAAATTACTGTTCGCGTCCATTATACAGGCGTCAGAATACATTATTATACACACTTTCTACAATGGGACGTGAGAAATGTGACCGTAAAGATGTATATCATATACATACAACCTCGGTCAAAAAATACAAATTTTATAGCTGGAAAATATAATTCGAATTGATTCGAGTTTTCTTTTATTTAAACCTATATACGGCCATAGGCGCACTCTAGCGGGGCACTATGAGACTGTTTTGCTCTTCGTGTGTTTTTTTTTTAAAATCAATTTTACAACGTAAAGTGTCCTCGCGATGTTCAATATATATATATATATATATATATATTAGAAAATATAATTAAACAAAACAAAGCATTCAGAATTTTAAAAAAATACAGTTATTCGATACTAAAAATTAAACGAAACAAACATTCAGGATTTTAAAAAAATAAAGTTATCTGGCACTTTTTCGGAAATTATACTCACTTCGCATGATATATATATAAAAGGGATCTTGCCTACTGACTTAAGTATTTTTAAGTCGGCTTTCATTTCACTGTTCAATATGGTTGTTAAAAAAAACAAATTATTACAATTAAAACTAACATAAATGATTCTTTTATTCTCCGATTCGGTTACGAATTAAATTATAATTTATTTAATCGTCAGAATTCCTTTACTAAGAAAATTAATGTAATTATTTCAGAAATATGGTTTAGGAATAGACGGATTAATATAGTTTGCACGGTAGAACAATTTTTAAAGTTTTCCAAAAATAGATTTAGGATTAATTTCGATGTAAATTTCTTTTACAGTCAGGTGCTGTCTGGACAATTTCTGAGAGTATTTAAGCGTTTTGCCATAATCCGACTTTTCTTCGTATTGTAATTCTCACACGGCTGTACATTTTCTTTTTGAATGTTCGTATACCGTTGATATACGCAAAATAAGTAAATTTTGGGACTAGCTAGTAAATAATTTATACGTAATTAATAATTTTATAGCATTAAATTCGGGGAACTTTAAGTAACTTAACCATTATGTTAATATTGCTGCGCGTACGTGTTATAGATAAATAAGTTTAAGTATATCGCTGCGACTAAATTTTTGTATCGCGGTTTATAAACAGTAAATATATATATATATATATATATATATATATATATATATATATGTGTGTGTGTATGTGTATATATTTATATACATATCACGCGAAATGAGTATAATTCCTACAAAGTATCAGATAACTTCATTTTTAAGAAATCCTAAATGTCTTGTTTTATTTATTTTATTTTTTTTAATTATGCATATTTATTATCTTTTACTTATACAGCACGTAAATAATGTTGCAGTTACGTACTTCTTTTCTTTTTGTAAAATCTTGTTTTTTCGGAAAATATATTTAGATAAGAACGACATACTATTAAAAGCCGTTACATAATTTTAATCGTGCGGAATTTCGTTTTATAAATTTCGAAGTTATATAACCGCAAGTTTCAGTTTTGATATCAGAAGAGGTGTTGCTTAATGTTTTTTTTTTATATGTTTGATTGGTTCTGTCTTCCTTAAAATAATTATTTCGTAGATTAAAAAATAATATGTTCGGAAGATCCGATATCTTAAATCGAAACGTTACCCGATATATATGTATACAAAATTTTAATTATATTTATTAACACGTATGCGGTAAAAAGCGAAATTTCGAAACTTACAGAGCCGAAATTTTTAACGTACATCTATATATGTATCGAGAAAAAGACAAAAATCGAAATTTCGAAAATTTTACGGGGCGGTTATATGATACTCGGGGTTCAAAATTTCGAAAATTCGTAATTTTTATACGGGCCGTAATTAATTACTTGATAAATTACCGGCATATACAAAATTTCATCCAAATCGTTGAAGTCGTTTCCGAGATAGCCGAGTATTATATATATATTTATATATATATATATATATATATATATATATATATATATATATATATATATATATATATATATATATATAAATGACAATGATGATTATGTAACAGTCATCTGGCTGATTCGCTCAACACGATCCTATGCCAAGTAACACGATCACTTGTTGTCCTCTTCAAGTCCACATAATTTTGCATTCCTGTGTCTTTTAATACAGTGTCTATAATTGTCATTCTGGGTCTTCCACGCGGTCAACTTCCAACAATTTTCACTTCAACAAATGTGGATAATATGCTTTGATTTGATCTTAGTACAGGTCCAAACCATCCCAGTCGAGTTTTCCTTATCCGGTCTAAGATATTTCTTCTTTCGCCCATTTTGTTAAGTACAGTTTGATTACTTATTTTTTCCATCCATATATATATATATATATATATATATATATATATATATATATATATATATATATATATATATATATATATATATATTCAATTGGATGTGGAAAGCAAGAGATGGAACAATTTGGAACAAAGTGGATGTTGGATATGTTTCTTCAAAGTAAAAAAGCAAAAAAAAAAAACGGGAGAGGTCTTTGCTCAATTTGGACTTTCATTATTATCATTTTTTTTTTTTAATGTGGTTCCCCAATCCGCACTTATGCGGTGGGGCAAGTGTATTAAGTAATTTGTGATGATAAATGTGCTGGGTACAAGATTACTTAATAAATAACTGTGTGAGAGTGTAGTGTAGCTAAAACAAAAGAAAATCAAACAATTATATTACAAAAGTTAACTAGATGTGTGTGACAGTTCCTTGCAAAGTGTAAATAATAATAATAATATTTAAAAAAAAATATAAGATGGTAATGGATGAGAAACATAGTCCCTTAAACCATCAATGATGTGTGTAATGAGTTTGTGTCTTAATAATAATAAAAAATAAAATAATATAATATAACAACAAAAGAAAGCTGACTGCTAACAATGTAAATAATACTAAACACAGAAGGTAAATATTGAGTGTAACTTATGTATGTAACAATATAAAATAGTACAAAATATTTTTAGGATAAAAAATCATTAATAATATAAAAACATATAAAAGCATGCTGCCCAAACAACAAACTGTAATGGATTAACGGTTGGATTCCTCTTAATATAATCAATAACCTAATTTAAACTTATGAAGCATAGCTTCCTCCATAAATTGGAGAACAACAACATGTTTGAAAGAAATAGGAAAAATCTCATCATGTTGCAAGTTAAAGGTGGATCTGATGGCAGAAAAGGCAGGACAATCAAACAAAACATGTTTGAAATCATCCTCAACATTAAGAGAACAACAAGTGCACACTGAAGACCCAGAAAGCTTGAACCTAAATAAATAGGAACCAAACTTACCATGTCCATTAAGCACTTGAGCATTATAGAAACTAACATTTAAATTCTTCAATTTTAACCTAGAAAATATACTAGGGAAAAATTCATAAGTTTTTTTGCCAGTAATAGAATTATCCCACCTTTCCTGCCACAGATTAACCAATTGAAGGAATACATATTTTTTTAATCGGACAGGAAGAGAACGAAACTCAAAAGATACGAATAATAAATTCAGACTCTTCAGTAAAGAGTAGTCTGCAAACAGCCTATACTCACCCGTGATAGCCCTGTCAACCAGATACAAATCAAGAGGAAGGACATCACAGATAACACAATCTGCAGAACTAGGAGAAGTTCTATAGAACGATCCAATACTTAATAGAAATTTACGCTCTTGCTGACTAGCCAGGGCAAGAACCTTTTTATTAACATAGACAGCTGCACCATACCCATACAAGGACTGAATTAACCCTTTGTAAAGGACGACACGCTCTCTAAATTTAAGTCCCCATGTGTTTATTTGTATTCTAATTAGTTTATTGTAAGTAACAGCACATTCATTTGAAATATAATTAAAATGCGGCAAAAATGTCAGTTTTTCATCAATAATTATTCTTAGGTACGTCAAAACGGACGTGTGTTCAATTTTGGCCCCATAAATAAGTGGAAGGTTCTTGACCTTATCTACAATTTTCAAATCTCCAAACACAGAAAATCTGTACTTCGAGACAGAGAATGTTAGGCCACATTCGGCAACAACATTTCCTAAATATGTACAAATAGTTGAGAGTAAAGGAAGAGAATAATAATTATCCACAGGAAAGATAATAGAAAGGTCATCAGCATAAGATAGAGGTTTGCATGTGATGCCAAGATACCTGCAGTAACTCTCCACCCCATGGTGAACCATAGAGTTTCCACAACGTAATAGATGACACAAGATTCATCACAGCCCCTTCAGCAGAGTGACCAATCCGGAACCCAAATTGGGACTTATGGTATAAGTTTTTAAAATTACTTTCACCCAAAAGTATTGAATTAATGACCTTTTCAAATACCTTGCCAATGGTTCTTAACGGGGAGATAGATGAAGTCAGTTCAGTCAAATCTTTACCAGGTTTAGACAATAGTTTTAATTTTTCTATTTTCCAACAAGAAGGGAAGACCTGTAAGTGGAAACACTTAGAGAATAGAATTTGAAAAAGAGTAGGAAAATTTAAATTTAAAATGAAATTTGGACCTAATGATTTCTTTTTTATAATGTTTATTTAGTTCGTGAAGAATATTATTGAAAATAAACAACTTCAAAGCGTCTTTACATCTGGATCTTAATTTCCTAATATAATTAATTTTATTCTTTAAGAACTGTAATTTAGAATTTCACCAAGAAACCTGGGGAATAGTGATTGGAACTTGACTATGATGATATTTGTCAAGTACCTATTAAATTTACATACTATACTGTCAAAAACCTTACAACTTAAGCATTCATCAACATCTGTGATAAATTTATAAACAACGCTACTATCTAAATGACGCATAAAAACATCATTATCAACCCTATAAAACTGTTTAGGAGGTAATTCTTAAAATTAACATTAATTGAGAATTGGATATTTTTGTGAAAACACAAATCAAAATGAAATAATTGATATGCAATTAGATGAGCAAGATGAGAAGAAGCGAAAATATTATCAATGATGCTATTCCTATTATAATTAGAAAAGGTGGGCGATCTTCCATACAAAACAATTAAATTATTAGAACCTATAAAATCTGTCAAAAGGATTGAGTCTAAAGATTCCCTTAATTCTAGGCTTCATAAATGGCATCCGAATATTAAAGTCTCCAACTATAATAAATGAAAAGGAATAGTATTTTTTGATAATATTATCTATTTTTCCTAGAGCATTAACTTTAGGTACATTTGTGGACATATACGTAGCAATTAGTATTATATTATTAAGGGCAACTGCAACTAGATTATATTCCACAAATACCAATCTGTATGGAATATTACTTTTAATCCCAATTGCAATTCTGTTAGCAGTATAACTAATATAACTATTTCGAACGAGAACAGCACCATTAGACAAATAGGGTTCAGCTATGATACATACATCTAAGTCTCTATCATAAAACTCCTTAAGAAGGAGTAGTTGACACGCTTGCGCGTTATCAACATTTAAATAGGTGACCTTAAGCTGATCCAAAGTCAACCTAGCCTTAACTTTTCCTGAGCTTCAAGGAAACAGGGACAGTTTCTTGAATGGGCAGCATGGTCAACTCTTGCCATAGAAGATGCAATCGCTTCCTTATCTAAGATTTTATTATCTAATTCATACCATGAGCATTTACTTTTAATACTAGAAAAGACACATAAGGAACAAATCTTATTTTGTCTTTTGTTAAAAAACTTAATGTAGTTATCTGAAGATTTACGATATTTTTCTGGATAACCATATTTGCCACACTTATTACATAATCTGGGATTTACAGCATCGACGAATGGAATAGATTCCCATTGAATGCGAATTCTTTTGTTATCTGACAGCATCTTGTATTGATAAGGTTTCAGTTGTATGTAGGTTCTGGAAGATCTCGGGTTTGAAATTTTAGTGACACGAACAGGTTCACTACCTGTGGTGTGTACAAAAACCTCATTGACGCCAGCTTCTGTGATATTCTTGGTGTGAAAGAGAAGAATCGTAGGGTCCGATAATTTCTCTTCCTTAACATCACATTCAGTGATTCTTTCCTTTATTATATTAGCAAGATTATGCGATTCCTCCTTTGTAGCTGTGTTTATTATACAGGTATTGTTATTAATCTTCTGGAAAAAAGTTACATTCACATTTTCTTTGTGAGGCAGCACTTTTATTTTAAGATCCTTTTGCAGTCTTTCAACGTTTTCCGTCTTAATAATAATTTTATTCTTATGAACAGTTTTCTCCTTGCCCAGAAGAGCATCCTTAAAAGAAATAGTAGAGGTGCTTTTAGGAGGTGAGTGCAGGACTGTCCTAACAGCATCTGCGCACATCAGATCCTTTCGAAGAAAATATTTTATCAACATTTTTAAGAAGGACCATAATCTTTCTGTTTTTTTGTGACCGATTTGTCACAAAATTGACCTTTGATTTTTGAACAAAGGCTACTCACGTTCTTGAGAAGCCGACCCAGAGCGTCTAGATCAGACATCTCAAAAAATCATATGGGCAGTAGCCCAAAGGTACAGAAGGAATGCAACACAGTCTACTTATTGAATTTAAAAAACAAAAAAATTGTCAATGTGTGTAACACACAAAAAACCCTCAATATAGTTTTAAAAAATGTAATATATAGTAAAATTACAAATTTCCAAAATTACCGAAAAAGTTTAAAAATCAATAACTCAGCAAAAAATAATCACAGGACCCAAAAAATGTAGAATAAAAAACTTAAAAAAAAAAACGTTAAAAACTCAAAAAGTGAAAAAAGTTTAAAAATCAATATATCAAATTATTATGATTAATTTCAATTATTTTATGCGTGTATTTTTTGGTGTATTTAAATGAAATAAATGCTTTATTATTATTATTATTATTGTAATATATATATACACAATTATTTTATCGTTATTGACGTTGTAAGATAACAGATGTACGATGGATTTTCCGAGTAAGATAAAATGAAATTTATATAATGTTCGAAAACACTAATATAACGTTAATTCGATTCCGGAATTTCCCAAGTGAGTAAGAGTCCGCATAAACAACTAGTCGATTGTATTTTGCGTTGACGATGTCGGTATTTGTAGTTCGAATTCGACCTTGTGGATGTTGTAAAATTATAGTGTTCGAAATACGTATTTCGTCTGTTACTTAGTGGAAAAATCGCGAAAGGTTAACGATATCGCTGTTAAAATTTATCCAAAATCTCGTTACGTCGTTATTAAACATTCAGACGATCGTTTGAATCTTTTCTGCCAGCTATTCGTAATTATGACGCCGAGAACAATTTGCAATCTCTTGGACTTTGTACGACGATCTCAACAAAAGAATTGTCATTAGACGAGACAAATCGTCGAGGTCGTAATAACAACTCGTTAGTCGGTTAAAAACGACGATTTCTCGAAGCCCGTTTATTTTTATGGTCGATGCGATAATTGGACGAATTTTATTGATATAATCGGTAGAGAGTGAAAACTTAATCACGATATCGACCTCCCAGCAATGTAAGCGGTCCGTTGTCTTGTCTATCGTTTCCCGATGCATACAATAGAATCGAATGATTTCGCAAACGTCAAACGAAACATAATCAAGGTCTTCGACTAATCTAAATTTAGGTCGAATCTTTTAAAGGGCAAACCTAATCTAACCTTTCCGTCGGAGAAGTTTTTAAAAAGATTCGTAACAGATGTTTTGAAATGCACGAATAATTATTTAATAGCCATCATTGAAATGGCGGCGCTTTGAAAATATTGTTCGAACGAATACGAAGCTGTGTGAAAAGAAGAGAGAAATAATAAGTAGAAGGAAATAATTTTCGGTAGATGTACAGGTGGAATAGGAAATTTTAAAAAATTGAACGAAGTCCCTATCAACGAAGGGCAGACAATGGAAGACTATATTAAAGAGTCCAAGCTTTCGACATTTTGAAATCTTCTTGGATAAAATGGATAAATACAGTTTCGGAATAGTTCGAGAAGCGATTGAAATTTTTAAACATGCAAAATTCCAATAAATAGAACCAACTCGGTTATCGGTCATTGCCCCGAGACAGGTTAAAATAAACACAACTGCTAATTCAGTAAACAACTCCGATCTCCGACAGAATAAATAAATTACGACAAAAACATCGATAAACTCATGTGTATACAACGGGGCATTTTTTTATAAGTTCAGATTGCGTTCTTCTAAGCGTAAATAAGCATTTACAACCGCCGTCAGTTTGAAAATAAAAACTACGACTTCGAAACGTAACGTAATGAAAGTGACATTCTTTACACCGAGAAAAAAAAATCGCGAATGTATGAAATATATAAATCAATAAAAATCGGATTCTATTCATATACACGATTCTATAGCCCGATAACGGGGTATATATATATATATTAACAATCCGTAATTAATGTTAAAACGATTGTAGCGGTATTGTATATAACCATTTAACTTATATTTTAAACGCGCGTCAATAGGGCATTCGAACAGGAAATGACCAGCATTCATAAATATCCGAGGATATAATTTTTAAAACGCTCCAGATATGTACCGAAGCTACCGTTTGAGACATAACTTGTATAAAAATTTAACATTAATATAATTAATTTAAAATTCTTTCCCTAATATCTTTTAATAAATTATACTTTAATCTACCATTACTCTGACTGTTCCATCGGTCTTGTCATATATTTAAAATTATTGTTGCGATGAGACTTTTAAAATTCTTAATATTAACGGTATTCATAGCTAGGAATTAACATACAGTCAAAAATCTACGAATATTTACCATACGTAACTAATCGCTTATTAGTAAATAATTTAACCAAACCATTTTATCGTTTAATTTTTTTTTTTCGAGTTTTCATTTTAATTTTTTTTTAATTTTTTTAAATTTTTTTTTAAATTTTTTTTTGAATTTTTTCCTTATTTAAAAATAAATGGAACTTATTTACCTTCTGTCATACAGACGGTTCTTCGACTCTCAATAGGCAATGTTCGAGGGGATACTTTTTTCTGTCTTAATTTTTCTGAAGAAGAAGAAATATATATTTACAAAACATATAAACAAAATCATGAATACATGAATAATTGAATAATGAAGAATGTTAAGTACCTTATATATATACCTTAATAGTTAACTTACTATACATCTAATGTATATGTAATAAAATTTAAATTTAAATTTTTCTGAAACCAAATAAATAACGTCAATTATTACAATTTTCACAATTTATCTCGTTAATTTCAGCGCTTTCCCGATACTTATATTCCGCATTATCGTTTTTAATCATTATCATCATCGCTATAATTGGCATTTTAGCTATTGTGTGAGCTACGTTATAATAAACTATATTAGATTTTTTATTATTATTATTATTTTTTTAAATTACAATCTGACTAATGTAGCCAATAAGTAATCGGAATATGGGTCATGACAGGATGGAAGATGTCATTTAGCAAACTCCGAATTTAAAACCGGATGAGGAGGTCTAAGGGTGTGCAATAGTTTAATCTGCGAGATTCATTGACATGATTTAATACATCTATCGCCAGCTGGTTAGGGTGACTCTATGCAAGTAGCCTTTACTGCTATCCCGTACTACATCGCGCTCATTTGGTACTTTTAGGTCCTGATGCAAATTATCGTTTTTCGTGTATACCAGGGTGCACCGGCTATTATCCTTAGTATTTTTGATCGGGATCGCTGCACCATTTTTATATTTCGATATTGATGCTGTCCCCAGAGTGACAATATGTCCACACCGGCCTAATAACTGCCCTGCATAGCAATAATTTCGATTTTAGAGGTAATTCGGAAGTTTTGCCCATGAGCTAGTACATGTGCCGCAGTTCAAGTTTTATTTATTTAACTTTGATCCTGATGTGTTCCTTCCAGATCAAGTGGTGATCAAGCTTATACCCAGGTATTGGACTTTATTTTCGCGTGGGATCGGGCCATTAAGTTCAACAGGTGGACATGTGTTCCACCTAGTTGTAAATGTAATATGTACCGACTTGGATGAGTTAATTTTAACCCTCTATTGTCATTCCCAGATGTCCAAGTGGTTCAAACCGCACTGTAATTTAATACTGTATCATCGGAAAATGCCGTCATCTTCAACATTTGTTTTTACCGTTAGTTCGAACATACATATATATATATATATATCTTCGTCCGAATTGTCGCTACAAATCTAGACTAAAACTACCATTAAAAGCCATCATCCCTTATACCACAAATTGGGGTTGAAACCGGTGCGATTTTCTGAGTAAAGTGTTACGACACCGTTCCTAGATTCGCGTGTTTGGATAAGTCGCTTACGGAGATTTTAACGCGTATATATACATACCCCTGTGTTCAACCCCCGTGCAGTATTTAAGGGTTGAAAATCGGCCGGAAATCGGACTTTTTTTACTTAGGACGATATAAAAAAAAAAACCGAGGCCTAAATCGAAAATCTGTCCCGACAAAAGTTTCTAAATGTCCTAACGAACATTTTCCGTCATAAATATCATCCCTCTATCTATCACCCAGGTCTCGGATAAAGTCGAGTTTTAAAGGGTTGAAATTTTTGCAAATCATCCCTTTTTTCAACTTTTTTTAATAGCCGTCTAATTATTCGTCCGATCGTCTAAAGGTATTCGACTTGTTTTCACCTTATCATATAGCGGAAAATTTTAGTTATATATACCGATTCTCTATATTAGCGGACTTTAATCGTCCGGAAGAAGACCTACTTTAGGGGTGGGGGAGAAAAATGCAAAATTTTTGCAAATTTGTAACGTCCGTTTCGTTACTTTAGATGCGATTTAGCGAAAAATCGCCTTCTCTGAGGAAATCAAGTCGGACTATTTCCTTTTAAACGACGTAACACTCAATCGTCCATATAGAATGGTATTGGCTGTAGCCTTAACGAAAATTTTAAACTTGCGATGTCTTTAAAATACTTAAACTCGTCTATGCCTTAAAGCCGTTTCCCTATCGTCATTATCGCGATCGTTACCCCAGTATTATCAATTAATTTTATAGTGATTGCTTGAAGGTGAGGTAGTTGAAAACAGCTGAATTCATAGTGTTTTAAATTACTACGTACTAGATGCGCCTCCCCCCCACGAGGTTTATTACTTGGGTGATCAGCCCAATAAAAGTTGTAATTCCTTAAGGCAATGATCAGAAGGAATGTCGAAACAAGTACGCTCTCTTTTTTGCCTTAATTTTTTTAAACTTTAACGAATAAAATAAATTATTAATATTTCCGTAATTTCCGTCATTAATTGAACACTCTAGATACGAATATATTACTACGTCCTCTATGATGAGTGTCGTCCATTGGGAAAAGTACGAGTATCAGATCTTATTCGTACATGTAGACGGAATCTCAATAAATAGATGGAATGTCTAACTTTCGATAAAGATAGATAAAAAAAAAAATGTATATATTTATACGTATTACAAATAAATAAATAAGTCACCAACAGTGTTGAAAAATAAAACACTTAAAAATTGCAACTTATTAATTAAACAAATGCGTATAATACAGAGAAATAATAACGAAAATCCCTTTAACGGAAAGAGAAAATAAAATATTAATTTTTTAAACTTAACAAGAATACGCGCGTTAATAATAATATATGTGTATGAATGAGCATGCATATATATATTTATTAGCTTATTATTTTTGTGTTACAGCAATTGGTTTCGTCTATATATATATATATATATATATATATATATATATATATATATATATATATATATATATATATATATATATATATATATATATATATATAATATAAAAAATGTATTATAGGCACTTTTAAATATTATTAATGTGTGCATGTAAATATTTATGTATATTTTATGTACATGTGAATACACACGTTTACGGATTCTATGTTGTTTGTACTGCAGTCGTATGTGAAAAGGATCGGAAGCACGGACCAGTGTATCGTTTATTTAATAAATCTTTCTTGCACTTCCTTTCTCTTATTATTATTATTATTATTATTATTATTTCAATTTGATTTAGTGGTTGTAACATTTTATTTGCTATAAACAAATAAATGTTGATTTTATTTGATTATGATATCATTATTATTATATGATGACGATGACGATTATTATTATTATTGTAACATTCGCAGACTCGCTATAATTTAATTTTACGTCATCACCATCATCTTATATATCAGCTTCATATCCGATCTTAATTCAGTCGCAATAAGTAGCGGCGGAATCATTTTATTTTATCCGGATTCTTCCGTTAACGACTATTTCGGATAATTAACCGTCGATGTTTTATACAAAATTATATATTTTTTGGTTTTTGAAATAATTAAAACAAAAAAAAAAAAAAGACTGGAAGAAGTAAACGTATAATATATAATATCGCTTTCTAGATAATTTTTAACGCGTTATATTAATATCTGTATAAAATTGAAACTTTTAATGTCGACTAAATGTACCTTATTACGAAAATATATCATATTAAAAAAGTTCGTATGTACCGTATAGAGGACATTGTGACCGAAATACAGGATGATCGAATCTTTTTTTTTTTTTTAATAATTCAATCGATTCATTACTAGTTTGGTATCACTGTGGTTGATTTCGGGTAATTTTCCCCTATGTTAATTAACGAACGTCCGGGTGTTACTTTTAACGATCTCTTAACCCTCTCTTATTAACCCTATTTTACTACTTCATCCCTAACGACCTCATATTCGTCCGCATACCCTATCTGGTTTCCTCTCCAACAGTCCTTCAACTATTCCCCGGTGCCGTAATAACGTCACTAGTTACACACCGCATTTTAAACATTAAAATAAATAACGATCTTTTAGTTACAATACCGTTTAATATATATATATATATACACGAGAAATATTGATGACGAAAAAAATACTTACGGACACGATATTATTTCCCCCGAACTTTAGGAACAATCGTAACGATTATAATTGGCGATAAACAACCTAGTCGATAATTATATAACCGAATAATAATTATTAATTTTAATTTTATTTTTTTAAATACAAGTAAAACTAGGCTTTATAATACCGATAATAATATCGAAATCGCTTTATCTAGTTGTGAACGATTTAATATATATATATATATATATATATATATATATATATATATATATATAAATTAAATGACGTATACAAATTAAATCGTAGGCCCAACGAGAAATCGATTGTATAACACGAGTATCGAACTGTCACGGAACAAACACGTTCTTCTCGGGAAGCGAATATTTATGAACGGGATTAAAAACAATAAATGAAACGTGTCTAGTTCCCCACCACTGACGACAGTACATAATCAACCGACACAACCTGATCGGACGCGTATCGCTTGTAACTGTTGTCAACTGAACTCGACAATAATATATATCAACGTCCTATCCTAACTATAATATTGGAAACGTGTAAAAGTCTCTGATCTGGATGTAAGTTTTCCGTTGTTACATCTACGCAGAAAATTGTCGCGTAGACTAGTGTACAATAATAATGATAATATAAATATTTAAATTCGGAACTATTTTTCATAAAGGAAAGGTATGTAGCACACACATCGTTTACACCGTAATTGAAAAAAAATTTACAAATAACGATCGGAATTTTACTTCGAGTGTGGCTGTCAAAGCGTATCGTACGGGAGAATATTAATTTAGTATTATAACTATATTTAAGTGAAAAATATAATTATTTACTATAAGTATTAGAATATTTAAATTCCATATCCGTTAATTTTCCATCCCGTGGAAATCTTTCAAGTATCAAATCCAACCGACACAAGACGCACGCTAATTATAAGAACACAACCCGCGAATTAGACGCATCACATTCGACAATCATATACAACCGTACACAAAATAAAAACTAGTAATCATATACTACCACACAAGTACCCTATATTAAACGTGGAAGCACATGTAAATTATTATATAATTAAGATTGAAACGTTAATCGAAATGTAAAGGGATGGTAAAACAAGGCAGTATACAAAATGTTCAAATATAATCGTAATTAATAAAATAACATTTGAAACGAGAAAATTAATAAATTAATAATTTTTCGATTTGAAGAATTATAGACATTTCAAAAATTAGATTTATTAGTTGACAAAAAAATAATTAAATTAATTATATCAAGCTTACATCGTGCGTTAAGCGTTTTAACGCTAAGATTTATACGTACACGAACTAGTGCAATTGATCAAACATTAAAACAACAAAGTAATATTCGATATCCATAAATATTACGATGTGACATACGAATAATTCGTGTATGTATGTATGTGTGTGTGTATGCAGAGTTATTTATCATTTTCCTTCTTGTTGTCATCGTTTATTTTTTTGAAATTCCGACAATTACGGGAGGATCATAGATGAGAGTCATTTTGTTCAAAATTTAAATGGACGGAATATAGACACAAAGAACAAGAATCGAAAGAGTCCGACATTCAGCTATTGCAGAAAAGCAACTAATCACCAAAGTATTCCGAATACAAATATATATATATGTGTGTGTGCATGTAACTTTGTGTGATGTCATATATTTTACGATACAATAAATTCATGATAAAAGTGTATTTAATCCACATTCTGTTCGGTCTATCTAATGATTACTTACTATTGATTCAACTCCGTCTACTGGTGCCAATAATGGTTCGCTTGTGATGTCGATACCATCACAGTCAGCTCTAATACAGATTATCAGCTATAAACGCTATTCCTATTATTTTCGGGATAATGTCACTCTCAATATGATATGATAATCAGAGAGAGTGACCAGCTTAGAATTCGCGTTTCCGTCACTTTCAACGACGTTTCTTCTCACTTAACAGCAGAGATCAGCATTGCACGTTATACACAGCCATTTAACGGATGTGAGTCGGATAAATTTTTTAACAAAAATAGCACAGGCTTCCTCCTCCCGACCTCAACCCTTATATTAGTCTCTTGGCCATATCCGCAATGTTTTCCTGAGCTCTTAAATCTGATCTAGTACCCCTGCATGTATCTAGGTGCATACGGTCCATTAGTGCAGCCAGCGCGCGTACTATCGAATAATAATAATAATAGTTATTTAATACTTTAGTTAGATTATAAGCGAATATATCGTAATATTAGTTTCTCGTCCGTCCAAATTAATAATCAATTTTTCCATTTCCAATCAAAATATATCGACGAAGATTCTTTTTTCCACTCTGTAGTATCTATTCCGAATGCCTGTATACACTGTTGGATGTAAGCTTTCTCCCAACTCATACATGTAATCCGGTCGTCAGTCAGGGTATACCACAATACTTCTCCGCCCTTCTTTAGGGTTCCACTCATTGAACCGTTTTGTGTCCTATTTGTTGTCCGTTCTGCTAACTATATGTCCTACCCAGTTCCGATCCAGCTGTCCTACTCGTATTATAACATCTATTACTTTGGTCTCTTGTCGGATCCGTGCGTTTCGTTTCTAATCCATTAGTTTAAAGCCCAACATCGATCACGTATCATAATTATCCTTCTTACTCGGGTTACTATCTTGCTATTACGTTTGCTCTCTTACCAATTGAATGTCTGCGGTACATATCATCCGCCGAATACAAACTTACAACATCCCCCTTAATTATCCCTTCGCAACTCTTGCCCAACTAGCGAACTTTATGCAAATGTACTCTTTACTTTTGTTCAGACGGATGATTGATTAAGAAATCAGAAAAGAATTGTTACACGCAACCTTTTTTTTTTTTTAATATAGATCCTGGAAAGGATAGCCGCTTTATTTCTACAACCTCAGATCTAAACTGAATAAGCAGTATTCATAAATAAAGTAAAATGGGCACCTTTTGTACTAAATATTATGTTGAATATACGTCAGTACTACTACTATTACTATTAAAAAAAATTATTCGAAAATGCTAAATTTCGTAGAAAAAATTTTACAACGTATTGTTAGATTACTTCGTAAAATCGTGTTTTTCCAGAAATCATATTTATATACTAATTACACACTATAAAAAAGCATTATCTACAAAACTATGTAACTAATTTAATCGTATAGAATTAGGTTTAATCAATTTCCTGAGTTATAATCAAAAATTACATATTTCTTTTTTGACAAATATCAGAAGTACTTAATTTTTTATTTGGATCAAGATATGAAGATGCTGTCCACGCTTCCACTACCTTACAGCAACATGTTGATCTACTCGAACCGTGGTTTATGAAATATTCGCCTAAATTTCGGTAAATGTCATCACGTCACGTTTACACTTAGAAGAGGAACGTGCAATCCCATACGTATCAATAATGCTATTATTCCTAGCTCTGATCGTGTCCGCTATCTTGGCTTCTATCTCGATAGCCGTTTAACTTGGAGATACCATTTGAATGTTAAAAACCGAGAGCTACGAAAGAGATACTCTGTTTTGATGCGGTTACTTGACCATCGATCCAAATTAAATGCTACAAACAAAGTATATAATAACTTACTAAAACCCACTTGGCTGTATGGATCCGAATTATCGGGTTGCTGTAAATCATCAAACACGAATCGTATCCAAGGTGTACAATCCAAAATATTAAGAAAGATAATCAATGCTCCGTGGTTCGTTTTTCGAATAAAATAATTCATCGAGATCTAAACATATCGCTTGTCGCAGAGGTTGTCAAGACCAGATATAAAAAATTTCACAACAAGTTGGCTTACAATAGTAACGCTCTAATCCAGCCTTAGCAGAAAATAAGACTAAAACGCCGATGGTCTCGCGATATACTGAGTTCCCATGATCTAACAAGTACGACGCCATGGAAGTGCGTTCATTGGAACACTTCTTCTTAAATTTATAATAAGCTATGGTCACTCAGCAAACGCACTTCTTAACAGTTGCGCGTATAAAAAAAAATTGGAAACGAATTTTGAAATTTTTGATGAGTTTTTTTTTTTTTTCTTAAAATAATTCTTTCGTGGATCAAAAAATATTGCCGGAAGATCCGATACCTATGGAAACGGTACTCGAGGTATAACATTTTAATTGTATATATATATATATTTCGTTTTAATTATTGGGCTTCCATACACTTTACCCATACCTACGTAGTATTGGAAACGAATAAGAAGAAACTATAACGCGATTAAAAAGTAGGCAGTTAAAAGGAATGTAGATAGATGAGTAAGTTTAAATAATAATACCCGAATTTAAAATATGGGAATATAAATATGTGGCTATTTCAGATTAAAGGCATGTTCACAGATGAGAAAGTTTAAATAACGATACCCGAATTTAAAATATGGGAATGTAAATATGTGGCTATTTTGAAGAGCTAAGAGAAGTAAAGTATTTATAGGAAAGGAAAGAAGAGCTTGATAAAGCAACACGAAAATTATTATAATGAGAACATAAATGGGTGTCAATGGGATGCGAGCAATTAGGGGGAAGTAACAAGTTTCAACTTATGTCGCGAAACAGGAAGACGACTACTGTCGAGTCTTAGTCGACAAATGGTAGTAATAAAACTCCGCAATTTGATCGTTTCAACTTTAATATTACGGAACCGTAGATTAGCGGGTATGTCGGGTAGGATGAAAATGTCCTGCTGTAAATCGATGCTATCGCAGATTTTTCCGGTATTCCTTATGCGCAAATTTAATGTACGCTAGGAAATCTGTAAAAGTATCCAAATGATCGGTCAGATTGTTGCCATAGATACCGCTGGGGATGCAAATGAATTTAACCGTCGCACCGATCGAACTTAATTAGCACACAAATTAGAAATTTTATAAATAATTGGCGGTAAACGAGAATTTAGTTCGGAGAACTATAATGCCAGTAAACAACTCTTAGAATCAGGGAGTATTCGAATATGCATAGAAGAGCGATGGATAGAAATGTGTCAGAGGGACTGCGGAATAGTAGTAGTTTCTACAGTAAAGACAAAACGCATTCTATTGCGTGTAAATTTTTTGGATGTATCGAGGACGGGGATGACGAATGCAGCTCCGACTGAAAAAACGCATTTCGAGCCATCCGTGAAAATTAAGAGTTAAGATAGTTTAACCGAAGAGAGAAATTTTAAATCGCGGTTAGTGGGAGAACATGATTCTTAAATGAAGAAAACCAGTTGTATGTTGATGTCTAAACTAGCAGTATTACACTCGGAAGGAATGAAGGGAAGGGATAAGATGGGATAAGTATAGCATCCGAAAGATGAAAAGAGGAATGACAAAGGATGTCAGAATATAGAGAACTACCAGTTGTAAAAATTTTTAAGTATATCAGAAAGGGCGATATGAGTGAATACTTTAAGAAGAAATTTATTATAAAGACACATTCTCCGCATGGATGCGGATATAGCAGTAACACAAAGTGCTCCTAAAACACTCGTTTTGAATTTTATTTCGACGGGAAAGGCAATGATTAGAAGCATTCCCGAAAAAAATAAAACGTACGAAATTAAAAGTAGTAAAGTTAAAGGGTTCCCACCCCAAGTAGTGTGACTCAGTGCTTTTAGGAGACTTTTAAAAACTTCAGTACATACTTGTTCCGTATTCAGTGTTCAAGTTAAGCTACGATCAAGCTAAGTACTGATGATAACGAACAAAAACTATGAGATTGTTGCTATACGTAAGTCCATGTAAGACTGTATTAATGTTTCTATATGAGAATATTGCTGAAGCACATTTGTTATGGTATAGTGTAAAACTTCAAAAAATAGTTGAACGATTGATGTAAGCCATGTATTAAGAAACTGGGCAATATTATCTAGATTATCGTGCATACGTCGTAATGTCGTCTGCGAAAGATAATTTTCCCTGTATCTGCAAGAAGTATATTGAGAAGTTATATTGAATTGTATCCGAACTACTGGGAAACACACTGCGCACATACACCCCCTCTATCAAATAAAACCATAGAATAATAAAAAAAAAAAAACAAGCGTAAGGAAGCGGTTTTAACTAGACTACACCCGGGACATTTGAACGGAGATCCTCCACCTGTTTGCTCATCGTCTTACGAACAACTAAGCTTACACCACATATTACTAGAATGCAAAAATTAGGACAAAGAAAGGTTAACCTACAAACTAACGGGATTATACAATAGATACCCTACTACGGGACAATATATCGAATACTTGTTAAAATTTATTACAACCACCGGAATAATTAACGCAATATAAACTCAACAACAGACGCAAGTGATCTTAGCAATCGAGCGTCTATAAATAAAAGAAGATAAAAGAAAAAACCGGAGCTGAGAACCGACCTAATATATAACCTATATATTTATAAAAGTATCTCGTTTAATAAGATTTATCGGGTAAAATAAAAGTGTTTACATAGTTTATAATTAATGCACAAAATATTAAAAATATAAAACGAATTAGAAATATGAATTAATCATTTAAATTTTATGTAATTCAGTATGAAAGTCAGTGTAAACATTTCTATATTATTTTATAGATCTTGCATGGTCATGGCATTCAAAAGTAAGTCTTTGCATATACTATAATACAAAATTAAGATGTATATATATATATTATATGTAATATGAAAAAAAATATTTTTATTTATTTTTTTAAACTCTATTTTATGGATTACCCGTTTTTTAGGATGCACAAAGCGTGAAGGACAAGTTATTTGACGCTCTCATGCGAAGCACCTTACAGTGAACTCCATTAATCGCGTAAGAAACAAATGTTTTTCTTACATTTACCCGATTAATAAATATTTTTTTCGATACGCTTAATAATACATACGAGCGTGACGACGTCAAATTATTTCGGCGGACAGATAATTAGTAAATCTTAAATGCTGTATTTTTCGCACTTTTTTTTATTAAAATAATATTGCTACCATCTTAGTTAAAAGTTTAATAATTGCTGATTATATAAAATGTGATATAAAAGAACAAACTCAAACTTCCCTAAACTCAATCACTTACATTAATAGCTAAGACATTGTACAGTAAAAAATTTAAGACAATGTCATCGTTAATATCTGTAAGTTAAAATGCTTCAGCACGATGTGTAAGTCTCTCCTTTACAAAGTGTTTAATTAGTTAATCAATTTCTCTATTAGATCAATCTGAGGGGCTAATCGTTTACGATTGAAAAGTTTCAATTAACATCTACTGCAATTATTTCTGCTTTGTTAGTTAATTTAAGTGCTAATTCATTTTCTTACGTTAGCTACGCATTAGTAATTTGTTTTCCTCTTCGCTACTTTCCCCAATTCCAGCTTGATAATTTTAATCCCTTCAGTCATATACATTATAAAATCCTAACATTAAATTATAAATTTTATAGCAGTGTTTATTATACAATACTGCTTCTTGGGTGAACCTAAGATAATTTTCAACGTATTTATATAAATATTTTTAAAATTGGAGACAATTCATGTGTAAAAATTTTTGTTAACATTAAAATTTCATGTCCAATATAGTGGACATTGTGACTGAAACGGTTGACACGTTTGTACGTATTTCCTTATTTATCGCTTTTTACTCATTCGTATTATTACTCTTTTCCGCTTTCTCCTTTATACGTTCCAAAATGTCGTTCGTCATTCAACACGTGTATACCAAACACTTCTGTTGCAGTTTTAACCGTTTCGTTCTTGATTCTGTGTCACGTGGTTTTAATTTTTCTACAAATGAAAAACTAAATTAAACGATAGTAAAACCGAAGCCATAATATTAAAAAAAAAAATTAAGATATGATATAAATATATTAAAATTAATGATCAGTCTCTCGAACGGAAATTGGACGTTGGGTACGTAATTACTCTCGACTCTAGGCTTACTTTACGAAGCGTGTAAAGATGAATGTGTTTTTATTATGAAAAAATGTACTTCTTGTTTCCTATATTTAATAGAAAATCTTCACTGCTTCCGAACAAGCTCTTAATGTACGAAAATAAGTTATTTTGTTCCGAAAATACTTTATGCCAGTTTCGTTTGGTAAGCATTGCTAATGTTAATGCGTTTACAAAATAGATGTACTAAATAAATCTGAGTAGACAGATTACCTGTTTTTGGCGACAAAAAAATTATAGACATTATTAAAAAATTGAAGCTTATCTCTTGCTATTGAGCACACAGCCATCTTAAAATATCTAGTAATTCTGATTGATGAGAAGCTTACATTTATGCCGCATCTCAACTATATTCATTCAAAATGTGATGTACTGTTTAGCAACATCAGTCGATTGCAACATAATAATACTTGGGGTCTCCATTATACACAGAGACTTATTTTATATAAGGGATTAATTCAGTCTCTCTATGATTATGGGGCTGCTACATATGTCACACCTAATGTTCTACAAAAAATGCGAATAAACAACAGAGAAAATTTCTTCTTAGTATGTCATTTTTGTATCGAACTGCTCCCACCTCAGCTGCCTGTGTCATTAGTGGTGTCCTCCCACTAAATCTATACATCACAGGTAGAGCAGTCACAAGTGAATTTCGGATACTGGGTGACCTGAAGTTGTTAACAACTCTTAAATTATTAAATAATAATGAGCTACAAGCTCTTCAAAATATAATTCCAATAAACCTATTTAGAAAGCAAGTTTCCAAAATGTTGTTGACAGAATGGCAAATCACAGGAAGGAAAACATACCAATTCTTTCCTAATATCACTAACAGAATGAAAATGAAGAAGTTAAATATTAACTTCTACAGCTCTCAGGTCTTATCTGGCCATGGCAAGTTTGCAGTTTATTTATATAGGTTCCATCTTGTTAATGTTCCAAGGTGTACCTGTTGTACTGGAGATTTCATAGATGACCTTGAATATTTTATCTATGAATGTCCTGCTTTTGCTAATCAGCGAATTAAGTATAAAGTAGGAAACATGCAGTCCAGCCAGGATTCCTCAAGTTCTCTGAAAGTGCTATGCGACATAAATTTAATATCATGAGCTAGTGCCCATCTTAAAAAAAAAATTAATTCAACCGTGAAACCAATATCTGGAGCAACTGATCAATCTTCTGCTACTGCATTAATTACAAATTAAGTTTATAGAAAATTAAATTTGTAAATGTAACAATAAGTCACCCGCAAAAATTGTGATCACTAATATAAAGATTTTTTCCTATTTTAATAGAAAACAATTTATAATATTCTTGAGTTTTAAGTTTGTACGTATGGTGTGTTGCACGGTAATGGTTGGGACTATGTTACGTCATCCTAACTATTGTCCCTAATTATAAGTACACACGCAAAAAGGACTTCACACATAAGTTTGAAATAATTATTTATATATGTACGAATGTGTTGGCGATGTTTGTATAGTTTAATTGAGATATAATTCTCCTCCGGTCTTTTGAACCTTTATACACACAACTTTTCTAAATTATATGAATATATATATATATATATATATATATATATATATATATATATATATATATATATATATATATATATATATATATATATAAATTTAAATTTAAAATCTATTCTTCGCGTTTTTCTACAAAATTCTTCTAGTACCTCCTATATTATAAAACTATTTATTTACTTCAAAAACAACGAAATTTAAATAAAATAAATGAAAATAAAAAAAAAAAAATAGGTTTAACAAATGCAAAACTGTATTTAACAACCAATATATATTTTCTTATTATCAGATTGATTCCAGGGGGGGGTTCAGACCGCAAAACCACCTCTGGCTACGCCAGTGGTTACGACTATCAATATCTACGACTCAGATACCAAAAGTATGAACATAGACGCGTAAAAGATATTTTACTCGCGCAGTAAAATCTTTCCTGTTAGCGCTCAAATATTTACATGCATTAAACTCATCTCTTAATGCATTAATTATTTAGTATTGTAAAAAGTTTATAATTTGTTTCCGATTGTCTATGGGTTTATTTATATATATATATATATATATATATATATATATATATATATATATATATATATATGTATATATATATTTTAATGTCTAGTAATGTATGCGCAACCACCAACCGTTGTAACAAACATTTCAACGACACTTTTTTAAAGATGTTTACTTTTTATAATATATTTTATTACGTGAAATATAATTAAAATTCGAGTATTTTGTTTAATCTCCATAAAATAATTAGTACTTTTAACGATTATATTGCATCATCAATTTTTACACTGTTCCAGATATTCCTGGTGGTTATGTATACAACCTTCATGTACTAGCCGCCACTGGAATTAACCGGGTAACTTTACTTATAATTAATCGTTATAAAATTTTTTCCGTTATTAACCCTTTCATGCCCATTGTATATTTGTAACGTCTATATTTGGCATACTATATTCCCAATGTTGTTGATTGTATACTCTATAGAACGATAATTTCACGCTGCGTCTACGGGTACCACTGAAAGTGAAATCGGAAACGTGGTCGCTGAGTTATAACGTTTTGTTCGTTCACGTGTCGTGTTTTGTTGTGTTTTTATTATTTCTTGAATTTATGCCTTGTTAAAGCTCGAATTTTGGTAAGTAAAAATTACTTTTTCTTAAAATAAAAATTATTAATGAATAAAATACATATTTTAACATTTATCTATGTAAAATTTTTATTTGTATATATTACCGTAGTATAGAAAGGACCTTTTGAAGTTATGTGTCGTTTTGTATACAATGGGAATACGAGACTTTAATTTTACTGGATTATATTACAAAACTATTTTTCGTATTCCAAACGGTGTTTTATTTTTTAAAATTTATTGCAGAATAATATGGCTAAGATATCGGATACGGAAATATATGATCTGTTGCAAGTTTTGGAAATTGATGGGAATGTTTCTGAAATTGAGTTTTTCGATGATGAAGATGAAACTGAACCATCCACATATACGGAATTGGAAACAATGGCAATGCGTGAAGACGATATTTTGCTACAGGTGGGATATGTAAATAAAATACATTTAACAAATCCTGTATGACAAATGCAGCTGCACGTGCATTTCCGTAATACGTACAGTGTAACATTTTTTATTTTATTAATTTAGGCGGAAGAAATAAAAGATGCAGAAAAAGAAGAAGAAATAATTCAACGAGAACATCGAAGAAGCGCTAAATGTTTTCTTTATATCTGATTTTTTCATTTGTCCGACTTTACTGTGTGATTCGTGCTGATCCCATTTTTTTTCTTTTATGCATCTGTCTTCCTTGGTGAGACGTGTAATGTGTTTGTGCGATGCGTACAAAATAATACATGCCTATTTATTATTTTAGGTGAATGAAGAAGTATGCGAGTTGGAAGAAAATTCTCAAAATATATATGATGTTCCGCTAATTGATAGGATAAAATGGAAGCCACCAAAGTGGAAAAAGGTAACATCACACAATACTTCTATCTACCCTGCTGACGTTCCACAACCAAAGTCACCAGAAAAAATACCATTTCCGATTGAGTACTTCCGACGATTTGTGACAGCCCCTATTTTGAAAAATATAGTCGATCAAACAAATCTGTACTCAACTCAAATGTCCGGAGGCCAATCCAGCATAAATGTGACGGTAGCTGAGATAGAACAATTTATTGGGAAAAGCTCCAATCTTTCGGACATACTGGAATTCTACTACCAGATACAACAAAATAGCAGATGTGATGCCTAGAAATAGATTTGAAAAAATCCGTACATATTTTCATTTAGTAGATAATACAAATATGGTTCCTAACGATGACCCTGTACATGACCGGCTCTTCAAAATAAGACCTTTTATTACCGAAATAAGAAAAAATTTCAAAAATGTGGCAGTGGAAGAAAGATCGGCAATAGATGATATTATGATACCGTTCAAGGTTCGTTCTGTCCTAAAACAGTATATTAGGAACAAACCCCACAAGTGGGGTATAAAAATGTTTGCTTTGGCTTCTATATCTGGTATTGTCCATGATTCTGAAACATACGTTGGGAAGGAAACAATACCAGATGAAAAGAAGAAATTAGGGATAAGTGGAGATATAGTGATTCGGTTGATCGAGAGCATACCAAAACATAAACATTTTAAGGTGTGTTTTGATAATTGGTTTTTCAGTTCCACGACCGGCAATAGTAAAAGAGTACAATGAAGCAATGGGTGGAGTCAACTTGCATAACGTGCTAGTGGAATTATATCGAGTGAACTTCAGATCAAGACGATATTACATGAGAATTATTTTCCACATTTTAGACATGTGTGTAGTCAACGCTTTGCTATTACACAGGCAAGATTGTGCATTAATGAAGGAAAAACACAAAGCTCTTATTGATTTCAAACTAGAAATTGCTTTTTCCCTTAATGAATCGGGATTAGGGAAACTTATAAAGCGTGGAAGACCTTCCATAAGCCCTGTAGTCGCCAAAAAAGAAACAGAGGAATTCGTCCGGTGGATTCAGCAAGACTGAACTTGCAAAAACATCGGCCTCTTCCACAGACCAGTAGGAGAAGGTGTGCATACTGTTCCAGAATATCAAGGACCGCATGCAGTAAATGCCAGGTTTCTTTATGTTTAAACTTACATAATAATTGTTTTATCGCGTACCGTAGAACGCAGTGAAAAATGCTGTTTTTTTCGTAATATATCATTATTATTATTATTACTATTATTATTATCAAGGAACAATTGTATACATTTTTAAAATTTTCATACTTATTCATATTCCCTAATCTTGTTTTCGGTTACTTGTTTATTGTAGATATATATTTTTTTAAACATCGAATTACATTATTATTGGCAATAAAAGTTTTTATTGTAAAATAATTTCTTCGTAATTTACTAATTACATATGCCCAATGTATACTTTTGAACACACCAAAATTAACTTTTTAGGTATGAACCAAATTTCGAAAAATAATTTAAAAATATCTTAATTAGACCATTTTTAAGTATTTAAAGTCACAAAAAACATTTTATCATGTGGGATCCATGCGTGGTCATGAAAGGGTTAAAATACCCGAAGGTAATCGTCTCGTTATTTTATGGCTTTGATTCATTCGAGTTGTAGTAATCAGTTTAAAATTATAAGATAAGAATTTCTTTTCCTTTTTTCGATAATTCTCAATTAAATTCGCCGAATTTGTCATTAATTCGTCGAATAAATTAGATTTTATTCAATAAATTAGATTTTATTCAATAAATTAGATTTTATTCAATAAATTAGATTTTATTCCGGTTGTAATTTAAACAATTTTCGAAATTAGTATTGTTTCTTTTTTTTTTTTTGTTTAAATTACGCGAGCGACTATGTATAAATGAATAAATAAAACTCCGCGGCTAGTAAATAATAATTAATTTCGCGTATACATTTACGGAGATTTTTATCGCCGACATAATAAAACTTATAACCTTCACTCGCACGAATTATTTTCTTAGAGTTTATACAAAAATAAACAAGAAAGAATTCGTATGTAAATTATTAAACGCGAGATAAATTACGACCGAATCGTGACACGCAGATTCCTTCCATTTGATATTGTTTTTCTTTAATTCGCTAATGGCTAACTTATAAATTTTGTGTAGCTAATACGAACAGCATAGCATGCATATCCGTGCGAAACGGTTATTTTTATAGCGTGACGGTCGACCTCGCTTGATCGAGCATAATAATCGCTTGTAATAATAATCGATGCGTTATACCGACATCTTTTTCCTATAGAGTACCCGGCCGAGACTGAGCTTTTTACTCGATATTATTATTATTATTAGGATTATTATTTTATTAAAATCGTGTTTTCCCGGAAAATACGCATACAACGTACTATTAATTAATTGCGTAAAATTTCCTTTTCGTACAGATTTATAAGCAAACATGACAGTTAGAAGATTATGATTTTTTGGAAATGAATTTTGGAATCTTTCGAACGAATCGGTTTTCCCCCCTAAAATAATTCTTTCATAAATCGAAAAATATTACCGAAAAATCCGACGCCTTAAACGAGATATAAAAAAAAAAGTTCATTATATTTACCAACACCTATGCGGACCGATGGCGTAACTGTCACGAGTGCTCGACTGTCACAACTCGATGATCGAGAGTTCGAAACCAACTGGCGACATAAAAAGGTTACGAAGTTTTTCAAAAATGAAATTTTTAACGTACATTTAAATAAGTATCGAACGAAACAAGATGGGGGAGAACATCGAAATTTCCAAAATTTTATAGGACTGTACTCGGTGTCGAGCTGAAAATTTCAAAATTCGTACATACAGGCCATTTTTAATTACGTAATACATTATGTGAATCCTTTTCAATGAGAAATTAATATTAGATCTTAATGTCGCCTAGCTTCTATTATCAGAACGTTACAGGACAAATTGAGAATGTAAAATAGTCGTTGTAGAAATCGTGTCTGCGAGTGTGTCATATTTAAAACTATAGACATTAGTAAAGGAGAACAATTCAGGCGACGGTGATCTTCGCAGCGCAGGAAATTAAAGACAGGATCAATTTGTTGCTGTCATCGCGTATTCGTCATATAGGAAATATGGCTGAAACCAACAACGGAACTAGTTGGTTTGTGTATAATTGTTTGATATAAGTGGCCACCGAAAAACTAGAAAAAGTAAATCATAATTTCAAAACTTGCGTTGCGATGTACATTTATTGCAAACGATTTAAAAATAGCAGGGATAAACCCAAAACAACCAAACTGGGAAAGAAGCGCTGGAAACCGAAAAGAGTAGATAGCGATCGTACAAGACGCATTCGAAACAAGATGGAAAAGAAAACGTTGAATCCAAACTTTGGAACAGCAGATGAAAAACAATATCAATTCAAATTCCAACATTGCGATTTCAGCAGCCGCCTTCACATCGGATTAATTTCGCATATTCGGCATAGACATCAATGAGGACAGAACTCATACTAAGAGTCGAGGGAGTTCAGAAGAAGAAGATATAAATATATATATACATGAATAAGTGTTTATGCATATGGTTGCGACGTATTTAAAAAATAACGATTTATAATTAAAAATGCAGATCTGCCACAATGTACAATAAAAAATACCCACAACTGAAAACGACGCTATTTCTGATTCTTAAGGTATACAGGAGAAACTGATAGTGAACACCAACAAGGAAATTAGCAATATTAAGCATAAGACAGATGTTTTGATGATGTTTGAGTTCGGAAGGAATCTGTGAGCATATTCGCAGGAATCCCCACTGGCAGTGATTTTAAAAATAGGCGCGAGTGATATCTCGAGAAAACTTTACTTTTGATCTCTTCAATTTCTTCCTTTTAAAGGCGTCCCTAAAGTTGTCGTCGCTTTCCCTAAAAGGAATTTCGAAAAAGCCACAAGAAGGATTATGAAGAGGGGGCTAAGAGTAGCTCGATTTTATCCAATGTTTAGCTATCGATAAATTTTGTCACAAATGTGTTTATGTTTATCAAAAGTTATAATTTCAGCAGTTTTATATATATATATATATATATATATATATATATATATATATATATATATATATATATATATATTTATCGCAGATCTTTTTAATATTTAATTTTTTTGGTTCGACTTTTGACGTAAAGTTTTAAAAATAGTAATTTTAAAAATTTACATCCATTTTTTCTTTCGTATGATTAACGAGTTCTTACGGGTGATTTACTGTTTATAATTGTGTCCGGAATACATGGGACCCCGTCACATGTAGGAGTAAACACGGACTTGCGTAATGTATTAACACAATTTTAATATATATTATTGTTGTCTTTATGTCAACATCAAAGTCTGTGATCTTCGTGTATATATATATGTATATACACAGTGAATTTAACGCGAAAATGCTTAAGATGAAATATCGATTAACACGAAATAATGAAACAGTTCCGACAAACTGTCATGTGCCTTCGTCAGGGGTAAATATAAGGGAGAGAGGCCCGGGTACCCCCCTAAATGAGGAAGTAAAAAATAAAGCAATAATGAAGTACCGTAATCTGAATTACAGTAGATTCCCAAATTCAATGACCTATGCTCGAAAAAGTCTTCGAAAATTTTGTAAAGACTAAATGAATGTATTGTTGCAAATGGCGGTCATCTGAACGATATTGTATTCCAAAAAATTATTGTAAGCTAATCTCTGGATTCCTTATTTTTAAACAAAAATTTCATTCAAAACATTTAGTCGAGTAGTTTTTGAGTTATTCGAAAAACAACAAACCCGTCCATCTTCTCTGGGTCACCTTATATATTTAATTTAATTACTTGGATACATTATAATAAAATGATTTTTTGCATCGTCAAACATTCAAAATTATTGCGTATTTGACTCTTTTAGTTCGGATAAGTATTTGCAAATGGATCTCAGATATAATACGAGCGGCATCTTGGCCCCCCCAAAAGATATAATCTATATTCGCACTGTCTGAAGCCAATAAATCAAAATAATAAATATATATATATTATATAATATGCAGAAAATGATAAAAGATGGGATACCACGAGACTGTGGTAAAGAAGACGGCGCGAACATGGACGGAAGAAAGAAAAAATACTCATTTGAAACGGATGAAATAATACAGGGCAAAGGAACGAGTAAGACTAACATTGTTCGAATAACATTTCCGTGGTCCACAGATGGGCAAAATCGAATTTAAAATATATATATATATATAAATACACGGTTATGTGTAATTTTTAATTTAAACTATAACTTTAAATACTCATTATTAATGTTAATAGATGGTACTTCGATATTTTCTGAATATCTGGTCATATTTATTTCGAATAACTTTATAACAAAACAAATTATTAATTTTTTTATTTTTATTTTAAGAGTTAATACGATCGTAAGACTAGGCTCAAATAAGTATTACAATTATCACGATGGTGTATATGCTTAAAACTAGTGTTAAACATAAAGACGGGTGCGAAGACATCTGCTCCAGCGAGCAAGGCTTCTTACTAATTTACGTATATCATATATAAATTAGTACTTAATGCTAAATCAAGTCGGTTTCAGTCGTTTCAAACGGCTAGTATCGAGTTCGATGTCAAGCAATTTTTTCGCTTCAAGATTGGGATGTCCATGCAGTCGTCTTTTATGCATCTTTGCAATATCTTGTATTACTTCGCGGACACTTTTTACTGCGAGATCGCGATGTATGCCATCGTCGTTGCGGGTGAGTAGGCATCTACGATTATTCGTAGGATTACGTTTTGCCAAGTTTGGACAAGCTGCTAATTAGACTTCTTAGCGCAGCACTACAGGACTATTCCATATGTCCATATGCGCTTTATAATTTGTAAGTATATCAGGCGTTTGCAGTAAATGCTGAGCGTTGAACGCCGTCCTATTAGCCAGTATAGTGTTGACATGCGCTTTTCACGAAAGACGAGAGTCCAAGTGCATGCCAAGATATTTTACCACGTTGAATGGTGGTGTCATCGGCGAACGTAACCGTAATTGTTTTATCATCAGTAGGCAAATCGTTGGTATATAGGAGGTAAAGGATAGGTCCAAGGACTCTACCCTACGGAACTCAAAATTCATTAAAAGTAAAAAATCAAAAATATTCATTCGTGAAAAAAAACAACGGGAAATTTTATGAAAAATAACTGGCCAATGTTCGAATTGTTCTTCAAAAATAATAATATAAAGGTGGCGACAAATTTATTCTGCAATCATTGTTCGTTTAAACTTTTGATGAGCATATAAATTCGTATTAGTGCAAAGTGATTAAATTTCCGTTTCAAATAAAATTAAAAAAATTATTCGTACAAAATGAGAGAAATTGTACACATACAAATTGGTCAGGCCGGGAATCAAATTGGAACAAAGGTAACCGCAAATATTATTTGACGAATTGATTCGAATGATGCGTACTTTCAGATTTTTAACTTTAAATATTTTATAAAGTAAATTGTGTAAAGAAATTATTTTTACATTATGTATCGTATTAAACGTAAATTCGTTGTAATTTCTGCTTGTTTCCGAATAATTACGATGAAAAATTTGTCAAAAATTTGACGGATCCTTCACTTTTCTTTTTCAGTTTTGGGAAGTAGTATCCGACGAACATTCCATTAGTCCGCAAGGATATTTTTACGGCGATAATCCCATCCAATTGGAACGTATTAGCGTTTATTATAGCGAAGGAGCCGGTAAAAATTAATTTACATAATTGGCAGCAAAAAACAAATTTAATTATATATATATATATGAGAAGCAGTTTTTAAATTAAATTTACAATAGTAAAATACGTTGAATAACCGTGAAGATGAATTTTAACAGGCTCACCCATCGAGTAACAAAAATACACAACACACCAAAAACGTTAAATTCAAATAATAATTTAAAAAACAAAACTTAATAACCTAATTATTTATTATAATAAAAGTTTATTAAAAAATAATTTTTAAAACATGATTTTATCTATTATTTTACTAAAATAATTTAAAAAAAAAAAGACATAAACTAAAATGACCTAATCGACACTACCGCTATAACGGAGAAAGTTGCAAATTCTAATCAACATTGCCGCCATAAAGTAGAAACTTGAACCGATTTCACGTTCGTAAACATACTTATAAATAAACTTTAAACGAAGGCGTAATTTATTTTAAAATCATTATTTTCGGAATGTAGTAACAATTGTTCAGTTCTAAAATGTATGATATTTTTTCTATGGCGAGTTGATCTGTTTAATCCAGTCATTATTAGAACACCTATAAAAATGTTGTTTTTATTTTATTACGTTTTATTCAGCGGCGTAGCCAGACTTGATTGAAGAAACTAAATTATAACAGTAAACCCAAGTTAAATTGAACTTTAAGTAAATAACGGAAACTCAAGTAGGTTAAATAAGCAATCCAAATCATCAGAGTTATTTTTATACTTATAAGACGTCGAATATGTAATTCTATTAGAATAGACGGCAGAAATATTTAACGTCACTGGAACACACTAATAGTATGTTACTGAGGGCAGAGGGAGATGGTTAAAAAAGTACAATAAATTCCGCGAAAAAATAAACGATAAATAATGATTTTATATTTTTTGAAGGAATAATACATAATAATAATTAACTAAATTTAAAATTTAAAATCTATCCTTCGCGTTTTTCTACAAAATTCTTCTAGTACCTCCTATATTACAAAACTATTTATTTACTTCAAAAACAACGAAATTTAAATAAAATGAAAATAAGAAAAAAGGAAATAGGTTTAGCAAAATTGCATTTAACAACGAGTATATATTTTCTTATTATCAGATTGATTCCAAGAGGGGATTCGGACCCCCAAAACCACCCCCTGGCTACGCCACTGTGGTTTTATTTATTACGTTTTACGAATTTTACCGGTGTAATGTTCGGTTTTTCATTTATAATTTTAATTCTACGCTCGATAAAGCATAAGAAATTCTATTCAAAAAATCGCTAGTAATCGTAGAAACGTCGATATAAAATCGGTTTTGTTTATTGGTCACAAAGTGACACTATAATTACTTATTTATTTCCAATTAATTGTCACACTAAACGGTTTTAAATTATCCGAATTAATCCTACTATTTTATCGGATTTCATAGGATGCAAATACGCTCCGCGAGCGATATTAGCCGATCTAGAGCCGGGAGTATTGGAATCTATTAGAAATCGCGAATTCGGACAGATTTTTAATCCGAATAATTTCGTAGGTGGACTAACTGGAGGTGGTAACAATTGGGCTAAAGGTCATTACACGGACGGAGCAGAATTAACCGGTGTAATTCTCGAATTAGTTAGGTGAGATTATCGAAATAGAAATATATATATATATTTTTGAAAATATTTTTGCAACACTATAGCTATTCCTTATATAATCGTTTTTATTATGATAAGAATAATTTAGACGGTCTTATGAATAATGAAAACGAATATTTTTTAACATACACTTTACGAGGTTTTTTATTTTTTGTTTTCGATATAATTTTCACACACTCTGGTAGTTACGATAAATTATAAATATTTAAAATTTAGTAGCGTCATTTTTACTTATTTTACAGAAAAGAAGCTGAAAGTGCAGATTGTTTGCAAGGATTCCAAATAGTACATTCGTTAGGAGGTGGAACCGGATCCGGTATGGGAACCTTGTTGATTAATAAGATGAGAGAAGAATTTCCAGATAGAATATTGAACACCCACTCCGTAATACCATCACCGAAAGTACGAATTTATAATTTTCAGATAATTTTTTTAAAAGGAATATTGCCATTATTCGATCTATTAACGTAATTTAGAAATTATATTAAAATAATAAACGTAATTATTAAATTACGTATTATTCAAAGAATGGTAATTATAGAAGATATATTTCATTAAAAAATAATAATTTTTCATGCTGAACATTAAATTTTGTGTAATTAAAAAAGATAGCAAAAATTTAAAAAAAAAACAACACGGATAATCCAAATTATAATAATAAAAAATTATTTTTAATTTACACATCTGATTTGCTCTATTTTCAAAGATAACTAGACGATGAGCGTATGAATTTTATGCTAACGGTTTTATATTTTTTGCGATTTCCCTATTACGTAAATAAGATTAAATTTCAAAATTATTTAAAGTACGAAATAATTTTAAACTTATTTTTAAAATTTCAGCGACAATAACGCAATTTATGAACAAATATCTATAATAATGGTTCTAAAAATTATTTATCTTAAGAAATATTAAACCAATAAAAATCGCGGACCAATATTGCAATTTATATAAAAACAAAATTCAAATAATATGGTCGACGAACACGCTTCAAATGTATTTTGATGAAACGCGTGTGAAAATCGAATGTATATTAAACAGCAAAAAAAATCTCCCGCTTATAATTTCAATTATAAAACACATTTTCATTTGCGTTTTAAGAGATATTTAATAAAGGCAATACAAAAATAACGAAATAAATATTTACAGATGTCCGATGTGGTAGTCGAACCTTATAACACGACCTTATCGATGAACGAACTAATCGAAAGTGTGGACGAATCATTCTGTATGGACAACGAAGCCTTATTCGATATATGCAAGAGGACTTTGAAAATATCCAAACCGGTATATTCGGATTTAAATCATCTCATTTCGTTGCCTATGTCCGGTATAACGGCTGGTTTTCGATATCCCGGACAATTAAACGCCGATTTCAGAAAAATGGCCGTCAATATGGTACCATTTCCGAGATTACATTTTTTCGTTCCCGGTTTTACACCTCTTACCTCGTCCAAATCGCACGGATTCGGCGCCATGTCTATTAACGAATTAACGATGCAAGCTTTCGACATGAAGAATATGATGGCCGCTTGCGATCCTCGTAACGGTCGTTACCTTTGCGTAGCTGTCATGTATAGAGGTCGCGTATCGACTAAAGAAGTGGAGGAACAGTTGAGCGCTATTCAACAGAGAAATTCGATGTATTTCGCCGATTGGATACCGAACAATTTAAAAACGGCCATCTGCGACATACCTAACAGAGGTCTAAGCATGTCGGCCACTTTTGTCGGTAATACGACCGCCATTAACGAAGTATTCCATCGAGTTGCGGACCAGTTTCACGCCATGTTCAATAGGAAAGCTTTTCTGCATTGGTACACGGCCGAAGGTATGGAAGAAGAAGAATTCACGAAAGCGGAAGGCAACCTGATGGATTTAATATCCGAGTATCAACAATATCAAGAAGCCAGCGGCGACGATGACGCTGAGTACGTCGAAGATACGCCGACAACTGTCGGAGCATCGCCGGAAACTGCAACTCCAACCGAGGCCGGTGCTTAAATCGTCGAACTAACGTATTTCCGACTTTTTTTTATAAATTTTATGTAAATATTTTGATTTCCAGTTGAAAATGTTGAATAATTCAGAAATACGCGTGTATAAATATAAATTTCAATTAAATAGATTTTTATTTTAAAAACAAAACAAATAAAAGTTATTAGTAGTCTACTGGAAGTATAAAGTGTTAATTATCCTATCATTTAAGAAATAAAACACCCAAATAAAAATTGATAAAAGGAAAAATTATACGAACTGTAGTCGAACGATATTAAGAGTACCGATGTATAATAGACGAGAATTTTGGCGTAACGCACGTTAAAAATGTTAAGAGTAGCTACATTTTATCCTATTCTATTTAATGTTGGCGAATATATTTCAGAGTGTGCATAAATAATTCTAAAAACGGGGAAAAATAATAGCACGCAATTATTAAAGTAAAAACCGATCAAAACTAAAACATTCATTTTACATTCGGTAAGATATTAGAATATTACATAAATAAAATGTGAATGTTGAAAATTTTTTATCTAGATATGTATCTACAGACATTTTCTTTAACAAATTTACTCATTTCCAGGAAAATAAAACGCAAAAACAAAAAAATATATATATATACAACAAATTTATCAACGTTATCTATTTTATGTACAACTAGATGTTAAAACAAGACACACACGAATAGAAAAATGAAATTAACAAATAGAAAAATTAAAAATTAATGAAATTGCAATTAAGCATATACCAATGTTAGATAAGGTTATAGACGTTTTAACGAAAAGCATAGGTCAAAGTGGAACCATAGGGGAAAAAATATTAGTATGTATATTTTTAAGAGTATTCCGATACAGACCGTTAGTGTAACCATATATGTACAGATTATATTAATATTAATACTAAAACCGTAATAGCTATTTGTACTCGTATTACATAACCATAAAATTATACCATAATACTATTTTGTTAGCTTAATAAGTAATTAAATTATTAACATATTATAATGGAAATCACTCTAGAGTAGCTGGAGATGTTTTACTTACAAAAATTATTCATAAAAAGATAGATATTGTATTTATTGCGTTAAGTGCAGAAGTAATTATCTACCCATAACTTATAAAAAAATAATACATAACAAACTATTACCGAGTAAGAATATCTATAAAAACTATTTCTACGTATCATAATTTTAATATTATGATTGTCCAAATTGACATTATATTTATTTTATCGCACTTACTACCAATAACCACTCAATATTTCCTATTTATTGATATGTATATTCATAATAATAAATTAACAAAATTTACATGATTGGAAGATCTAAACTCTCGACACCGACAATAGAATTCAGAGAACAATACAAGAGGGAAGAAATCATTGAAATACAATTACATAGTTTACTAAAACATTAAAAAATAAATATACTTTTAAAAGAAATAGGCAAAAAAAAAACGTAATATATTTAACTTTCGTATTAATTGATCGAGTCCACAAATGAGAAGTCAGTTACGAATTATATCACCTATAACATAAGTATGGGTGCAAAAAAAACCACAAGAAACAGTTAAGTAACCAATTATAAAAAGTTAACAGCCAACTTAAGTAAATTTATTCACATGATCGACGCAAGAGTCTATTGCAACAATAGAAAACAAATACAAAAATGGTTAAATAATTATCGAAATTATGTCAATACTAGGTAACCCAACACCCGGTCATCATTATACTGGCGGAGTACTGAATTACATTAAAAAGAAATTATTGTTAACTTATGCAAAAAGTATCGAAATTTTAAAAGTACACGTGCAAAAATAATTATCATAATTATAAAGCATATAAGTTTATGATTAAAAAAGCAAAAATGAAACCTTGGAAGAAATTGCTGGATGATAAAAATCTCTATGGATTAATGTATAAATTACTAACCAACAAAGTTAAAAAAAATGGCATTCCAATTTTATGATAACAAAACATTATATTAACCAAAAAATCTTTCAAATCATAAGTATAGGATTCAAACGTAAATATATCGATCACTAAAGAAGAAGTCGACGTAATTATTAAACTACTTAAAAATAAAGTGTCAACAGATCTAGACGGAATATAAAATGGATTTATTTAAAAGATTTCATAATTTATTCCAGGAAGTAATTCCGAAAGTTATTAACTTACTGTTTAAATATAATTATTATCCTCAAGAGTGGAAATTAAGCAAAAATATTTAAAAACAATACAAACCTTAACTTATTTACATTATATAGAGCTATAGTATTATTATTAAACTTTAGTGAAATCGATGAAAAATGTATTCTTCATAAATTAAAATAATTTGTAGAAAATAAAGGAACAATTCGTGTCGATTAATATGGAGTACTGCTAGGCAGATCGTCTAAAATGGGCATATACAACATTATACAACGATTAAAAATGTACAAAAAACATGCTTACACGCTCTCGACATAAAAGCCCTCGACAGTTTAGATTTAAATAATTTACTTTTTTACCAAAAAGGATTTTGGATTACTTAACGGAATGTTAAACATTTTTAAATAAATATTTTGAAAACCGTTACTTAAGAATTGGAAATTACTCAAAAAAACTAAAACCACTATGATGGTGCCATAAAAGTATAGTTTAGGACCATACTTTGAGACGATATTAAATTTTCAAATAATGTAAATGAATTCACATTTGTTTATGATATTGCAATAATAATCATTGACAAGTGTGTAAACGCCTTAGAAAAAATAAAATTCCAAGTTTATACAAAACTTCGGAATTGGTTAAAACAATATAATTTAAATATAAACGATTCCAAGTTAAATTATTTGTTGTTTAACAAAAAATAAATGATAAGGAATTAAATTTAGCGAAACATAGATTAAATATTAAGATGATTAGCCAAATTAAACACTTAGACGTAATAATAGATGACAACCTAAAATTTGATGCCCACTTCCAATACATTACTAAAATTACGGAATAACATTATATAAAAGTGTAGTGTTACCCAACATTTTTATTGCAGTATAATATATAAAGATATGTTACAAAGTTTTCAAAGAACTACAGCAACAAAATTGATTAAATGCTATAAAATTACCAGCTATTTGCAAGCACATTGTCATTACAGATATCAAACTATTAATTTTAGATATATAGGAACATAATAACGTATTTATCATAAAAAATAATATAAATTTAGATCGCGAATTTAGTAGTGTAAAGTATCTACAACCTTATTTCATTCGTAAACAAAAACTGTTATCGTCTAAACAGTTTGTACAGTTTAAACGGTATCTCCGGCTGTAATCAGTGTAATCAATCATAGTAATAAAGATTTTAGCGATAATAGAGCAGATCAATTAGTAACTAGACTGTTTAAAATTTTTAATACTTTTACCATTGCAGAAATAAATCATCGTAAAATAAATGTGCACCTAGACTAAAAGTACGTTAATTTAATATTATAATATTGTAAAACAGTACAGAGTTCCATAAAGTTAATTGGATGAGTTCTGGACAATCTGTTATTTCTTCTGTCGAAAACAAAATAAAAACCGAAATTAAAATGCTGGCTGCACTTTTTTAAACTTTTTCGCATATATAATTATTACTAATTCCGTCAATCTTTCGCTCTATAAATTATTTTAACTAACTTTTTAATTGACTATTTCCATTCTATGTTCACTCACTTTTAGCCTGTTTACAATTATAGGTGTATATACATTTTTTTAAATTTCTTATTTTGTTACATTTTATCTTCATGCATATAATACACATATCACGTACACATGATAAACACTCATACATATATATATATATATATATATATATATATATATATATATATATATATATTCAGTTTTACAGTTTACGTCCTCACATTCACTACCACATTTTTAATTACAATTTTCTTACGTACTTTTGTAACATAATTGACCCGACATCTATTAATATTTTCATTATACCCTAGAACTTCCTTAATTACCGTATTTTTATATGTACTTATATTTTACTTATTTTTTCACATTTCCAGATGATAATTGTTTATATAGCAAATATAATTTTATTACCGATTATTTTAATATGTGTCCGGATATATATTTGGTAATCCTGTTCACCGAGATTAATTTTTTCTCGAGATCCATATTGATATAGAGGTTAAAAAAAACAACTAATTACAAGTTAACATTATGATGAATTTCAAGCGAAATCCCGCAAATAGCATTCGGTCTGTTAATTCTTAATAAGCGACTTAAGATGATAAATTAAAAATACAAAATGTAAAACGATTTCGATTTTAACTTACTGTTATTAATTTTTTTATTTCATTCGTCTACTTGGTCGTAATTAAAATTGCTTTCAACGTACTGTACATCGTCATTATCTTCTAGCGCTTCGATTAAAGAGCATATTTTTTCAGCTAAATCTTTGTCCTTAATTTGCACAGGGTGTATCGCTTGCCACGAAAGACGCGCAAGTTCCGGCTCTCCGAACTTTGCATAGAGAGCGTCGCGGATTTTTCCGAAATCTTCAACTTGACACGTTACCATACACAACTGTTTCGCGCTATCCTTTTCGACGTTCGATACTTCTAATTCAGCTGCGTAATCGAACAGATCGTCGAAGCTTGTTCCGTCCATCGAGTAAACGATTAAACCTACGTGATTATACAGATAGCTAACACTTCCCGTTTCTCCTAAACTTCCTCCATTACGAGAAAAAATTCGACGCAAGTCGGAAGTAGTACGATTGCGATTATTCGTCAAGACGTGCACGATCAATGTAACGCCTGAAGGTCCGTAACCTTCGTATTGTACTTCGTCGTAATTTTCCCCGGCGACATTGCCGGTCGCATTTTTAATCGCCGTTTCTATTCTATCTTTCGGTAAATTTTCTTTTCGAGCAGCGAATATCGCCGAACGAAGGCGAGGGTTTAATTCCGGATCAGATTTTCCTGTTTTAGCGGCAACCGTGATCTCTCTAATGAGTTTTGAAAATTTTTGAGAACGCTTAGCATCTTGAGCTCCTTTACGATGTTTTATATTTGAAAATTTCGAATGACCACCCATAGCGTCGATAATATCTAAAATTATAAAAGTTGATTTTAATATAGAATTTTAAAAATATTTCATCGAATTAAATTTTATAAAATTAAGCGAAGTAACACCTAATTTTTCGGCTAAAAAAATTAAAGTTTAACTCGATTTTAATTTAGAATGTACTTTTTGAAATATTTAACGTAACAAATTAAATTTCATTAAGTGAAGTAACCATGATGGTTAAAACAAAAATTAAAATTAAAGAAGGATAATCGATAAAACCGTTTTAAGAATAGTAACGAATTAAGTAAAACCATAAATCACAATTAACAGGGGAAAAAATGTTTATAAAAAAAAAAGTGTAATGGAAATTATATAACCGGAAAAGGGACCAAAAATGCAAACATCATAAGAACGTACATTACGCCCAGATTTAAGATGTATCGTAGAAATTGAGCAAACGACTTCAATTCTTAAATTTGTAGGTAATTGTAACGTCTGCGGTAGAAAATTTTACTATATAGTAGCCTAAAAGTGGATTTTATTTCTGTTTTAATATGTAAATTTTATTATTTTGAAAAATGTGGAATGTAATGATTTTTAAACAACTAAAAAAAAAACGAGTTAAAATCATTAAACTTTTTTTTTTTTTAATATAAAATCACAATGGTTTTCGACTTTTAAGCCACTATCGAGTGAACATAAAAATAAAATATAAAAAGATATAATATAAATTTTTTTTTGATAAACACTCTTTTAAGTCTATGATTAAATAAGTATTAAAATTAATACGGCGGTATATGTTTAAAACTAATAGCTCCAGTGAGCAAGGCTTCTAACTAACATATATTTATATATAAGTTATTTCTAAAATATTAAACAAAGTCGTGCGGTTTCAACCGTTTCAAACGGCGAGTATTAGATTGCGTTTCTAACAGCGAGTATTAGATTCCGTTTCTAATCCGGCTTAAATATTGGCATGTCGTTGGAAACGCCGTTCGTGCGGCGCCGTCGCAACATCGCGTATCACTTACGAACTTTATTTTGAGATCGCGATGGGTGTCATCGTTACGAGAATACCGATAGGCATCTACGATAGCCCGAAGAACTAGGTTTTGTCGAACTTGCACGAGCTGCCGATTGGACTTCTTTGTACAGCCCCAGAGGGCTATAAATCGGCATTATAATTTGCGGGTATAGGAGGCGTTTGCAATAAGTACTGAGATTCGACCGCCGTCCTATCAGCCAGTCCAGCGCGGATACTATTTTCTTGATCTGCAACTTCATCTTTACACGGGGTTTCCACGAAAGACGAGAGTCTCATACCAAGATATTTGGTCGAGTTTGCTTGTGGAATAAGCTGACCTCCAATATAGGTGGAATTGCGTGTTGCAAAGTGAATACCACGTGTTGCGATTTGTCTTTGTTGAACTTGATTTTCCAACGACTAGATCAACTAACAGTGCGATCTAGATGAAGATTCTCTGTTGCTTCCTTCTGGCTACTACTCTTAGACAGTATAGCAGTATCGTCAGCAAACGTAGCTGTGATCATCGGTAGGCAAATCGCTAATTGTTTATAAATAATTAAATACATTCCAGATCTTTTCTGGCGACAAATATATATATTGTCGGCGTAAACTTACCTTTTATTAACGACCGTTAATTGTCTCACCTTTATTTTTATTTTCTTTATTAGTTCAATAATAATTTTTCTTCATTTCCTCTTTTTCTTGATCACAAAAGTTCTATATTCCGTTTATTTAACTGGTAAACATAATAAACATTTTAAAAATATACAATATATAATATGAAATATATATATATATATATAGCTGCGACAAATCTTACCGCGTAATTTCGAACATATTGTTAAGATTAAATTAATCCCGTTAAGAAAGCACGCTTATTAATATCGTTCTATTTCGTACGAATATATTTTAATAAAAATACGACAAATTTCGTGTATTTAATAAACTAAAAAAAATTCTCAATAAATACCGATATTTATTTTAATAATTACTCGTTAATTCTATGTGTCGAATAAAGTTGCGAATGAACGTAATATTTTAATAACAGCGTTAATCTCGACGAATATAAATTATGGCGATCGTCGTTATAAAGCGCTGATAGCGATGCAAATGTCATATGTCAAGAACATTCCGTGTTTAATTTTTTTTTTAGTACATATTTATATGCTGTTGAAATACAACCTACCTTGCTCTTGGTACATTCTTCAATAATTTATCCTTCTAGGTTCATTCTCTTTACTTTCTCCGACGTACGTTGAATAATTCCTTTATTATTCAACATATATATATATATATAGGTATCTGATTGACAAATTTTAAACCAGTTGAAAAAATGTATAATCTGAACACAAAATAGAACGTAAATATTCAGTCAGGCCGCAGTCATTCTTCAAAATAAAACCGTCCGTTGATAATCTGTCTGGTTTCTAAGTATATGTTATAGTTTCGATCTTCACCTGTAGTGCGAATTTTAATTTTACGCCAAACTTATGATAATTTTTGATATAATTTTTCGATATTGACATACTTGAAATAAACGGTTCTCCTTATCGCTCCCCTATCGTTTGACTATATACACACACGCACAAATAGAATTTTTTATTGCGTATAAATTATATAAATTAATAAAAACGCGAGAAATCGAAATATTCATTAACAATCAATAAGTAAAAATTAAATAAAATTACGAATGAGAATAGGATAATTTTTCAACCATACGAACGAAACAATTATGTCTAAAACAAGCTGTTACCATGTATGAACTTAATGTAACCATTTAAAAGTGCTTTATCGGTGAAATCAGAATCTGCCAATAGGTTGAAGAAAATGATTAGGTATTAGGTGCAACCCATCCCAAATATTATAATGTAAATTCTGGCAATGATTTCCGAGAACATGAGCGTATAAATATCTAGAAACGTTGTCGATGTTAAATACAAAGAAGGAAAATTTAAAATGTTGATATTTTTCATTTTAGTTTTATATAGATTCAATTCACAGTAAACCTGCATGTATATTTTTGCACTAATATTGTTAACCGCAAATTTGGTTCTTCCAAATTTATAAAACACGAAATATGATTTTCATTTAATTTTTTAATATAATATTCTCCAGACATAGCACGATATTTGTAAATAACATTTTTATTAATCTGTCGTTTTAATTTTCCTACCAAAAGAAAAACTGGTATTTATACTAGGAATTTCACTCATATGCCAGCACTATTTGTTAAAACAAATCGTATTTCTCATTTTTTGATTTTTCTGGAAAAATTGTTGTTTTCGGGAAAAAAATCATTACCTATCGAAATGTAATTAAAAAAAAATCGCGGGTTTTTAACATGATCAACTGATCCATTATTCCTACAGGTTCACTTCTTCTTCCTTCCTTTGGACCCTCGGAAGGGTACAATGATATTATGAGACCACCGCATATGCTATTCTTCTCCAATCCGATCTGTCTTGAGCAGCCAACAATGCTTCATGCGGATTTAATCCAGTTAGTGATTTTATCTGGTCAACCCAGCACATCCGCGGTTTTCCACTTTTCCTCTACCCGCATACTTTCCCGGGTAATTATCAGATTTTGCGGAGAGTCCGTATCTATGTGTCCGAAAAACTTCAAGAATCTCTTCTTTATTCTACATGATAGCTGCGTATACATGTTTAGTTTTTGGAAGACATATTCGTTAGTTTTCCGGTCCATCCACGATATTCTTAGTAACCTCCTTAAATTATTTTTGTACAATTGCTTTATTAAATATATGAGATGTTCTGGGGTTCCCATCTCATGTAATATGAACCATAGTTTCTTCCAGTTAATAGAATCAAATGCTTTATAGAAGTCTATGAAGCAGATGTACATTATGTCATACTCTCGAAGTTTTTTATTAACATGCTATTATTACCAGTTCTCTTGTACCTTTGCATAAATCCTAGTTGCTCCGGTGAGATCTCTTTTAGCAGGAATGTCTTCAGCCTCAGCATGACTTTACTAGCATGGGATATTAGTGCAATCAGTCTGTAATTGCTACATTCTGATGTGTATCCTTTTATATGTATCGGTATGAGTGATGTGAGGCGCCAGTCGTCCGGCCATTTCCCAGTTTCCCATATTTTACAACACAATTTATACATAATGTCGATTCCGCATTCTTTCACGGCTTTTATTGTTGTGATGTTATCTAGTCCTGCAGCTTTACCGTTTTTTATTTTTTCGACTGCTCCGCGTACTTCTGTTCTTAATATTGATGGTTCTACATTTATATTATCGCTGCTATCATTTGTTCTAACGCTGACCATGTCCCTATCTGTAAATAACGCTTTGCAATATTCTTTCCACACTTCAGCAATCAAAATAGGGTCGTTTACTGTCACTCCTGCATCATTCTGCATCGCTTGCTTTCTCAGTTTAAACTCCCTCGTAAGTTATTTTACTTTTTTATATAGATCATTGGCTTCATTATGTTCTGCATGTTTTTACATTTCTGTACATAACTTATTAATATGATTCGACTTGTCTCTCCTGCACGATGCTTTGATTGTCTTATTAATTTCCTTCATTCTTTGTTCTCATAGTTCTAATTCTTTTAATTTCTCTTCTTTCTTCTGACAGTTTTAGTGTTTCGTCAGACAGCCAGTGCTTTCTTCTAGTTGGTTCTTCTTTTGTACCTGTAGCCGCCTGTATCAAATTCTTTGTTACTTGTCAGATTTGGTCAGCGCCCATATTTTCAGTAACTACTAGTTTCATTTTCCTGCAATTTTTTATTGTTAGTTGATAGTCTGTTAAGTGTTTTTCCTGTTTTTGTAACATGTAATTTTAATTTAACAAATGCTTTGACAAGTTTGTGGTCTGATCCGCATTCTGCTCCAGGTCTTGCTACCACATTGCTTATAGAGGTTCTCCACCTGGATCGGATTAACGCATAGTCAATTTGATTTTTATGAGCTCCTCCTCGTCGCCTTTTAGGATGTTTGAACATGGTGTTGCTTATCGCATAGCAAAGAAGCATTTCTTCTCTTTTGTTTCTGTCCCCCAATCCAAATTTACCGGCATTCCTTCTGATATTAACGTCGTTTTCAGTGGAACCTATCTTCGCGTTGAAATCTTCCATTATGACCACTATTTCCTTACTTGGTATTTTCCTCAGTATTGCTCCAAGTTCTCGATAAATCTTAAATATTTCTTCAACATCCGAGTTACAAGTTGGCATGTATACCTGTATAATATGGCAATTCGTTGGCTTGCAGTTAAGCGTCATTTTAATTATTCGGTTGCTTATGGTTTCATACTCCTTAACATATCTAGTCATATTAATCAATGTCGGTTATTAAAGATATATTTAGTCTATTTAAAGATTTAAATTTAAAGAGACTTTTAGAGTTAGCTAAAAGTACATTATGTAGACTCCGGAATGCCGGCGATACATTTAGTAAATTTGCAATCGTAGCTGAAGTGGTAATAGACTTATGCAGCTCTGATTAATCGGTGTTCTAAATCATTTAATCAATTATGTCTAATGTGAATAATATCTTTAATGTCATGGGTTGGAATGCTAATTCCATTAAAGATAAATTTTTAGAATTTGGGCAACAGTTATATGATAAAAATATTCACATAGCTTGCATTAGTGAGACAAAAATTAACGATAATTATAAGCTAAAATGCCCTCGGTATAAGGTTTACAGATCAGATCGAAATACTTATGGTGAGGGAGTAGCTCTTTTCATTAAAAATTATATCAATCATTTCCCGATTACAATACCTTCCTTAAAAAAAATTGAAGCTGTTGGAATTAACCTTCAAATGCCTAATCATGCCATATTTATTTACTCGGTCTATTGTTCTCCTAAAATCTCTTCTAAAAATTTTTATCATGACATCCATAAACTTTTAGCTTCATTCAATAAAGTGTTAATTGTTGCTGATTTCAATGCAAGACATAAAGCGTGGAACTGCTATTCTAACAATTCCTCTGGTAACTGCCTTCTAAATATGTCCGATAAATTTAATTTTCATATTATAACTCCGGATGAGCCGACGTTTTATCCGGATAACGCTCGACTACACCCTAGCGTTATCGATTTTGTATTAGTAAAAAATATTCAGGAGGTATCTAAACCAGTTTCTCTACCATTATTGAGTTCGAATCATAATGCTATCGTGTTTAAAATAAACACCACAAGTAATAACTCGTCTGTATTTACTCCTCATTCCAAGTATGTGTTTCAAAAGGCTGACTGGAATTTATTTAGACATTATGTTTCCAATAACTTAACTTTACAAGGTCCTTTCAAAACTAATGAACAGCTAGATGAAGAAGTAATTCGCTTTACTAATGTCATCCTTACTGCAGCTGATGCAGCTATTCCTAAGATTACTGTTCCCCCGAATAAGTCTACAAAAATTTCTCCTCGACTTATTACATTGATAAAGTTTAAAAATTTCATTAGACGTCGATATCAAAAACGCCGTATTCCTACATATAGGTTATTCTTTAAATATTTATGTAGATTAGTCAAATACGAATTAAGAGAAAACTATAATAATAGTTGGAGATCTAAGCTGAATTCGTTATCGTCCCGTGATAATAGTCTATGGAAAGCAGTCAAAGTATTTACTAATCCTCGGACATACTTACCTCCGTTAAATTATCAGGGTAAAGTCGTCTATTCGGATCAAGATAAAAGTGAACTTTTAGCTAATATATACTCAGGGGTGCATGCTCAGAATTGTAACATGGCATCTGCTTATCAGAATGCCAAAGTCAATTCCAATGTCAAAAAATATCTACGTATTTCTTCTGATGGAATGAGAGCAGCGGACCTAACTACTGTTGCTGAAATACATAATCATATAAAGAAACTAAAAAATAAAAAGTCAGTTAGGTTGGATAAGGTTTGTACGATTTTCCTTAAAAATCTACCCATTAAAGCTCTAGTTAAATTAACTATCATAATTAATTCTATGTTACTACTTTCGCATTTACCCATTTCTTGGAAGACGTCTAAAGTAATACCCATCCCTAAGCCTGGTAAGAATACCTCGGATCCGCTTAATTTACGTCCTGTCTCTCTTCTCAGTAATCTTAGCAAAATAGCTGAAAAAATTATTCTCAGTCGAATACAAACCTTTACACAAATTAATAATATTCTTATTGAACAACAGTTTGGATTCGGGAGTAAACTATCAACAGTTATGCAGTTGGCGAGGATTACTGATTTCATAACAGATGGTTTTAATCAAAATAAACATACAGGTTTACTTCTCATAGACATTGAGAAAGCCTTTGATAGTACATGGCATCTCGGATTAATATATAAATTAATTCAACTAAAATTTCATAATTATATCGTTAGACTTATTAAAGATTATTTAACAGATAGGAAATTTATGGTAAAAATAAATGATTGTAACTCTGTGGAAAGGTCTATACTAGCTGGAGTACCTCAAGGGAGTATACTTGGACCCTATCTTTTCCTCTTATTTATTAATGACATTCCCATGGATAAACACCTTCAGATGGCGTTGTATGCGGATGATACGGCTGTATATTGTACGTCGTATCGTACAGATACTATTTAAAGAAGGCTAAATATAGGATTTGAGAAATTAAGATCATACTTCAATAAATGGAAATTAACATAAATACTGATAAAACACCGTCAATATTATTTACAAAAAGAAGACCAAACTCTCTAACTCCTATAATAATAAATAACATACCCATAGAATGGAAGACTCAGATCAAATATCTTGGTGTTATTCTAGATAAAGGTCTTACCTTTTCTAAACATATCGAACACGCCGTTTATAAAACTCAAGCCTCTTTATTTAAATTATATCCAGTCTTTAATAGGAAATGCTACGTTAATTCTGCAAATAAGCTAATTATCCTACAAATGTATCTTAAGACCGATAATGTTGTACGCGTGTCCTGTGTGGTCTTACGCAAGTCACTCTAACTTATCTTAATTGCAAGCCATGCAAAATAAATGTTGCAGAATTATTCTTAAAGCTCCGTTTTATGTTAGAATAGATCGTTTGCACAGAACTTTGAAATTACCATACGTGCATCAAGTAATAAATCAGCAAACCAAAAAATTTTTTTATGATTGTACCCTAAGTGAGTATTCCATTATAAACAATATAGGAGACTACACTCGCACTAGTCTCCAATTAAAATATAAGAAATATAAACATAAAAGAATTAAACATACATTATTATGATGAGTAGCCGGCATTCCCCCGATGATATATAGTTATTATTTAAGTTTAAGTTTATTTTATGTATATAGTTATTTATTTTCCTATTTATTGCTACTCTGATCGTCTGTTATCGCATACTATATTTTATGTTATTATTTTATTTTATTATATACTTATTTCATGCAGGTTTTGGTGGTGGTTTTTCCTGCAGTTTATTTGCTTTAAGCTTCGTTTCTTTTGTTTTTATATTTATATATCGCGATACACGGGGAGAATTTTACACTATTTCGGTACGTGTAGACGATATTTGTTGTTTCTTATTTTAAATGTAAAAATACACTTTTTATTTATTTATTTATTTAACATATTTTGTCATGTCCTTGCTGATGACAAAAGCGACACCACAATGTGAAGAATTAGCCAGACCAGAACCGCGAATCATGTTAATTTCAGTGTTGAAATGCCCCGCATCCTTCAGCCAAGCCATAAATCCGGACGGACTTCTCTAGCGGGTTCATTCTCCACGATGCGCAGTTTTCCCGGCTGATTAAGTCCTCTAACATTCCACGTACCTATCGTTATTTGCCGTCTTATGTTCAATTTTTGATGGTTATTTTTACCAGCAGCCCATTTCGCATGCGATACCTGTTGTCCACATCAGTAAGCTAAAGAAAACCAATGACATTCCCCTTTTTAAAAATGAAGACAATGATCAAATAACTAATACAAACGACAATCTAAAATACTGTCTCTCCACATTATTTCCTAGCGATAACACAGACGCCGACAATAGCTATCATAAGTCATTGCGAAATAAATTCGATAATTTTAAGCCTGATTTTAGCCAAACAAATATGGAAGAACCCTCATTCATTAATAACGAACAACTAACAATGATTATTAAAAATCTCAAAAATAATAAAGCTGCCGGTCCTGATAAAATTAATAATAAAATAATAAAACTGATTCACAAACACCATCCAATAATTTTTGAAAACATGTACAAAAAAATTTTTTCAATAGCTTATTACCCAAAAGCTTGGCGTGAAGCTAGTGTGATTCTTATACAAAAACCGGGGAAAGATTCTAACAATATTCATTCATACCGTCCAATATGTCTTCTAAACACATTTGGGAAAATTTTTGAAAAGCTATTAAAAATTGAAATTGTGGGTCAAATTAAGCGAACAAATTTTCTAGACAGTAGGCAATTTGGGTTTACGCAAGGCCTGTCAACTGAACATGCAGTAAACTATGTAATACACAATATCCAAAAAAATCTCAAATGTAAAAATAAGGTAATCACTATAACGGTGGACATAAAAGGAGCCTTTGACAATTGCTGGTACCCCGCTCTGTTTAATTCTCGAGAGATATTACTAGTTGGAAATAAAAGATTATTGAATATCATCTACCATTACATAAGTAACAGGAAGATCTCTTTACAAGTAGGTAATGCGTCCGCAGGAAAAGAAACCAATATGGGCTGTCCACAGGGTAGTGTTCTGGGTCCACTATTCTGGAACATACTTTTTAATGGAGCCTTGAAATTATGCTACAATAAAAATGTAAAACTCTGTGCATATGCAGATGATCTCATTTTTATAATTTCTGGGAGCTCAAAAGTGGAACTAGAAAATATAGCGAATGATACCTTAATAAAATTAGGAAATTGGTTAGATAGTGTCAAACTAAATTTGTCAATTAAAAAAAGTTTTGTCACACTTTTCACAAATTCATTTAAATTGAAGAGAAACAACATTAAAGTAAGATTCAAGAACTCTATTCTTAAGGTAGTTGAATACTTTAAATACTTAGGTATTATCATAGATAACAAATTAACTTTCAAATACCATCTTGATAACATAATATTGAAAATGGATACCAAATACTGCAAAATGTTACGAGCCTGTCAAAATACATGGGGCTTCAGTTACAAGTACAGAATTGTATTATACAAATCACTGATTGAAAACACTGTAGCATACTGCTCCACCGTCCTACTAAACCGGCTAAAAGTTAAAACAGTAAAGAAAAAACTTTTTGGTATGCAAAGAAAATATCTAATAAACGCTTGCAGGGGATATAAAACAATTTCACACAGCTCATCTGTAGTTATTGCTAATGTACTTCCTGTCGATCTTCTTATGCTCAGAAGGGCAGTCATGTTTGGCATAAAAAACGTGGACTTCTTTTCATATCTTAATGAGCAGTTAATAGAAGAAACAAACGCCATAATCTCAAAATTCAACCTAAATTCTCGCAGTGAAACCAGAACTCAATATATCTATACCCTGAAAGCTATAGAACGACACTACTTAGAAATTTGGCAAAAAAGATGGGAACAAGATAATACTGGCCGACACACCCACAGCCTAATCCCCAATATATTAAATAGATACAATATTAAAATTACTCCTGATTTCTACACTACCCAATTATTAACGGGGCATGGAAAATTTGGGTCTTATTTATTTCTTCTTAAGTTAAGTAATGATGACAAGTGTGAATGGGGCGCAGTAGAAACTGTGAACCATGTACTATTTGTATGCCCCACTATGGACCATTTAAGATTTTACAATAAAAATAATTTTAACCTACAAGACAAATACACTGCTCGACAATTCCAATTATTCGCATTCAATGTAATGCATAAGAAATTCCATGGTCACTGAAGTTTTTGCGTTGTGAATCCGTGATAAAACGTTTACAGTAATATGTATAACGAGTGTATTTCTGCACGCGTACATATGAGGAATTTATGCATATAATGTTTAAGTTCTGTATATATGTGTGTATGTATGTGTCATTATGGATAATTCGTACATTTATGCATCTAGTACCTAAGTTATAATTTTAATTATTAACTAGTATAAGAAGTTATAAATACATGTATACTATGACTGTGAGTGAAACTGACGCACAGCTCGCGCAAATGCGAGTGTAAAAGTGGTTACTATATTATTGTTAACTATAGAGTATTGTAAAGAGGAGCAGTACACTGATTAAGCCTAAGCGGTGGTGCAGTGTATTGCTCCTCTGTAAATGCAACAAATTGTACGTTATTAATTTGCATAATAAAGTATTAATCAAAAAAAAAAAAAAAATCATGCCCAGTAGCGGCCTGGACCCAACACAGCGCCGAATTCCCGTCGGATCGCATGGTATAACATACGCATAATTGACCACTTCATAATATTCTCGCGGAAAAATAATCAGGTGGTTTCCCATTGCCTGCCTGATCGCAGTTCCACAGCCGGGGGAATTAATAAGTAATTTCGCCTGCGAATATCTCATTCAAGTGTCAGATGAAGTCGTTCTTCATCGAGCCTTGAAAGAGTAATGATGCCGCTGCTGGCCAGCACCATGGTTACTAGGCAAAATAATAATGTGGTGGTTTCCCTTTGCCACATGATTTTCTGTTAGCGTTTACTCCGTTAGCCTTTGGGTTAAGACCCGAACTGCGAGGCAGCGGTTTGTTACTGAGGAGGTAACAGTGTTGTAAGGATTTTACGGCGGCCTTAACCCGCCGAGGGAGAGACAGTCATAAGATTTATGCAGACTCTTAATGGTCAGTTCCTCAAGCTGACCATCTGCATCCTCGTGTCTCTTAAATGTAATATACAGTTACTTTAATGTACATTAAAATTAAATTGCATATAGTATGTACGATATAATTACACTGATCTCACAGATGTTTTTGTTATGTCAATATAATCAATACTTCAAGTATTAAACGTTTGCTTTGGGGACAAAAAAGTAAAAAAGTGAAAAAGTTTCTTACTTTTTACTCTGCACTGTATTTAACTTATTAGCGACATCTATCGAGCGATCTAGTTATCACGTTTTGGAATCGCCTGCTTGAGGCTTTCCACCAGTAGCCGCTCTTGGTCCGCGACTGCTTATTCGACTAATGTCTTATTCGCAGCTAACCTACATATCTGTAGGCCGTTCCACTATCCGCCACCTGTGGACGCGCCCCATACCGGTTAGAGCTCCGGTCCCTGAAGGTACAAAGTACCCCCAGGGGGGGACAAGTTCACACATGCTTTTAAAAAGTACTATATAATTTATCATTATTAAGCGACGTAAACGGTAAACTCTATCTTGCCGTATAAGTCTTTTTTTTCAATTGCCGCTAAATATTTTTACATACGTTTCAAATAAAAACATTAGATTTTTCGAAATATTTTCATACAAATGAAATAAATTTACCTTGTTTGGATCCTACATAACTATAACATAATCAAACGCCCGTAAACAATTCATGTTTATTTATTTATTATCAAAAACTCTTATCACACATGTGATTATTATTTAACAAACCAAATGTAATATATAGTTACTTTAATGTACATTAAAATTAAATTGCATATAGTATGTACGATATAATTACACTGATCTCACAGATGTTTTTGTTATATCAATATAATCAATACTTCAAGTATTAAACGTTTGCTGGGGGGACAAAAAAGTAAAAAAGTGAAAAAGTTTCTTACTTTTTACTCTGCACTGTATTTAACTTATTAGCGACATCTATCGAGCGATCTAGTTATCACGTTTGAAACATTTTATGAAAAGCTATTTGTAAGTAATTAAATATTTTGGTTCGGATAATTTTTTAGCAAACATTTGGTATTTTTAGTAAGCTCTGTCATAACGTGAGGTGATAAAACAAAAAATTAAACATTTTAAAAATGATTCTTGCATATATTATTTTAGAATTATAAAACAATACTTCAATAAGCGTTCATTACGAGAACGTAGTTAGTTTTCATATTTTTAAGGTTTTATCTTCAAACAATCGTTCCGTTTATAATAAACAAACAATTAATAATTTTTATTTTTATATTTCGACGTCGCAAGCATTTTCAGAAATTTAACAAATGAAATTTTCGACCACTATGATGTTTACAATACGACCCGCTAATTTCAAGTCGCACAAAAGTTGGTTGGTGGATTTTTTATTAATTATTTAATACGTATTAGTAAACAATTTGAGCTATTCTCTTAAAGTATTTTAATAATCGGTTATATAATTTTGAACTAAAACATGGTGGAAATTCTGTTTTACAAATAAATCATACGTTATAGAAATAATCAGTTTCATTGTAAAATTACTAAATTTCGTTATCAAAACACACAGATTTGTATGTAATGAAATGTTTAAAAAGTAAAAAGCCGACATTTTTAACACGATTAATTTCGTATACATTAATTTCGAACGATTTTAAACAAGGACGCACGATGAATAAATGCGTTAATGCTAATAAAAACAATAGTATAATTTTAAACATTAGTGGTAAATTTGGAAATATATTAAATCTAGTCGTTTAGAAAACTGAATACAACAGTATGCATTTACACATATTACTGAAGCGATTGATTTAGTTCTACCATTTAACTTTCAATAGTTGTATTAACGGTATAATTTAATAATTAGTGTATATAATAAGACTTTATCGATGGTTTTCCCGTATATTTTAACTGTACATATTCTGTATACTGTATTATGTAGTCAAAACCATGTACGAAAGCTGATTATTATCTATGTAAATCAGTGCGACTCGTACATAAAGGTTCATGGTTGCACAACCACCGGAAATATCCAGTTAAAAATTGATGATGTAATAAAATAGTTAAAATTACAAATGATTTCATGAAGATTTAACAAAATAAGTGAATTTTAATTACATTTTTCATAGAATATATTATAAAAAGTAAAAAATCTTTAAAAATGCTTTGAAGTTCCTAGTTACAACAGTTGGTGCAACCTGAAGAAGGAATTGAAAGCCATATACAGCGTTATATGGAAATTTTGTGCCTAATGTTACTATGTGTATAGAGTTTACATAGAATTATATTGGCGACTGCTGGTTGCTAAATCCGGAATCCTTTAAGTACACACACTTGAAGCTGAACAGGTTTTTTTTCTTTCTGTTGCTCATAACATATGGGTGCGGTTGTGCGCGCATACTACCGGCCAACAAATGAACGAGTCTACGACTTATATTTCATCTCTTTCTGTGATTAGTTTTTCTTATGCAGTTTATCGAATTGTTTTGTTTTAGTATTTTAAAAATTTTGCAGTTGTTCATGCGAAAATAAATTTTTAATATATATTCCGGTTTAATATTACAATTTTTTATCTTGGGAGTGATAATCTACCCCTCATAATGTCGACTTTGATATTATTAATGCTACATTTTGATGTTGTGTGAAACAGAAAAAATCTCTCGTGTGCGTGTATATTGTGAATGGGGGTACGGTGTAATCTAGATTTTTTAATCCTTAGCCGCCACTTATGTAAGTACACTTTTATCTATCTGCGAAATTGTCGGAACTTGTTCACCTTATTCACGAAATTAAGGTTGACATTATCGGATTAAACGAAACTAAACTTGATTCTCAATACTCGTTAAACTGTCCGGGTTATACTGTCTATAGAAATGATCGCAGAGCAAATAGCGGCGGAGTCGCATTATTAATTAATAACAATCTCAAACAATTACACACTTCCTATCCCCAAATTACGTGAGATCCAAGCGGTGGGTGTTGCTCTTGCGGTAAATGCAACGGAATATATACACATTTACTCAGTTTACCGCCCACCGAGTGTTTCAAAATTTCTTGCAGCCGATATTACATACTTATTTAAATCTAATCCTAGAGTCCTTCTATTTGGTGATCTGAATGCTAAAAATGTAATCTGGAATTGCTATAATAACAATAGAGCTGGAACTCAATTATACGAAATTTCTCTAAAACTTAACCTTAATGTTCTAGCTCCAAATATACCAAGTTCCCTTAACTTTAAATTAGCAAACTGGAAGCAATTCCTAAATGACAATATGCAATAATTTAATTTGCAACCCCCATCTTAATAATAACAATGAAATAAATTTAGCTATTAACCATCTATTATGGGCCTTGCAATACGCTGCTAAGTCATCCGTACCAATTAACACAGAAAACAATTATCGTCTTAATACACCATACGTAATCAAAACTGCAATTACTTTAAAAAACCGTTACAGAAAGTTATATAAAAAAAATAGAACCAACACGTTTGGACCTATTTGTAAATTTCTCTGTAATCTATTAAATCGGAAAGTAAGAAATTTATTAATTGAACATAAAAATGATACACGGAATAAGACGTTACAAAATTTAAAAGCCAAGGATAATAGCATGGGGTAACTTACAAAAATAATGAATAAAACACATCGCAGCATCCCACCGCCTGAATCTGGGGGAAATATAGCTTGCTCTGATAGTGAGAAAGCAGAGCTGCTCGCTCAATTTTATTCAGACATACATTCACAAAATTACTACTTATCCACAAGCAATCACCATTCGTTGTTAATTACTTCTTCAAAAATAATAAGTCTCTACACCCTGTAGCTTCCCATCTTACTACGCCTAATCAAGTGTGGAAACACATTAAAAAGTTAAAAAATAAACTATCCACTTGATAACATTCTAGCTGTTTTATTGAAACACATTCCGCGTAAAGGCATCATTCTTTTAAGAAATATCATTAATGCATCGGACAAAAATACTTTCCCACTGTATGGAAATCCTCAATTATAATACCTGTAAACCTCACAAAGATATCAGTCATCCTAAAAATATTAGGCCGATTAACTTAACAACATTAGCAAAATAATTGAAAATGTGTTCCTAACTAATCTAACTAAATTTGCTAATGATAATATTTTACCGGGTAATCAATTTGGTTTTAGACATAATCTTTCTACAGTGCACGCGGTGGCTACTGTGTGCGACGCAATAACGGATAAGTTTAATTTAAATGACCATACAGGACTTTTACTAATTGATATGGAAAAAGCTTTTGATACTGTATGGCACCGTGGTCTAATTTATAAAATGATAAACTCCAGCGTTATACTCGATAAAAAATTAACTTTTGAGAAACACATTAATTATAGTGTTAATAAAACTAGATCAAGAATGTTTACGCCGTTTCCCTATTTTCAATAAAAGATCCAAACTAAATATTCGAAATAAATTAATTATATATAAGTCAATTATTGAACCAATACGGTTGTCCTGTATGGAACTACGTGCCCTAAAACTACATATCAAAAAATACAATTAATACAGAATAACCGCTGCCGAATCATATTAAATTTGCCCGAGTACACGAACATACAATTAATGCATGAATGTTAAACTTGGCTTCATCGTGAAAAGAATATCGCTGCAAGTAAATTTTTTCTTAAATGTGAAAGTAACCCGTCTCTCCCTGTTAAAGCAATATCTAACTATAATTACGAATCATTAGCTCTAAGCTATAAAAAATATAAACACAATAACTTTCTGTCATAAAAGTGTCAACAATAATATTATGTTAAAATAAGTATAAAATAAATTATTTCATATTGATATTATAACTGTGTGTTTCCTATTTTTCTGTAGTTGGGTTTTTTCTTTGTTTTTCCCAGAAATGTATCTTTCATTATTGTATTTATAAGAATTTTACATTAAGGCCTACGAGCCGGTACCAATAATTTATATTGTGAAATAGTTTATATCTTTTATACATATGAATAAAATTTCTTCTTCTTTTATCTATCGATCTATTATTTGTCGTTAGTTTATTATTCACTAATTATTTCTTTTATTTTGAAATCGGCTTAAAAAATTGTGAATTATTTTTTTTTTTTAACGATTCGGTCATGATTAATAATTTCAACGTCTCCTTTATTTTTCTAAAAAAATAATTTAGCGCGTTGTCCATATGTCGATAATTATTGCAGACGAACTATTCGTCGGATATCTGAATTATTAATTTTAACATTCGTAATTTTAAAAACGAATTGTTTAATATTTATCAACACATTCGCATTCACCGTGGTTTATAAGATGATCTCTTGACAAGTATCGTCGATGTTTAACTAGGTGCGCTACACTTAAGTTGTTTACGCTAAGAAATAAGTTAATTATTTTACTTATATACAGTTTATTGTCGTTATTATGATTGCGGTAATTATTTATTGTTAATAATTTGAAAGTTTAATCAAATAATTATTAGTTAGAGTATAATACGTATAACTTCATTTTTCTCTAATGGCGACGTTTTATGGTTAAAATGGAATTTTACGAACGTCGAAATTATTACTTTTCTACGAATACTAGTCGATATGAAAATTTACGATAAATATTTTAAACAGACATAAATGTATAAACCGAAATTAGGAAAATAATCTCACAATTTTCCACGAGAAAGCTCTAAAAAAGTAAAACGCAAATTATTACCGAGTAAAATTATATGAAATCAACAACTCTCACTAATCTCTTTACATGTCCGTCTCTAAACTCAATTCGTAGTACCAATTACGTGCGTAGTCATTACTATCTGGAATTGTTTTTAGCGAAAAATAAGGTACAGGCAGGCGTTCAAGGTGCTAATCACTTATCAGGTGCCCTCTACAAGAGAAAAATCATAAAGACTGTAAACCCTGAGACGTTAAACCCGCATAATCCAACTCCTAGTTAAAATCTTTATATCGAAAATAAATTTTACGCTCATTTTTGTCATTTTTAATATAAAATAATTGAAGTGCTGGACATAATTAGTTTATAATATTTACACACTTAGCAAAAAAACTGAAATTAATTTTTTTATCATTTAATCAGGTGACCCTTTCGTCAGTTGGACTCTATTGGTACTTTTGAGTTCACCGTTTCGACTAAACAGGGAGTTGGGGTACGCGGGTTTATTTACGGTTTTTGGGTTTATAGTTTCCGGTTTAATGACCCGTGTGTGTTCAACGGTTTTGAATTTATTACGAGTTGGGCTAACGTTTTTGGGGTATATAGATTTTGTTTTTTTTCGATTTTGTTTAAATTTCGCGGTTATACAAAAACAAGTTACTCAACGGAGAATGGGGCCTCGTTTGCATGGGGCCTAGGATAGCACCCTGTTAAACAGGGCATGGGTACAGCTTCTTACGATGTAAACTAAATTCTCTAATTCTAAATGTCGATCCATTTAAAATTTCTCCATGTAGTTCGATCGTTAACCTTATCCAGCCTCGCTTAATGCTATTTTATGTATAACGTCTACCCATCTAGCACATGGCATACAAAATTTCTCCGTCCTTCTTTCTACCCCGTAATCCGGTTAGTCTGTCTATTATCTGCTTTTCTAGCTTCGACTTCTTTACATAACCTTAATGAGCGGTTAATAGAAGAAATCAACACCGTAATCTTAAAATTCAATCTAAATTTTCACAGTAAAATTAGAACTCAATATTTGCTCTGAAAGCAATAAAAAGACGCTATTCAGAAATTCGGCAAAAAAGATTAACACCGGGCGACGCACTCGTACCTTAATTTAGAGGCGAAATTAAAATTAGTCCTTTCTACACTACCCAATTATTAATGAGATGTGGAAAATTTGGTACATCTATTTCGGCTTACATTTAAGTAAGGCTGACAAGTGTGAATGTGGCGCGGTAGAAACTATTGACCATGTACTCTTTGGATGTCTTGTCTCACTACATAAGATTATACGATAAAAAAAAGTGCATGTACGTACACATTCGACGACCGAGAGTGAAACTGACGCGCAGCAGGCGAAAATGCGACTGTACAAGTGACTGTTATGTTATAAAGTATTGTAAAGTAGTACACTGATTAAGCCTAGATTGGTGGTGCAGTGTATTGCTAACAACAAAACCTTCAATTCTTCCACCATGGTCAAGCTTTTCAGTCAACACGGATTTATCTCTGCTACAGGTCAGAAAGTTCACTACACCCGAAGTAATAGATCCCAGGACATAACGGCATATCGGAAATGAGCTGTTAGACTTGACAGCGAAAGAGGCGTCGTCCAATTTCTGTTTTCCTAACTATATTCCCCAACTAGTTCCACTTCAGCTGTCCTACTCATTAACATCTATTACTTTTGTTTGTTGTCGGATGATCGCTAGATTATATGTACTTAAATGATTTCGTTATATAAGTTATAAGTAATTCTTTGTTTTTTCTAATTAATACAGAAATATCGTTATATCGTTAGGTGAATAAAATTTGTAACGTTATTTTTTTTTCTCGTACATTTTACATATACGTGTGTATATATATATATATATATATTATATATATATATATATATATATATATATATATATATATTTGCGAAAATTATATCATCCATCTAATAGTGGAAACGACCGTATCCGAACGAACCGCCGTAATAAGGATATTGCACTTGTTTCGGGTAATAGTAATTATTGACGAACGGAAACGGATAATGAATAAATGGCATCGGTAAATTATAATACATCGAAGCTGAACCCTTCATTGTTTCTTCACTTTTATTAGTTTTTCCAGCGGCACTGGTAACGTTCAGAGATACAGACTCCACTTCGGTGGTGGTGGTGGTGTTATTCTCTTCCGACGACTGAGATTCGTTTCTCTTTGAATCCCCGACGGAATGCTCGGTCATATTATTGGTGGTCGAAGCTACGATGGTTAACGTAATACAGAAGAAAAATGTAACTACGAAAAACTTCATTGTCCCGACCGAAATGTCTAAATTTGTTTCAAAAACAACAACAACAAAATGAAAATAATATAAAATAAAAATATTTTAAAAAAAAAATTTTATACGCCACTAAACGTACCTGCTGATTTTCGAAAGTAATCATTGTAATCTACTCTATCGTAATATACTCGTTCACCCCCCAAAAAAGTCATAAAAATTAATAAAATATACACAGCCGAATGTGTAATAAACAAACTATAAACGATCACGAACAACAACGAAACAAGGAATAACAACAACAAAAAACGCACTATGACTTGGGTCAGATTCGAATGCCGAACGGCCCAACCAACAGTCATTTTTTTTCTTTGTATTGCACAGTTAGCTGGATTTTCAATTTCATCAGCATACAGAACGTAAAGAACATTTTTTAACAGTACTTTTTTTACAATCTAGGCCATTTTCCACACTCTTCAAGATGAGGTTTTATTAGTGATTCAAATATTCTCTTCTGTTTCAACTATCATTTTAGCTGCAAAATTGTTTGAATCTTACAAGTTTTCTTGATATGTATTTTATACTCTTCTAAGCTTCTGTACGCATTTATTCGCCTATATAATTTTCCACTATGCGTATTTCCGTTCAAAAAAGAAATGTGAATGCGGACAAATAAAGAGCATATAGATTCATTTGAATAATAATAATAATAATAATAATTTAGTACAATTTAATTTATTTCGAATTACACATTCGAAACTAACCAAAAAAGAAAAAAAATATACGAACAATGTATAAATACGCGTAATAACCGACTATTAAGTGTGTAAACTTCGGTTTCGATAATATTAAGTAAAACTAATATTATCGCTTCGTCTGAACAATAATCTTCGCATGAAATTTTTCTTAATATGAAATTCGAACAATAAAATTTTCAAACACCTCGTGATTCAGAAAACTCACTACACCCGAAGTAATGGGGACATAAAGGCGTGTCGAAAATGAGCTGGCATCGAAAAAGGCGTCGTCATGCCTCCCGTTTCCAAATGTTCCAGTACCTTCGTCGGACTTCGCTACATCAATCAAGTCCTTGCTAAACAAAAAATGGTCGAGCATCTGGCGTGAAGATTCTACTTCAAATAAACTGCGTTTTCAAATACTGGTATTTGGAATTGTTCATCAAGATCCAGCCGTAAAGAAGAAGTTACATTATGTCGTCTGCGCAAAAAATCCCTCATTTCTTTTTAATTAATAAATCAGATTCTCCTACTCGTTACGTATGTCCTGTTCCCTTATTCATTCACTCCGAAATTCAATTTATTCCGTACCCACTTACGCCTAGTTCCCTCCCTGAAATCTTCGAAGATAACGAACTGAAAGTTCAGCTGCTCTTGAAATTCCTCGGATTCTCTAATATCCTAATTGACGTATAAACTCGATTCATCCGTGTCACTGGCCAATGTTGCAGTACACGGCACGTTAATGGATACAAAGGTAAGTCTTAACGTGGGGAAATTTCAGCGGGAAATCTCGTTTCATTTATCTTCACCACGAAGACTTCCGTCTATTACGAGTGGACATAAAAAATAGAATATAAAAATATGTATACAGTTTATAAAAAATATAAAATCAGAAACCAATAAAATAAAATGGAAAAATCTACTTAATTTAGATGTACAATATTACAAAAAACAGCGAAACCAAAAAAAAAAAATGATTTATAAAATAATCTGTATAACTTTTTATATCAAACTTTCCAGATCTTAACTCTAGTTGTTTTTTTATAGTTTTGTAATTTATAAAAGTCGCTACATTTCACAGCGTTCAAATTATTCATTTACCATTCTCTGTAATAATTATTATTCACTAATATCTATTATGTGTTTCTATATAGATATATATGGGAGAGTAGTGATTTTATGAATTATAAGTAAAACAAAATAAAAGCGTAATTTAATCATTTTTTTTTTCAACAATTTACGTCATTATTAAACGTACAGAGAAAACATTATTTATATTGACCGTTTCAAAAACGTAAAATATTATTCCCTATGAAATTTTTTCGTTTAGCGCTAACGAAATTATCTGGTTTTTCAATAATAGTCGATGCGAAACGCTATCCGTTATAAAATCGAAATAGTTAATCGTTTCGGTTATTATACATTATAAAGAATTTTTTTTTAGCAATCGTGGCCATAATTATACTCGGAAGCATATAAATTACACGCTACCTCACTACTCGTTGGCTAGATAATGAATGACGCATATACTTGATACCTTGACATCTTTAGACGGCCGGACATTTATCCTACCGGATGATGTGCACTGGTTATGGAACCATAATTTGTAGGGTCTTCTCGGCACGACCATCTTCTTTTTAATCTTTTTCTAGGATTGCCCGGCAACGTGTATCTGGATATCCGAAGTATATTCAGATTAATGTTTCGGCGAAGAATGTTTGATATCGATGAATGGGCACTTCTTTAACAAATGGAATATCAAGATTCTTGTAAAGAGTTTCGAAACATATCGAGAGGAACCGCGATCATCGTATGAAGAATTTTTTTCTTTTTCCCCCACCTCTAATCCAGAACTGATTAAAACGCAATCATCTACTGCATTTTATGTAGGTATATAATATCAAGAGTGGAAGTTTTGCCCATTAGCTAATCCAACCGCCTTCGAGTAATATTACTCAAATCAGATGTGTGATTCTTTTCCGTTTTAATCTTCTAGGTATTTCTTCATTAAGTAGGTTAGCTGCCAATGGATTTGGATGGTGTTGAAGTCTTGGTTGTTTATTTTTTTTGGATTAGTGCTAGATTACTTGATTTAGTATTGTCGTATAGTTTTCTAGCCGGTACCTCCAGGTTAGAGCTACAATCGTGAGGTATATCCGCCTTTTAAGATCTAGACTTCGTGTGGATCTTCTTCCTATTAACGGGGAAAGTATGTTGGCTCGTACGAAGATTCGTTTGCCAACTCGGTCAGCACGATTGCGACAGTTAAGTCCGCGATCCATCTGCGTTCCAAAATATTTCACCGACGTGACTCACGGTATTTCAGAATTATGTATTAACTTTTTTATTTAGGTAAACGTTATAGATAATTTTAAATGTATTTATATAAAAAGGAGTGAATAAAATAAAATCGTTAGTAACCGAAATAATATAAACGAACGTGTCTATTATTTATTTATTATACACGTCGACCGCACGATGCCAGTTTGGCTCGCGTTATTCGTGGAGTACAATCTTAAATTTAGATTATACTATTTACAATACGTTTTCTCATAGCACGATTAAACGAACGACCTACGGTTAGATAATGCTAATTAATTCATTATCGATACTATAACCGCTTATATTTTTTTTTAACGCGCGTCAATAAGTTCATTCGAACAAGAAATGACAAACTGGCGAAATTCGCGGATGTAATTTTAAAACGCTCCAAATATGCACCGAAGCTACGGTGACCACAGTTAATAACTTATATAAAAATTTAACTTTAATATAATTTCTTTAATTTAATTATTAAAAAAATATATATATATTTCCCTAATATATTTTAATAATTTATAATGTACAATTTGACCGTCTGTCGTATATTTAAAATTGGAAAATTAGTTTTTAATTTACTAATTACCGGCGTGTTTTCTTATTTTTTAAAAGGGAAAATGAACTATTTTTACGTTTGTAATTAAAATAAATCGATTAATAAATTAATTAATTTAATTTAATTAACGAAAAAAAAACTTACCGAATAGAATAAATAAATGATAAATTTAAAGATTTCCAAATGGTTCGACAACTGTATTTTGATTTAAACTGATTAAGTGATTAAGACCACTTTTTTGCGAATATAACGAGTTTTCATATACACGAATATCAGACCGTACACGGATATATATATAGTCGATGGCTACCTTGAAATAATTAGGATGTCACCGTATCAAATGCTATATCGATTTCCACGAATTTGAGCGATTTTAAGCGTAACCTCGTGTCATTTGACATAGTTATTTTACAAATATATATATATATATACAATCTGCACTAAATAATATGAAGGACAATTTGTTCTTGGCAGCGACATTGTTACCAGCGCATCCATTGAAAATGAGAATTACACGGACTGATTTATTATGCAACGCGAAAACCTTTGCTGATTAATCGTCTAAATGAGCGTATAATGATTTTCTGTTGTTTGCAGTAATTTGTACGGTAAAAGTGTAATTTCACCTCAGACGTGTTTTGAATGTGACAAATGAAACTTCTGCGTAAGTGTCCGTACATCTAACGCATTCGTCACCGAGTAGCCATTATGCCTTATCGATGATTAAAAAGTTAAAACACCGAAATAATTATTAATCGGATTGCAAGACTTTTTGAATTTGATAGAAACACGAGACAGATGCTAAACTATGCTCGATAGAGATCTCTCAACATATTGCGGACACAAGTTGGACGAACCGGCGATAATTTGAAAAAATGACGAATTTCACAAAGTTCATTATGTACGTGTAACGAGGAGCAATCTATCGCTCACTTGTTCTCGTGCAAGGCATGTCCGGTTAAATGCAGTTTTGAAGACGTCATGAAACTGGAAGGCAATGCAATTTGGAAATCCGTACTGCAAGCTGCTTCACCCGACGCGAAGAAGAAGAACTAGGAGTGAACAGAATAACGTAAAACAGATAAAGCTAAACTGTTAAGAATATATTACAGGTATTAAGTATATCAACAACCGGAACGAATGTATACAGCAGATAACCAAAAAAAACTATATATATATTTTAGATATATATATATATATATTAGTAAAACAGTCGATAGGAACGCTTGTGATTGGTTGATAGTTCGACTTGAAATTATTCAATTCGATTCAAATAAATCCATTGTCTCGATAGTGTATGCACTTGAATGAATATATGAAGACCGCTAATATACATGTCTATATGATTAAAACACGCGTAAACTGGCTAAAAGGTAAACACCCGAGCTAAAAATCAAAATTTGCTACAAGTTTCCGATGTGCATTTATGATTTTCATTCGATCTTTTTGCCTATAATTTTGGGCTCTGTTGGATGTTTTTCATTTTAGCGAATTATAGCCTATTATTAACCCTACAGCGCATAACGTTACTAATAAGCCACAAATTTTACAACATGTTATATAAGCTTTTTTTTGCTAATATACAACTTTATACATTACAGTATTGTATAAATCTAGATTTGAAAGAAAATTTTTGTGAAATAAAATCCTGGGTTTTTTTTAACTATAAGTTTAAATGTAATTCTCCACTTTTAACTGTTGGTGTTTAAATATAATTCAGTGTTTTTTATTAACTGTAACATTTTTCGTTATGATTCTCATATGTACTTATATAACACACACATATATGTGTATATAATTAGACAGAGTCGCCATTTTCTATGTTTGTGTACTGTTTAATGAATAATGTTGCATATATGTAATAGCATAATTTTTGGGACACCCATTGTTGTGTTTGCATAATTTCACTTTTCGATTATTGTAGGACAATATTAAATTAAAGTCATTTTTCGAAAAATTCATATACTGTAGATTTAAATTCCGACATTGACCTTTTTTAAGACGTCTGTTATCTGGAAGATGTGTTGTCGACATTCGTGATATTAGCGGATTTGGATTTTCACTGAGTGCCATTTTCCTGTATGGCAGTCTGTGATTTGTTGCAACGGTTGATATTCCGAGGTTATGACGAATGATATCGTTACGAATATAAAATGGTGCATTTGTCATTAAAACCTTCGATTGAAACGATTGTATCTTATTTACACCTCGAGACAATATTTCCAGATAGGAGCAATTACTGTATTGTATAAGAGGACTTTGCCTTACGTCATCATAAAATGGAGGAAGAATAAATATAAATCGCTATAATAAAACAACATTATCCATCGGGATAATTATGTTGTTTATTAGATATTATTTTCTTTTTTTTTCAGCAGTTGTGTTTATAATCTTCATATAGATTGGTACACACACACACAAAAAAAAGATTTAAATAACCTTCTCCGGTAATTTTATTTTAACTTTATGGATACAACTTATTAAGACCGTTATTGACGACGAGAGCAGTCTGTCTCGCGAATAAACTTTTAAAAAATTTAACTGATATTTACGGGCGGAAAAAATAAATAATTAATTATAATAAATAATAGTTTTAATAAATTTATCTTTTAAATTTTCAACATTCGTTTTGTTTTCAAAATGTTTTTCGTCACTTTGATCCGGCTTCGCGAAATCGTCTATAACGTCGACTAGAATGTAAAATATTCCTACACGCGAAAGTACTTCGATGATCAAACATTTGTATCGATTATTCTAACCGCTTATTTATTAATTTATTATGTCCTATATTTGCAAATCGTTAAAATAAACGTATTTACAATGATATTAAAAATAATTTAAAAAATTGAAAATTCATTTTTAATCGCGATAATATAGTTAAAAGAAATTTAGAATGTTCTAAACATCGATAATTACCGCTGTTTATGACGGTGGTTAAAGTTATTGTCACTTCAGAAGAGTTTTTCGATCTCACATGGACGTTTAATTAATTAATAACGATAAAATAAACTAAACGATTTGAAAAATTATAAAATACGAAAATTTAAAAATTTTAAATCGAATAAAAAAGTTACATTTATATTATCGAGGCATTTATATAATTATTAACTATAGTGTTTGTTTCGAATATCGCGATTAAAATTACCGTTATGTAGTAATTCGCGCTGATTTATACAGTACGTTTACAAAAAAATTACCATATGTGGATATATATACGTTTTAGAATTTTGAGAATATATTGCGTGTACTTACAATATTTATGTATGCGTCTATATAATACATAAGTGTGTTAATATGAGTTTATTATATAAATATGTGTGTGTTTGTATATATGTGGATTAGTGTGTGTAGGAAAATATGTGTACGAATCGAGTGGATGCGATATTACCGCACAATTTACGTAAATATTTAATCCGTCATTAGCGTAATGTTGCGCATGGACGAATTCATCTGTATAATTAGGGTGACCCAGAGAAGACGGGCGGTTTTTCGAATAATTCGAAAACTACTCTACCAAAATTTTCGAATGAAATTTTATTTAAAATTAGCAAAACTGTACCGGTAGAACCATAAACAACGGTGATCACGATAAATTTGGCGTATTAAACACTAACGTCTCCAATGAGACATTAGACTGCAATACAATAAAATAATTAATAAGTATGTATAATAATTAAGATATTATAACGCGAGATTAATATGTGAGATAAAGATTGATTAAAGAACACCTTTTAGGAGTATTGAATTAATGTAATAGGATAATTCCGATTAGTAGGTAATCGGGAGAGCATCCCGGCACCACTTCCTTCTCAGTCTCCTAGCTGGATTGCCTGGAAGTTCTAATGAGTGCATTCTGAAAATATTGGGATTACTGCTACGTTTGAGTTTGTATAATTTCTCGTACTGGTTAATGTAAACATCCTGGAAATATTCAAATCATTATGCAGGGTTAGATTAGAAACGTAGAATGGCGCGAATGTGATTATACGAAGTATCTTTGACTGCTGCTGCTGCTGCACTCTGTTCAAATTACTTGCGCTAGTTGATCCATATAATTCAATACCATAACGCCAAATCGGCGCAATCATTGTGAGATAAATGCGTCTTTTAGTTTTTAAATTCAAGGTTGACTGACGACCAAGCAGTGGATATAATAGCCAACACGTTCAATAATGGTCTTTCTAATTTGCGCCATGTGAACCTTCGATTGAAGTACAATCCGAGATAGCGTACGAAATCAACTTTTATAATGTCATTATTAATTGTTATAGGTATATGTTCAACCGATCTATTAGTAAACATAATATGTTGACACTTATGTGGATTAAACTGTATTCGCCAATATTGAGCCCATTGAACAATTCGATTCAGGTGGTTCTGAACAGCAAAGTTTGCATATTTGACATCCGAATTCGACGCGAGGATGACTGTGTCATCTGCGAATGTGACTAGAATTGATTACTTGTGGGTAAATCTGCTGTGTAGATGTAATACAGTAGAGGCTCAAGTAGACTACCTTGAGGAACTGATGCTAAGACTGCATGTTCCTTCGAATAAGAGTTGTTGATCCTAACCGTAAATGTTCGGTCAGTCAAGTATGACTGAAGTAAGAGATCACACGAAAGAATTTGTTCCAACTTAAGAAGTAGCAGGGTGCCAAACTTTATCAAACGCCTGGGCGACGTCCAAAAAAACGGCAGAATATACTCTTTTTTTTTTCTAGAGTTGAAGAGATAGTATCGACCAGTCGATGGCACTGTTAGATCGTGGAGTGCTTAACACGAAAACCGAACTGGTGATTTGGTATCACTTCATTACTCTTTATAATCGGATGTATACGATTTAAAATTAGGTGATCGAGGACTTTAGATAAGCTAAGTAAACTGATAGGTCTGTATGAGGTTACATCAGTTTGAGGCTTACTGGGTTTACGAGTCATAATTATCACCGATTTTTTCCACGATTTGGGAAAATATCCGATCCGCAGTGTACCGTTAAATATGTAACACAACTGAATTGATGACTTTCTTGGCAAGTGCGAGATAATTTCCCCATTGATCTTGTCCAAACCGGGAGCTTTCCGTAATGGTACTATCTGAGTAGATGTAAACACCTCTTTAGGAGTAAAGAATTTAACATTTAGATTAGGAGCAAAGGACACTGCGAACTGTTTGTTAGAAGATTCAGGATACGGTGTAAATACTGTGCTGAGATGTTCTGCAAATGCGTTCGCTTTATCTTCATCAGTTTTAGCCCAATTATTATTGAATTTTATATTGAATGGCTCATCTATTTACTTCAGTAATTTTTTTGTATTTCTTCATAAAGATCATACCATAGAATCTAGCTGCTGAGATAAGATTTCATTTTTATACTGACGAATTTTGTTTTTCAACTCTGTCTGTAATTGTACATACGATTCTTTCAAGGATGGATAAGCAGTTTTTTGCCATTTTTTTCTAGCTGCTCGAGTTTTAAATATTCTTATTTGAACTGGAACGTAATAATTTTTTTGCGAATTTATTATACTGCGATTAGTGGAATTTTTACACACGCGTGTTCAATAAGGTTGATAATTTTGAATAGCCGTATATCGCTACTACTTTTTAGTTTAATTTTTAAATTTGTATTATTTTCTGTTATTTCTGAAAAAAAATTTCCAATCTGTGGTTTTATTAGCTAGCTTTTGTTCGTTGGATACGCTCTTAGGTTTCACATCTAATACCGCGAGTACAGGAACATGGTCGGATGATAGATCAGCGATGGTTTTACATTCTCTGTTGTAATTTTGTAATCCGTGTATAATAAAGAAATTTAGAACATCTGGAAGCCTGTTAACGTGTGTGGGCCAGTATGGTGGTGTCATCGGAGGCAATATAGCTAGTGAATTACCGCGTATCGTTCTATGAAGTCCTTTCCCAGAATTGTTCGTTAATCGTGAACCCCATGCGTTGCATTTGGCCTTATAGTCACCACCGCAAATGAATTTATTCCCCAATTTTCTGAATATTGTATCATACTCGACTTCAGGTATATGAATTTATCCATGGCAGTAGTAAATGTTTCAATATTTAAAGCTACTATCTGATACGCGTATGTATTGTGTGAAAAGCTTTTATACTGTTTAGACGAGCTTTCAATCATTTGTGGAACACAATATCGTTTAGATGACCGTTATTTGCAATAATACATTCATTCGGTCTTTAGAAAATTTTCCAAGACTTTTTCGAGAATAGGTCGCAGAATTTTTTTTAAATGTCTTCAGAAAATTGAGTTTTCAGATCTTCCACATATCACGTGGACGTATTTCGTAAGAGCGACCCTTTCAGGTATCTCCGCAAAAAAAAGATTGATTTTTTTTCGAAACTCGTTTTACACTCTCGTGATCGATTCAAAACGGTTCCATGCAAAACGCACGCTCTTTCACGTTATAGGATGCCATAATAACTGAAACTAGGCAAAAACCAATCTCTCGCGTGTACACTAAATATGGAGCACGCGGTTTGCGTTGTAGCGATGTCAGCTATTCACAAAAAATAAAATCCGTCTTCTTTGAGTCACTCTATATAACGACCACTAAATAAATTTGATTTGATTTATCGATTTGATATGTCGTGCAATGAATAAACCGCTATAATAAATTTCTTTATATTTTGAAGTCGAGTTTATTAAACACGATTAAAAGAAAAATTATGAAAACATCGTACGTACTAGAAAATGAAGTCAAATTCGCAAATGGAAACTTATTAAGAGCGTTCCGGTTGGACACGAGTGAATGGCCGCATAAAAAAGAGTTCAACATTTGCGGCGATAAAATGTTTGAAATTCGAAGAAAATCCTGAATAATGCGTAATTTTAAGCGAATGTTAATTTATACTTAACGAATATTTCTCTAGCACGATTTCACTTTCGAATCACATCGATAAATCTACGACGTACCAAATATTATAGATACGGTTTATCTCGGTTCATAAGTAGACATTAAAAACAAACTTCCTCTTTCTTCTTCTTAATCGGCTATTTTCAATCCACTGCTGTATGTAGCTTTCTCGAAGTTCCTTCTATTTTTCCCTGTCAGCCGCTTTACTTGCCCAATCTTTCTGGACTTTATTTATATCGTCAACTCAACGTGTCAGTGGTCTGCCTATTCTACGGGTTCCGTCTGGAGTCCACATTGTCATTTTATTAGCAAAGAGTTCCTGGTGTCTTACCAGATGACCAGCCCATCTCCATTTTGATTCTTTATATCCTTTATTCTAAGCCATTTATTTTCTTTCTTGTCCTTCAGTTTTATGCCAATCATTTACCTTTCGATTCTTCCTTGCGCTACTCTTAGCGTTTCTTCCATTGCTACTGTTGTATTCCACGTTTCACTCCCTTAAGTCATTACCGATTAAACGTTTTTATTTTCAGACTTACAGGAATCTCCTTATTTTGTAAAATATTTTTTAGTTCATTCTAGGGCGGCCATTTTGATTCTTCTCGTTATTTCCTCCTGTATTCTATCGTCGTCTTTTATAATCTGTCCTAAGTAATTGAACGATGTTACTTCCTGTATTTTCCTCTGATCTATCATAATATTACTGACGTGTGTGAATTTGTTTCGTAACAGAACTCTTTTGGCTATGTTGTTTTTTAGTCATATTTCCTTGCTTTTTATATTAAGTTTTTGTGCCATTTAATTTAGTTCTTCTATATCTTCGCTCAGGACCGCTATATCGTCCGCATATCTAAAGGTGACATCGAATCTCCTTGTCTGATACGCCTGCATAGGTTAACTTCTTTTTCCACTGGGCCAACCTTTTTTTGTATATGTGTCGTATAATTGAGATATACTCTTTATTTACCTTGGCCGTTTCTAGTGCTTTAAGGAAGCTCTGTGTTGATATAGAATCAAAAGATTTCTCATAGTCGATTAACAGCATGTATAATGGGCGTTGAAATTCATTTGGTTCCTCTAGTATTTGTTTTATAGTATGTATGTGATTTATAGTGCCCATACCTTTTCGGAACGCCGCTTGTTCCATCGGTTGAAGTTCGTCCAACTGTTCGTTTATCCCGTTTGTAATGATTTCCGTTAATAAAACAAACACGTATTTATTAATGTATTTATGAAAAAAAAAAAAACTGTAACCGAAGATATATATATATATTAAATCACTTCGATTGAAAATTACCTAAAAATATAAAATATAAACCCTTAACCTTAAATACTGTCAGTGGAGTCATTCGGTACGATATTAATCATAATTAATAATTAATAATAATAATTGTAATAATAATAATTGTAATAATAATAATAATAATAAAAATTGTTGACAGCTAACATATTGTACTTTCCGGTTTTATTATCGCGTTCTCAGTAGTTTCCATAAGACCCGAAACCGTGACCTTTATGAATCGCGTAATTTTCATAGGTAGGCAATCGTCCACTGGTATAACCTGTACCAACAACAGAAGGATAACCTGTAGCGATAACTGACGAATAACCACTAGCGACGGAAGGATAACCTGCGTAACCGTAGTTGTTATAATAACCTCCGTAGGCTGCACCGGGGTAATACGTTTGACCGTAACTGGACGAATACGGACTGGTACCCCAACCGCTATAACCTCTTCCGCCTGAACTAGGAAATAAATTCCAGAATGTTTCGGCTGTATCCAGATCTTTCGATTGCAAAAGAGCGGGAGCTTGTTGAATTGTTGTCGTTATGATGCCGCTCGCTGGAAACGATTCAAACCGCTGCCACATGACGCCGATGGTAAACAACGTGAGCAGATAATGACAGTTCTACGTAAATTAACATATCACCGTTTATATATATATTATATATAATATATATTATATATATACATATATATATATATATATATACGTATAAGATAAACACAAAAACATACACACATATATATCTACTAATATACGATGATAAAAAGAATCATACAGATAAGATCCCTTAATTTCTTTAACATCCGCAGTTACTCCAAATGAAGCACTTCTCGCTCTTTGTTCGTAATTCCACGTAGGAATATCGTAATCAAGACAACTCCCGAATTTTTGGCAGTCTTTGACATCGTGAACGCATCTTAAGAAAAATACCTATGCTTCAACAATCACCTCATCTGTCTATATCTAGTCGGTGTTCTGGCTTTTGCCCGTACACCATTTATTTTTTGCCTATAACTATCGTCCTTTCAATTCAATCGTGCTTGCCTATTATGGACGACCGAAAAATTTCGTGGCAATTGCGAGTTTTTGATCTACGCGGATGATGAACGCATTTGTACAGCCTGTAAATAGTGTCAAAACAAATGCTTGTCTAATGCCGGTATTTACATGGAAAAACTGATTTCCGGAAAAGTACGAAATTTAAGTAATTTTGGTGCATATCCAATTTTTTTATAACTGTCGAAAGCGCATTTCTATCGACTACTCCACTTTTCAATAGTTATACGCGATATCGAAATCTCGTATATCTTGAATAAATTCTACGCGAGTTATAAACACTTTATTCCTCTATTCCTTCTTTATATTCAAGTAATAAATTTTAATCTAATTTTGTAAAATTTTATATATATCATATAAGTAATCCGTCCAACTTGCCGATAATATTACGAAAAATATATAAAACGTAACTTTTCACGATGACGATTAACAACCATTATAAAATTTTAAATTCGGATTTAAAAAAAAAAAAAAATATTTTATGTTGGCCAGCAGATATGAGATGGTTGCACTATAATCGAATTACAAGAAGTTTCACAGTCAAAATCAACAGTAGCCCCACGATGACTCGGAGACTGAGACAGCGGAATTTAGAAGTAAATTGAGTTATATTTCTGATTTTAAAGTAATCGAATGGTCTTTGTCGAGTAGAATTACAGATAGTATGATGTTATCGTTGAGATTCTTCAGATACCTCCTTCATCTGTTCTTACAATATCCGAAACAAAAGTATTCTATAACTTTTTTATATATATATATATATATATATATACACCGCGGCTTAATTACATCCCAAACGGCTTGCAAGTTTTTTTTTTTTTCGATAAAACGAGTTCAATTAAAATTTAATTAAATTAGATATTTATCCGACGCACTCAATTTTACGTCTACAATAATATCAGACACTAATTACGATAACGATTTGTACGAAGCAGCTGAACATGTGTTCGTCTTTTTACAATTAATTTCTAATAAACGCGTGTGAGAGCTGGAAGATAGCTATCATCTTTTCTATAAATATCTGAAAGAAAAGGTTTTTTTCCACACGTGGATCTCGTATCGCAGTGGCAATGCTTTAACGTTCTGTTCGCATCGCGAGCAAGAAATTATTATTGATTAGTTTAGCTTTCAGAAGCTATTCGTTCAGTTGATCGGGAAACTTAAAAGAAATCGAAGTTTGCCCCGGAATGTCGCTTAGTTCGATATTAACTTTAGAATCGTTCAGGCCACTCGATGATGCCGGACTTTATTATTTACTTTACTCGAATTTATCTTTTTATTTAAATACAAACATACTAAAATATGAACCGGTAATGCCACTACTATTTGGCCGTCTATAGATGAATAGAGTGATACAGCGCTCGTGTATTATAACAAATTTGAAGAAGTTCTTTCCCTTTATCGTTACCTTCCATTAGAACGTCCTATAAATCGATCAGCCGTTTACGTTATAGTTGATGACAAATTGACAAGCTTATTCCTACGATACTAGAAAAACATTTAAAAATTAGTGGGGGCTTGGATATCTTACCTAAACAAGGTTAAAATTAAAAAGTGCGGAAAACATAAGGATAGTTCGAGGTTAATAACTAAAGAAAATAATTACTGTAGAAAAATATATACATATATATATTAATAATAAACAAACTGAATGAAAGATGGAAGGTCGTATATAAGTGGCTTCGTGAAAGGAGTTTCAGTTATTTGGAAAAAGAGGAAACAACTTGGGTCGCGTGACATTTTAACAAATGATAGTCACGATTATTCCGAAAGAATCAACCGGGAAATTATAATAGAAAACAAGAAAAAAAAAGGTGCGACCATTGCTTAGTACTATTCACACTTAAATTTTGGCAGATAATAGAACGAGAAAACGTACTCGAAATTATTTACAACACCAACAACAACATCACGAGCGATAACGAGTTCTAATATCCGTATAACGTTCGAGATGGGTGTTTTCAACTTGCATAAACAAAAGAGCGTTCAACCTTTTATACAGTTCAGATTGTCGGTTCAACTATAAAAATCTCGTTTTTTGTTTTTTTTTTACATAACACATACAACAAATATAATGTATCATGATACACGTATAATAGCGTGGGGAGACTTTTCAAGGTTCCTACGCACGAATTACGTAATTACATCATTTCGTAATAACGAGGCAGCATCTTTTTTTTTCTCCAGCATATCCGATTGAATTCCAAAAAACCTGTTACGCCGGTACGTGCAAGCTGCATTCGAGAAACAGTTAAATCGATTTCAGTTTTGAAATACATATACGCAGCAAACCAAACTCTTATTTCAAACGACATTGTATCTATATCCACGCTGCACAGAATCAGGTTCTTCACCTCTATGCGTGTATAATTACGCATGCACGTGTGTAGTTAATAAATCATCGGATTAGGTATATATGAAAATATTTAGTACATTTTTCGAAAAATTCGTTCGAAAAATTTTAAAACGAACTAGAAACGTCGCAATCATTTAATGAGGTACATAAAAAGTAAAATAGAACTTCGTTGGTTTTTAGGGTTTTTCTACAAAAATTTATGTGTACGCATATGTTGAGTACGGCGGTTTGCACAGTGTGTGCATTTCAAAATGCCACGGTTAGCTTAATATTATACGCATGTACACACTTATATATATTAAATTACATTAGAGTTTATGCAGCATTTATAACATCTTTATTATTTTTATTTTTTTTTATCAACAATCGCATAATTATTTTATAAGTTTGTTTAATTTATTTTTCGTAATAAACACCCTATATTTAAGAAAATAATTCTATTGTTTATGTTATTACTGTAAACTGTTATATATAAGGAAAGTAAACATAAAACTTGATTTGATCGATTTAATTTTAATAAGACAATTTTTCACGCGCGTAATTGAATACATTTTCCGTATATATTTGTCTTTATTATTATTGTGTTTCTACCGTATCACCTTAAACCCTTACACAGTCATTAAATAAAATTTTAAACGTCTATTATAAAACAAAACATAACGCAGTTTAATCAGTATAATTTTTGATTGCAAAACTTTTCGACCAGTTACGTCATTATCAGTAGTAATATCATTTATGAAATATACCTGAGAGGGAATGTACCGGGAGACGATTTTAAAAAGAATAAAATAGACGCAATGCCGAAAAAACAAAAGGCTGATACGTGCGAAAAACATAGAACTATCGGTTTATTGTCGCATGCGTCAAAAATTTTAATAAAAATTATATATATATAGTAAAGCATAAGAAATGTTGGAAAAAATATTAGCAGAAGGTGAATTTGGTTTTAGAAAAAATTACCAGAGAAGCAATATTGACCTTACGATTAATCGTTACAGAAAGAATAAGAAAAGGAAAAAGTACATTTATAGGATTTATAGATATATAGAAAAGGCATCAATGTCGAACGGAAAAAGATGTTTATAATATTAAAAAACATTGGATTAAAATATTAGTAAAGAAGGATTATATATATATATATATATATATATATATATATATATATATATATATATATACAATCTATATAATAATCAACGGGGTGATTATAAAAATTAGAAATAAAGAAAAAGAGAAACAAAACGTGAAAATAAGACAAGGATGCGTATTATCACCCGTATTATTGAATGTTTACATAGAAGAAGCGATGAAAAAAGTAAGGAAAAAGTTCAAGGAATACACCAATACATCGGGAAAATGTTAGTATGCTTAGATTTGCCGATGCTATCGCTGTATTATCAGAAAAATAACCGAATAAAAGTTTAAACGTAATAGAAAACATGCTGCAGGAATATAAACATAAACAAAAGGAAGATCAAAATATTAGTACGCGATAAATATAGGTAATCAATTTAATATCTTTATTAAGGGAGTAGAACAAGTAAATGAATTTTGTTATTTGGGAAGCGTAATAATCAGAGATGGTAGGAGTAAAAGGGATATGAAGAGCAGAATTTCCGAAGCCAAAGCAACGTTTTATAATAATAAAAGCTTATCGACATCGAGAAAAAGAAGACTGCTGCTGGTATATGTATTCAGCATATGGACGCGAAACTTGGATAATGACGAGAGAAGCGAAGACTGATGGCATTCGAACTCTGGTGTTACAGAAGATTATTAAAAATAAAACGAGGAAGTTTTGAGAAGAATTGATGAAAAATCGACGTTGTTAAAAATAATAATAAAAAGAAGAAACCGAATGATAGGCGACACGAAAGGTTAATATAATAGAAGGAATATGTAATTAAGACGTGATGACGTCATCGTATGAAGAATTGAAACGGATGGCACATAATCGACAGAGATGGAAATCAATGACAAACCAATGTTAGGATTAAAATTTTATACTTCTTTGACCTAGTCAGTATGACTGCTGTTGACAAATACATCTCCATTATGTTCGGTCCTGTGCCACCGAAATAGTTATTTTTATTGTACTCAGTTTTATTGTGTCTATCCATCGTAATAGTGCTCGTCTCCTACTCTTCTCTTGTTCGGCATTTTTGCTAACAATACCGTCTTTTCTATTCTGTCATCTCCATCTCTCGCCATGTGTCTAAACAACTGAAGGGCTCGTTTTTCACAAGTCGCACTGAGCCTGTTTGGTTCCTTTATCACGTCTATTATGGTAGCATTAGTTACGCGCGCTGTCCATGGTATTTTCAGGACTCTCCATAATTCGAAAGCATTTATTCGCCTTTTATCCGTTTCTTTCATTGTCCACGTGTCTGCCGCATATAATACAATTGGGAAAACCAACGTCTTAATTTTTTCCTTGTATCCAAGAAGGGTATTTCTGTTCCAGATAATATCGGTTTCAATCGCACCACGGTGTTTCTTACAAGGGCTATTCGTCGCTTTATTTCCTTCGATGAACCTACTTTTAACTCGATTATTGAACCCGAGTATGTATAGTGATCTAACACTTCAAACTTTTTCAGAAAGTCGTTATTGCTTTCTTCGTCAGATCTGTTCATTTATACAGCGGGTGTTTATTATACAATCCGCTGCCAAAGTTAGATAATTTTCGAAGTATTCGTAGAATAAATACTTTTCAAAATTGGTAGATTTCACGTAAATTGGAAAATAAAAAATTTTGTTAGCGTTAAAATTTCACGTACCATATAGCGCGACTGAAAAGATAAAATATATTATCTCACGCCTGAAGTTAAATCTTTTTTTTTTTGCAGTCCATTTTAAAATTTAAAACGTCCGAGTTTCCAACTCGACGTATTTCTAGCGATTACTTTCCTCTTTTTTTATTCTATACACACTAACTAAAAACACCCTCGCCGATGTCGTACGATATATTATTTTCTTCGACGTGTCTCCATTTTCGACGATTAAAACTAATTTTTACCACCTCAAATCCGTCTTTTAATTTGATTTGAAAATTTCCCTCGAAACGCTTAAATTTTCCTATAGTTTATTTTCACCAAAATCAAAATCGGGTTTTTCAAATGGTATCACTTATCCGGGTAATCTAAACAAATAAAATCTTTACCTCTATAGCTATTTTCGTTTTATTTAATTTGTTTAAAAGATATTCGATCGAACTACTAAAAAATTTGTCCTTTCGTCTTTTCGTTATTTAACAGCGAATTTTATTGTGTAACAAACAAAATTACTTCAACGTCGTAGTTGGGAATTCGCGTCTGTAAAAAGTAGCAATACCACACCATAATCGAGCAAACTTGAAATTCCGGGGAATTTAGAAATTCCGTACGGGAAGTAAGGGGATTGAAATTTTTTCAGTCTGAATTCCGGGAAATTTTACGAAGTACGATAATCGAAGTTCATATTAAATTACTTTTAATTGTAAATACGCCATAAGATTGAGATTGGAGTAAAATGATATACGTAATAAAATTTCAATTTAATAATAATATAATAAATTCGCGTATTCAGTTTTATATATATATATATATATATATATATATATATATATATATATATATATATATATATATATATATATATATATATATATATATATATATATGTATATATATGTATACTAACCGTTAGAGACGACTCTTAAATCTATCAATTAACTAGCGCTTGTTCAATTAGTACATTTAAACGTATTACGCGCTAACTTAACTTGGCTTTATTTGATTTGTTTTTTTTTTTCGTCGCGTTAAGTGACACTTCTACGAAAAGTTATTAATTGGCGACTCTTTACCGAGTTTCGTCATTTGTGCAAATGACACGCCCTGATTCTTTTAATATCTCGCATATAAAGCGCGAAATATAATTCAATTAACGTTCCCGGTTTAAAGTAAATATTGAAAAAAAAAATTGGCGACTTGTACTCATTATTTCGTTACGGAACATTTGAACATTATTCTATCGTTTAAATAAAAAATAATATCTATAAAAAAATTATAAACTTCAGAATAGAACATTGACCTCCGCTTTTTACTTCTCGTTTAACAAATAGTTTCCTTGTCGAAAATTACTGACAACCGTTCCAAATATCCTCGATTCATTGATTATAGCGCCTTAACGTATATTATTATTTTCGTTATTTTTTTTTTGTAGCATATATTTATTTTGTAAATATACTTTTATCTATCTATCTCTATCTATCTTGTGTTGAATGTTGAAAACTGGCTGAGACGTTGGCATATCAGGGTAAAGGAAAGTAAATACACGCAGGTTGATTTTACGTTGCGAAATTTTACGTGTCAACCGTTAAAAATAACTGGGGTGATTATTAGCAAAGAAAAAGATGTTAAATACTTAGGCGTACACTTGGATCGTAAATTGACATGGCAGAAGCATATTAGCCAAAAAAAGAAAAAAAGTTGGATATAAAATTGCACAAATTAAATTGGATTCTTGGCAGGTACTCCAGTTTGTCACTAGAAAACAAACTTCTAGTTTATAAAATAATTACAAAGCCTGTTCGGACATACGGTTTAATGTTATGGGATTGTGCAAAAGATACAAACATAAACAGGATACAACGGTTTCAGAACAAGTAAGACTCATCCTGTCCCCACCTTGGTACGTATTGAACCATACGTTACCGACTTAAATATCCCATACGTGAAAGACGAGATGAAACGTGCTGTAAAGCAATATGTAAGCCGTTTGGAAACCCACAAAATGTACTGGCGATCAATCTACTTGACACTAGTCTAGATGTTCGTCGGTTAAAACGTAGTTGACCGTTTGATCTAGCCTAATTTTTCAGTGGGGTCCATCGCTGGATGGGCTACCTGGCCAGTAGTAATTTTAAAAATTATGGGGAAAAAAATCTATCTTGTCCGTTATGCGAACGTTGTGGTGGCAAACTGTTCGGAACAGACTTATCGCTGGTAGTAAATTGTACCAATCCGACAAAGACGATCTCTGAACACGGAGCAGGCAGTATCGTCTGTGTGATGGATTTTTCAGTTTACGATACATGATTTTTTTTTTTTACAACTTCCTCGTATTTATATGCGTGCGATTACATTATCTGTTCACTTTATGCGAAATTTCTGCAGTGTAAAATTACATTTCAAAGGTATTCGGTTTTTGCGATTACCCAACTTTCAGAACCGTACGACAATACCGACAGTATGTGTAGCATTTTACTATTAATTTTATTTTCGAATCTAATATTATATTTCTACTACGTAATATTTGCTTTAGTTTTCGAAGTGAACTTCCAGCTTTTCCGATTCGAATGTCTGTTCGCCCGTCCCATTGATCACTTACGTTGCAACGAGCGGAAAATGCTCTCATTTTTTTTACCGTAAGCCACGAATGGTCCTTGACTTCGTGTTTGTCTTTCCAATTAAGGTATATTTTACTTTTTGAAAATTTACCCGCAATCCGTAATCATCACACGCGACAGTAACAACTACGTCTAAGAATAGTTGTAATTCTTTTTAAAGTATCCGCTATGAAGATCGCGTCATCGCCCGTATTCAATATTATTTACTTTATATCCGATTACAGTAGCACCGTTGATTTTTATTTTATCAAATATTTTAACGGAATCGCCGCTCGCGAGAATATTTTACACTTCTTATAAATATTATTAAAAGCCCAACGACAGAACTTACGAAATCGAAATATGATTTATCGCGGAAATATTATTCGGACAAGTATTTTATATTAAGAAATTCTTCGAAGAAAATAACTACCTTGTCGCTTCGACCATCTCCGTTGATAGCCAGTGTCCAAAGTTTTTACAGTCAAGTTATCACGTATGCTTTTCATTATACACGTTCTTCTCCTACTTCGGCCTTTTGTCTATAATTTTACCTCTTCTCTATTATATTATGGATAAAGTTATTACACGTCTTATTACATGTCCTAGTAATTTTCTTTTCCGGTTTTTCGATATCGGTTCTTTTTTGTGTGTGTGTGTACGCCTTCTAGGATTACGTTGTTTCGTTTTTCATTCCAAAACCTTTTAAGCGCACTCCAAATGTAAGATTCTACAATTTCTTTGTTCCGGCATTTATACGAATATCGACTTTTTATTATTAAACGTACACTTTACTCGTCCTTATTTGTCTCTTAATATTTAAGAAGAAGAAATATTTATTTATTTTCTCATAAATTAAACAAAAGTACAAAGAATAAAAAATTATATCGGAATTATAATATCCTTACCGCTGATAAACTAAGTTCTTTACCTAATAATTCTTATAAATAGGAATTAGTATATTTACTAGCCTGACGACAAATATAAAAGTTTCTATTATTACTATCACACTTGCTAGGTAATGTGTTTCTCTATGGCTTTTATTACATATTTTAATATTCATCATCCTATTTAATCTTCATTACCCTCGTTTTCTCTTTATTCATATTTATTTTCACTATTAATCTAATATATATATATATATACACGTTAAACAGAAACAGCGAAAGTGAGACTTTCCTAACTTCTTTCATTTCTTTCTACTATTAGGAAGCGAGTTCAAATACGATCGGTGACGACGCAAAAATTATCGTCGGAAAATATAAGCAATCCTAATATTATCGCATAAAAGGCAATGGCAAACCAACACGCGCAACACCACAATATGCGCGCTAGTAACAATACGGTATACTAGAAAAACACGACGCGGGGCTGCATTGTGTGACGTGATAACAAAACGATTACAATCAGTTCTTCCGGATTATTCTATCTATGCTTATTACGATTGCCTTGTATGTTACTTACACTATACAACAAAATATGTATAGGTAAGTAGTCGCTTACCTCCGATACGGAGATGGCGCTTAATGATGATGATGATGAACTTCTTTCCGTATTTTAGTTTCTAATTTGTACAAATTGACATCTATTTTACTCAAAAATTTATTTTCGATTAAACTAAGTTTCCTTAGTTAATTTTCGAGTGGACTCGTACATCGCTAATCATCAGAATTTTAGTATAACGGCAATTTTTAAACACGTTCACCTCGTAACCCTTTCGATCATACGTACTGTAGATAATTTTCAACGAATTCGTATAGATATTTTTAAAATTGGGACATTCCACGTTGTTAGCATTAGCGGACATCGTGACTTTAAAGTACTCGGTAAGTCCTGATAATATATCACTGCTTATAATCGAGAAACTCCCTCATTCCGCTATTGTTGTGTTCTCAAACATAATGAAGATATGGAAGCTTGCCAAGATCATCGTCTTGCCCTAGAAGGGAAAGGATCCTTCGCAGATTTCCAACACCCGCCCCATTAGCTTACTGAGTAACCCGAGTAAAGTTGCTGAAAATGTAATTTATGTTAGATTAATATTTCATGTTGATAACAATAATATAATTCCAAACTTTCAATTCGGCTTTCGTTCTCATCACTCTACGACCCAACAAATATGCAGAATAGCAGACTCCATTACACATAATTTCAACTTAAACAAGCATACCGTGATAGTACTATTTGACGACGCGGGTATTCTTTACAAAATGATAAAATGTAAATATCAAACATGCTTAATTCATTTAATTAATAGTTACTTAGGCAATAGAAATTTTTATGTCTCTGTAGGTAGCGCTGTCTCGTCTCGCAAAATTTACTCTACGGGTGTTCCGCAAGGCAGTATAATCTTTGTTTACTCTCTATCTCTATGATTTTCCGACCCACCTACTGTAGCTCCTAAAGACCTAGCCACTTTTTTATCTGTAGAAGTCAGTGGCATAAATGACGAATTGCATTTGGAGAGAGACCTTTACGAAATCTATTTTGCAGTATTTTTATTATATATATATATATATATATATATATATATATATATATATATATATATATATCTCATCATCATCATCATGTTGTTCCCACAGCTATTGTACGTTTATTTTTACGTACAAAATTAGCTAGCATTCAAGGTACTATTTATATGCAAACAGATGCGAATGCATATGATGTTATACAGAGTGGGGTGCCAATGTCTTCTCGGTGATAATTATGAATTAAATAACGATGAAATGGTTTCGAACACCCCCCGACCATGGAGTTGCCAGTCGAGCACTCTAGCAACTACGCCACCGCAACATTATATATATATATATATATATATATATATATATATATATATATATATTTGTAATAAGAACAAAAGAGTAAATCTAATATTGATATAAAATACCGTCCAGAGTTCAAACGACTGTTTCCCTGCATATATACTAAACGTAACTTCAGATAGAAAAATTAATATCGACAAACAAAATTGCGAATTTGGTACAGAATTTTTTACTCATCGTCTACTTTGATATCTGGATTTCAATTTTTGTAATAATTTCTAAAACTGTAACACGACGAACTCATTGATAATAACAGACGATAATGAACCAAAGCTCTTTAAATAAGAAATCGCCAATTAGCTAAAGCCGCAGATGGTATGTACATAACGACGCGTATATAGCGTTTTTTTTTTTTTTTTTAATAAATTAAAATTATTCAAATGTTCAAACAACATAGCTGAATAGATATGATTTAAAGAACAATCCGATAAGAATAATTAACTCTCTACTAAAATCGATATATTTATTTTTTTGATCGCAGAAATGTTGCAGCTCCATCGACTATAACATTTCTCGTAAATATTCGTGTTCTTTATTCCGATATACGTATTCAAAAGGAGCGATTTAATTTAATTTCGCACCAATTTTTAATTTATTGTAGATATTCGTTCGTTTTGTTTCGGCGTTCTTTTTTATTTATTTCTATAAATTTATTTCATTTTTTTGATTTTTATACATTTATTTATTTAATCGTTTCTTTTTACATCGGTCGGTATTATATTAATTTTTATTCGGATTCAAGTAATCGGCGTTGTCCGGAAATTAACAAATAAATATTTGAAAAGAAGAAATCTGTTTCTAAAAATCGAGCAAAAGTTGTAAAATTATTCGTTTAAACTTATAATATAGGAAATAATATTAGTACTTGGAGCAATAATAATAATCATAATAATACTTACGCAAAACATGTTGACCAAAATAAAAATGGACTGGAATACTCGAATTCTTAAAACAGTTACCGAACTCGACGGGACACTGCTTTGTAAATGATCGGATTATTTCAGTCTCGATACAGATTGATCTCGATGTAGCCGCTTCGTGAAAGCTGGTTCCTTTTTATACATCCGTAATACTACCCCTCCTTTAGCGTTGGTTAGCCGCGAATATGCGGTATGAGAAAAATAACACCGATGACCGGACGGACGTACACTACGCGCAATAAAAAACTTTCCGATGAGATCATTCGTTCGTTTTGACATTTGTTTTCCCCTCGACTGTTTACTTTTCCTGAATGTCGATTCGAGTAATAGCTGAGCAAACTGATTCATCGTTACTTGCAAAAGTTAGTTCAATAAAACGTTATTTCCGAATCACT
>CM065053.1:90375730-90595557 GCA_032883995.1 Coronaproctus castanopsis
TGTGCAAACCGATAAAGCGGATGACAAATGCATCCGCAAAGTTATTTAGGATACTGTTGGATGCAAACTACGACATCGAGTACAAGCGACTAAAAACCCGATGGGCGATTAGCAAAAATCTGGTGTGATCAAACAGTAAATAAAAAAAATTCTCTGTGCCTCGGAAAATTTCTATTTAACTTTAGTCGTAAGTAATAAATGTGAATCAGAACGTACCGTCAAAAGGAAATATTTAGATTGGAAAACACGTACCTACTTAAACAAAAACAACCTTCATTATTACGTCTATTAATATCGGTTGACGTGCAATTCTAAACGGAAACAAATTTAAATTCCCTCTTAAATTAACGCCTATATAATATTTACGCACGCAGTGCTTTATTGACAAATGAAATTGCATTTTTCTTTCAAACGAACCGCAACATTTAAAACTGTTTAATATATACATAACTATAGAACGGAACAAACAAAAAATGTTTCATCTAGTGAAAAATACGTTATTTCAAATTTATCCTATAAATAAAATAAACAAAAAGAAGTTAAACTAATTTTTTTTTTGTGAAAAGTCATAAAGTTTTTCGACTGTTTTATCAACATTTAAAAAAGTAAAAATATAAAATAAAAAAATATTAATTTTCACAAAAATCAGCAAAATTGAAAATAGTATTAATAAAACAATTCTGACAGTTAATGTGATAACAACACAATCAAGGATCAGTAATATAATTTTTTTTTACATAAACATTTAAACAATAGTGTTAATGTATTGGAGAGTAGTGATTTTGTGAATTAACAAAACAAAATAAAAACAATGTCAATCACTATAAAATTTATTTTATTTTCGTAAAGCATTTCGATTTTTACATAGTTTTCAAACGATAAAAATTTATAAAGTTAAAATAAAATAAATTTTATAGTCACTAACATTGTTTTTACTTTGTTTCGTTAATTTAAACAATAGCCAGTAAAATAAAAAAAATATATTATAGTTGTTCAATGTAAAAATGAAATTTACAATATACTTCTTAGAATTAATTCATCAAAATTTATCGTGAACTTAATCAATTATTTTTACCTCTTTCTTATATTATTTCCATTTTTGCTAGTAGTTTTATTTATTTTTAAATGTTTTTCTGTATGTAACATTTTATAATTTGGATTATTATTTATTTTAATGGCCTAACACAGTCGAAAAGTTTTGTGATTTTTCATCAAATTTGAGTAATTTTGCCTTCTTTTTTTTTGTTGTTTATTTTTAAAAAATCACTACATTCTTCAAATTAATAAAATAAGTATATTACAAAAAGATTAGAACATCGATTAATTAAACATCCCCATTAAATATTACAAGTTTTTCTAATGTAAATAAAGAATTCATTAAACTTCATAAAACACTTACTAGTGGCTACCCCGGCGGCCCCGGCCACGGGCAGTCTCATTCAATCACACGTGCCGATAATTCCAATCAACACACATACAGCAGACGAAATCACACCATTCAATAGGACGACAGGTAACCACTTAAACAATTCCGCACGACGGGTAAGTTCAAATTATAGTCTGAATATAAATACACCGCTCGCTTACACAAACACCGGAACACTTAACGAGACAAGCACTACACACACACCCGAAATTTTAAATCCTACTATAAGTTATGCTAGTAAAGCAGCTGTTCAAAGTACAGAATACGTATTAGATAAAAAAAAGTGCACTAATAATAAATACAATAGACGGAGTCAGGCAAGTTGATTATGTAGAAAAGCTAAGCGAAATTATATCCCCAAATGATATACGAGCCGCCTTCAGATTATCAAACAATCGTTTCTGCGTATTTCTTACAAATAAAGACAAATTAGACATTTTACTTAAAAAAACATAAATCGATAAACATTAGACGTAATTGAATTAAGAAGACTGATTAATCCTTCCAAACGAATTCTTATCTCAAACATACGTCCCAGTATACCTAACTCAATTCTTGAAAACGTATTAAAACAGCTAAATATACATCCAACTTCGCAAATTAGTTATCTAAGAGCAGGCATTCAGGAAAATAAATACTCACACATACTTAGCAATCGCAGACAGTTCTATATTGATCCCGACGAAATAAATAAAGTACCAAGTTCATTGGTGATAGAACACGAAGAAACTAAGTACAGAATATTCCTAACCAGCGAACCTATGTTCTGCTTTATCTGTAAAGAAAGAGGTCACATCTCCTCTCACTGTCCTCAAAATCAACAGCCACAAACAATGGAAACAGATATCTGCCCTCAGAAGGAAATGCAAAATTCAACAGAAAATACAATCGACATAACAACGGTTAATGTAACCAATTCAAATATAAAGTAAACACAAAGCGACCCATTTCTTTAAATTCCTCAGATATAATTGAATACGAACCTAAAACAAATTCACAATTCAGTATCAATAAAAAATCAAAATAAAAAAACCAAACACGGAAATAAAAAAAATGAAATTATAGCCCAACACCCAAATTCATCTATAATAAATTGCGATAATAATACAACACACAGCAAGATAGAAACAAAAGAAATAACTGAACCAAACATAACCGAATTTCACGATGATTATAATATAGATCATTGCTCTCAATTAAATGACCACTCTGGAAACATACAGGAACTCTTCAAATCAACGAATAAATCAACTACACAAATAGAAAATTTTTTTGCTGATATATACGACCAACCACAAGACGTGGAACTCATTCTTGAGCAGAACAAAGTAGATTCAAACAAATTACGCTCAATAATAACAGATTTACACGCAAAAAATAAAAATAAAAAACTGGAAGATAAATATAAACATATATTACTTAAATTAAGCGAAATTTCTGATAAAACTAATATTCAAGATACAAAACAGCTCCTTGAGCCTGCAAAGAGTACATTCATAAAAACAAACACTTATACCCTATATCCTATGGTAACTTACATATCATGCTTGATATGATAAAAGGCTCACACCAACAGATTGAAATCATAGAACAATTTACACCAAACCTTGACGGCATCGTAAACATGTTAGCCGATATTAAACCCCTTATTATTAACAACACTCTCAAAGTAAGTGTAAGCAATTTAATTTGGAATTTTAAAAAAGCGGACTGGATTTCGTATACAACTATGGTCAATATTCAAATATGTAAAATCTCGAGCAACGCTGATGAGTCCTATGAATACATCTGAAGGACAATAAAAGAAGCTGCCGAGAACACTATTCCGAGGCATAACATACATGCAAAAAACAAATCATATGCCGTATGGTGGTCGGAAGAATGTCGATCATTAATCAAAAATAAAAATAAATCGCTATCGAAATATAAACGTCAACCTACCATAGAAAATTTAATAAAATTCAAAAAAGCTAGGGCATCAGTACGGATGAGCATACGCGAATCTAAAAAAAATTATTGGATAAATTTTGTTAAAACAATCAACTCTTCAACAGCACCAGATAAACTATGGCAACAAATTAGGAAATTCTCAAATAAACATACAGCCCAATCAATAACAGCATTAAAGATAAACTCTCAGCTTACCGATAACAAACTGGATATAGCTAATATCTTGGCCGACTATTTTTATGAAATGTCGTCGGACAGAAATTATCCCGAAACCTTTAAAAAAATAAAATATGAAATGGAAACTAACCACGTTATTGATTTTCAATCACACATAAATCAAAGTTACAATACAGATATAACGAGGGAAGAATTTGACATCGCCATAGATGAAATGCACCCAACAGTCGCTGGTCCAGATGGTATTCACATAAGTTTGATAAAACATCTTAACTCCAGTTCTAAAATGGCTATCCTATATTTCTACAACCTTTTATAGCAATACCAATCCTTCCAGAGGCGTGGAGAGAGGCTCATCTAATTCCGTTATTAAAACAAAACAAAAATTCCTTAGACCCTGCTAGCTACAGACCCATCTCCTTCACAAATACTCTCTGCAAATTACTCGAAAAAATTATTAACAGCAGACTGCTTTAGAAAAACTTGAATTACTAGATCCCCTACAATTCGGTTTTTGAAAGAAAAGAAGCACACAGGATCTGCTAACCAAACTAATAACCGATATACAGGATAACTTAATTCAAAACAAAACTACAACCCTAGTTAGCTCTGATTTTGAAAAAGCTTTGTGGAAACATGAAATATTATTAAACTTTCACCGATGGGGATTCACAGGAAACTTACCCATCTTTAATAAACATTTTTTACATAATAGAAAATTTCGAGTCAAACTGAATAATTATATGTCGCAAATTAAAATCCAAGAAAATGGTATTCCCCAAGGGTCAGTAATTAGTCCAACTTTATTTATAATAGCTGTTGCAAATATTAAACAACACATATCCTCCCCAGTTAAATATTGTATCTATGCCGATGATCTTTCGATATACTACATTGAAACAAAATATATAGAACTTCTGCTCCAAAATACTATAAATGAAATAAATAATTGGGCCACATCTAATGATCTTACCTTTTCTATTAGTAAAACTAAACAAATTACATTTAGCACAAAACATGACTTAAGTATTCTTTTCTTACAAATCGAATCAACACTGATTGAAAATACAGATACGTTACACCTATTAGGACTAACATTAGACAGGAAATTAAACTGGAAAAAACACATAAATAATCTAAAAACAAACTGTAACCAAAAGCTAAACATGTTAAAGTTGCTAAATCATTCATCCTGGGGATCCGATAGAAAGACACTAATCCAACTCTACAAAACATATATCCTAAGCAGACTTGATTATGGTAGTATACTGTATGATAGTGCGAATCAATACACACTGAAAAATATAAATTTAATACAAAATGCAGCTTTAAGAATAGCATTAAAAGCATTCCACACCAGCCCCACATCAGCTCTACATGTGGAAGCCAATATTCTACCACTAAAATATAGAAGACAAACACTCATGCTAAAATATTATAGCAGACTACTGTCCACTCCATCCCACCCAGTCTACAATAACATAACAGAAAATAATAAACCTAATGCTTCTAAATCTACAACCGTCCGAATTCATAACCTCTTAGATAGACTTCAATACACCTTACCCAAAATTAGAAAAAGTAACCTACCTAAATTACCCCCATGGACCAAAGTTAATGCAACGATAAATATGGACCTAAGCAAATATAGTAAAAATTCAACATCATCGCACATCCTGAAAACTAAATTTAATGAACTTGTCTGCAGAAACTACGGAAACTACACCCAAATATACACCGATGCCTCTAAGACTAAACCAAACCACTTCTGCTTACCTTATAAAGGGCAGAACACAAACATACCTCTTACCTATTGGGACATCTGTGTACACAGGTGAATTAATAGCTATATATAAAGCGTTAAAAAATATAGTCAAAGAAAAACACAAAACTAACTTTATAATATGCTCAGACTCAATATCCGCTCTACAACAGATTCAGAAACCGATTAAAAATACTAACCTAGATATTTTAAATATAAAATTCATCATCCATAAACTCATACAGAAAAAAAATCAGTGTTCCTTTGGACTCCAGCGCACTCGGGAATTACAGGAAATGAAATAGTTGATAAAGCCACCAGAACAAAATCAAAAAACATAAAAATTATAACATCTGCACTCGCAAACGATCTCCACTCAATCATAACACAAAAAGTCAACGCTTTATATCAGGAATACTGGGAGACCCAGTGCACTCACACACATCTATTTCAAATTATAAACCAATTTTAGGACACTGGAAAACCACAGAACAAAATAAAAGGCGCAACGAAGTAGCTATAACTAGATTACGAATAGGCCACGCCCTACTTACATCACAATACATACTGAACAATACCCCCGCTCCAAAATGCCCAACATGTAATACTCCAATAACAATACACCACATACTACTGGAATGTGCAAAATACGCAAACCATCGAAACCTTCACAATATATCAACCAGTTCACTAGGAGAAATACTACAGGATGACCCTCAAATAGACATGTTATTAAAATTTCTAGCAGAAACCGGACTAATTAATTCCATATAACCTAACCTTTAGACGCAAATGATCTTAGTAATCGAGCGTCTGTAAATAAAAGAAAGGGGGAAAAAAAAGAAATATTGTTATTTTTTACATATCAAATTACGGCAACAACGAGAATATAAGTACTTACAACCAGACATTTGGAACAATTAAATTAACACAATTAAACAGCATAATGAAAGAGATGGATATATGTGAGCTTTTGTAAAACGGTACTAATTTAAATAATAATCTTTTTCTAGTCTTAATTTTCGTCAATAAATCAAATGGTTCGAATTCATCATTATAATCGTATATTAAGCAATTTTAACGTTTGATACGAGTTTTCACAGATGTGGAAAAAAGCTTCCACATAACATGGGATGTCGGGTATTATTGAAACTAATCATCATTTTTACTAATATATCCCCTTCAAATGATGGTTCATGTTTTAGTCTTTTTCACTCACCGTATTCCTAAATGATATAATGACGACGACGCCCTTTAACAAACTGAAACGTATAAACATAGTTTTGCATATATGTAATACGAAACAGACCGTAAAAGTATTTTAACAAATATATAATTTAAAAAATTACTTAAAAACCGAAGCTTATTACTTACATAATTTATCGGAAGCACCAATAATATAATGGAACAGATAAGAATACTTTCGGATAAATAATGATATTATCGAATTTTAAACTGGTTTCTGAGTTAAAAAATCATGTAAGACTAGAACGAATTAAGAAAAGCAATGTGGTTTTAGAACAGGAAGTGGAACAAGAAAAGCTATACTAGGACTACACGAGTTAAATTTTTTACGCCATTTGGCCAGTTTTATCTAGTTAGTGTATTGTAAATCTCAATGCCACTACGTTTGATAAATTCATATATAAACTGAATGTAACAGAAGACAATGGGTCAGAAACAATTCAATACTCACAGGTATGCATGCTACTTTTGTAAAAATATTAGAGAAGTGCTCATCTCTATGCTTTAGAAATTTCGGATAATCCGAAATTTGATGCTCAATACAGTCATCAACATGGAGCGTGATACCATCAAAAATTATAGCAAGATGTGAGGGCGAGAGATTATGCCCAGTACGTAATCGAAATAAAATTGATGTATAATCCCTCGAAACGTTCTGATATAATTGAAACCACGGTTTAACTAGAAACCGTATGTACGAAAGCGAAGTATTGTTTCCCTTTATTCCGACTTTCGGCGATGTAGTACTGTTGAAAATCTATTAGTAAATATATTGTTTAATCTTTGGTTACATATCAGTCCAATTCCATTTAATATTCTCGTAAGGGACACTTGATAAATTATAACTCGTTAATTCATCGACCACCTCGTTTCCAGTAATACCACAATGAGAAAGGACCCACCTAAACTTTACTATAGATCCACGATTATAAAGCTGAATAACACGATGTCCCGCATCAAATTGTAACACGAACTAAACCAACAAATATACATTGCAATTATCGATTTAGAAAAAGCATTCGTCAATTCGACCGAACTATTATGGATCAAACTTTAACAAGAATAAACATCGTTCTTAAGGTTAGAATAAAAGAGTTATATAAAACGCAAAAATTAATAACAATTAAAAATTTAGAAATTGAAATGTTTCAGTTCAATAATAACAGAAGATAGAAGTGGTCAAGAATATCGCAGGCAAAAGCCGCATTTATGAAAAAGAATAGCGCACTGAATATAATGAGTTCAATTGTGTGAAATGTGCAATTGTATGTGACCTAAATAACTGGCGTTGTTTATATTAGATAATATTGTAGGTGTCGATGAGGACAACAACTGCCTTTGTCGTCTTCGTCCGATTGCGAGACAGATAATGCCAATTTCAAATTTAACTGGTCTCGATACAACACTAAACGCAAAATTAATACCTTGAAAGAAAAAAAAACCATATCGTAGTAGTTACTTCGAATAAATTTAGTTCTTTCATTTCGGATATTTAAGAAGATATTCGTGTCGTAGTACACCAAAAATTAGAAATTCCCGTCGATTATATGATAATGACGCCGATCATAAATACAGGTTTTTGGTACTCTAATAAAGCACCAGTGTGCTTAAAACATTAACAATATGCTGTACATGTATCTAAATAAAGTTATTTCTTTCTCTTTTCTCTATTTTTAGTTGCATTTCCACCAAACATTACTACCAGCAGTATACTCAGTATTACAAACATTTCATATTGTTGAATACAAGGGTAAAAATTTAGAAGCAAAAATAATGCAACATTATAAATGCCAGCCTTTCAGACACATTGCTCAAAATTGTTTTAAGGATACAGTGCGTTTATTCTATGAAAGTCCTTATAATTTAAAAGACTGTACCAACCAAACAGCGATTAATTGGTGTGTAACCCTTTTTTTTCGTACGTTTGTTCTCGGGTTCATTTCGGTTTTATTATTCGCTCTGTTCACTTATCTCCGTATTCTAATTATACGTACTTGTGTATGTGTGTATATTAGTGTCGTATTTATAATTGCGGTATACCTTACCTCTCTACATTGGACTTATAAAATATAAAATAATCTTAATAAACTGTGTAGCACACATGATTTGCGTACACAAAGTATTTGCTCGCTTATTACGTAAAGCCACATTATCATTATGAATAAAACAAACGACAAAGACAGTTATCGGTTCGTAATAAAGATAAATGCAACATTTACCGACACACAACTACTACGCTTAAAATTACCAACACTGCTGCAAGCAACATCACAATTAATGCTAGTCGGGATAATCCAGAATTCAATAATGGGATAAAAGATGGCGAGTTCGTTACTTTTACTAACTTATATGGTGAAATGAATACTAATCCGACAGAAGTGTTTACAAATTTACTACCCAATCTCCCTTACTAGATGCAAACACATCGGAAATGCTTTCAAACACGCATTTAAGTCACACACCAATACAACATACATTCCAAATGAGAACATTTAGCAAATGATTAAACTAAAAAGAAAAGGATCTAAAACAAGTAATTCTTCGGGAAATAGCTGGTTAATTGATAGTAAAATACACACTAAGAATAGATATAGCCCACTATAAAATCTAAACAAAAACGACATGGACGTTGCCGAAACCGCTATGGAGCAAAATACCAATTAATAAAAATTCGCAGAAACCTCCCCCCTATCTATGTCGAGGGGCTAGTAGATTATAACGCAATGCTAGCTATAATAAAAAACATTATTACAAGAAAACAATTTGAAACGAAAACTTTAACAAATAGTAAAGTAAAAATAACAACTAAAGATTAATATCGTGCGCTATGTAAGCACCTTAATTATAAGAATGTATTTCGATATACTCATCAACCAGAACTGAAAGGGGGTTATAAAGTAGTAATTAGAGGCCATAAACATAGCTGATATTATAGAAGATCTATCTAAACATGGTCATAATGTAAGAAATTCTATAAATATTAAACATAGAATCTCAAAAGAACCATTTATTCTCAGTTGAATTAGGACCTGCTGATAATAACAAAGATATCCAGGAACTTAAATGTTTGTTAAATATTAGAATTCGTGTAGAAGCTCCGACAAAAACTAATATATAATTCCCCAATGTATAAGATGCCAATAATACGGCCATACAAAAAATTATTGCTATCGTCCTTTTGTATGCGTAAGTGGCGAAGGGCATAAACTTTGTACTAGAAAACGGGAAGAACCAGCTATATGCGCCCTGTGTGAAGGAAAACATCCTCCTAACTACAAAGGATGCGCGTATATAAAATGTTACTTAACAAAAATCCTAACTTTAGATAGAGACGAAACCATATCAAAAAAACGTATTGAAGAGTATACATCTAGAAAGCAAATTTTACCGGCTCCTCAGTGTACTGATTCCAACCTAATCCAATTTACATATCCAAACAGAAGATCATATGCGCAAGTTACATCAGAGAATACGACAACAAACGATACTGCAAATATCGCAACTGTATTAAACACATTCTTAACTCCCATAGAAAACTTATTTACTCAACTGATAAATCAAAATAACGCAATAGTGAATATGCTAACCCAACTAATAACAAAACTAGTAAAATGACTTCACAATTTCTAAGAATTGCACACTGGAATGTAAACGGTTTACTAAACCATATTCAAGAAATAATATATTACTTAAAAGAAGAAAAAATTCATATACTACTAATATCTTAGGCACGACTTACTAATAAAAGTTACTTAGATATTCCAAATTATTTATGCTATTACATCCTACACTCTACTGACAATGCGCATGGGGGAACTGCGATAATTTTAAGAGAAAATATAAAGCACTATGAAAGCGACAAGTACCAAACTACTGAAATACAGGCCACAATTATTATAGCTGAACAACCAAGAAACAAGTTATCTGTGTAGCTGTAGTATATTGTCTTCCAAGACACACAATAGATGTTACAAAATTCAACAATCTTCTATTAAAACTTGGACCTAAATTTCTAATTGGCGGAGACTTTAATGCAAAGCATGTCCATTATAGATCACGGCTAATACAAGAGGCACGAATCTCTATAAAGTAGCCAATGAACAAAAATGTAGATTTCTCTCAACCGGTAAACCGACAAACTGGCCGTCTGATATCAATCGAATTCCTGATCTATAAGACCTGTTTTTGATCAAAGGCATACATTTGAAATACACAACAGTACAATCAAGCTCTGATCTGATTTTTTCTGATCATTCGCCAATAATAGCTACTCTAAGTACTGAAGTGGCATACAAAGTAAAAACAAAAATGCTTCATAACAGGAAAACTGAGTGGTACAAATTGAGCAATGAGACAATTTACTGAACAATTGCAGAATGCAGTCACCAATTCTACTCCAGATAAAGCAGATATTCACATTAACAGTTATCCTAACTTACCCTTGAAACAGAATGGTCAGTGGGCTAGAAGTGAAAAGCAAAAGGCTGACGCGTTTGCTAAATATCTGCCTAGTATCTTCAAAATAAATGATATAACCACCAGTTCACCACTTCCCGATATACAACCAATACAGAAATAAAAATGGTCTCTCCTGCAGAGGTTAAAAAATACATTAAGCTCTTAAATAATAGGAAATCTCCTAGATTTGATATAATAACCGCTAGGATGCTAAAGGAATTACCAAATAATGGATGTTCTCACAAATTACTATGATCCTAAAACCCAGAAAGGATAGTATACAACCCTCATCGTACCGTCCAATCTCACTGCTATCTATTTTTGAAAAACTGCTTGAAAAGTTAATATCAGTCAGACTAACTAATATAATGGAAGAAAAGAAAGTTATTCCAAAATACCAATTTGGTTTCAGGAATGCTCACTCTACAGAACAACAGATCCATAGAATTGTGGAAATAATTTAAGAAGGTATTAAAAAAGAACTATATAACGAAGCATTTTCTATAAATATTACAAAAGCATTTGACAGAACATGGCATGAAGGTTTGTTATACAAAATCAAAATAGTATTTCCAGAGCAGTTTTATCAACTTATGAAATCGTATCTAGCGAACAGACAATTTCGTGTCAAATGCTGTGATGACTACTCTGAACCACATCCAATTAAAACCGGTGTCCCTCAGGGAAGTGTACTGGGGCCACTACTGTACAACCTATACACAGCAGACCTTCCAACCGTGGGTAATGTCAAAGTCGCTACTTTTTCCGATGACACATTGCTCATTGCTCAAGACAAGAAGTCTGAAGTGGCAGTTTCAGCGCTACAGAAAAGCTCGAACGATGTTCTATAGTGGGCTCAATCCTGGAAACTAGACTGAATCCTGATAAATGCACCCATATCACATTCACCAATAGAACAAATCATAATAATTATCTGTCACTAGGTCAATATTTTGTACCAAGAACAAACAGCATCACATATCTAGGAGTACACTTAGATCGCACACTAAGCTGAAAAGTGCATATATAAAAAACAAGAAAACGACTAGATATTAAATTAAGATCTTTCTACTGGCTAATAGGATATCATTCGAACCTCTCCTTAGCCAATACAGTATTAATGTACAATGCAATAATAAAGTCAATATGGACTTATGCTACATCAATGTGGGGATGTGCAAAAAATACTAGCAGAAATATAATACAACGTTTTCAAAATAAAACTTTAAGGCTGATATACGGAACGCCGTTGTACGTTACCAATGAAGCTATTTATCGTGAACTTGGGGTCTGTATAGTCGACGAAGCAATAAAGCAGCGGGCTCGAAGACATGCAATTACGTGGACACTGCAATGAGCTAGTCGCTGCGCTTCCAGATGTCACGACAACCCGACGATTGAAAACAACTAGAACTCACAACCTAGTTTAAGAGAAGGGCTGAATACATCAATGATTGTATTCCCCATACAAGAGAATGACACCCTTCATAGATAGCCAACATGGCTAGGAATGAATTGGCAGAAGTAGAAAAAAAATTGTGTAATGGCTAGATACTTGTCCAGTTTTACAAAAAGTAGTTAATGGTATAAATAATAGGCCTAGTCAAAACATATCAGTTTCATCTAAAAAATAATCATGTATTCACGTAGGTTACGTTAGAAAGTAATAGTTCGACCATGAGGAATACCCATAATAAAGTATATGAACCGACTACAAAAATACTATTTCGATAAAACGAACAGAATTATTTATGCCAATATATCCGTGATATCGCGATCAAATAAATGCTAGAGTGTATTAAAACTATCTCAACTAAACTTAAAATTAAAAATTTAAATAGTTTTAATGAATTTATTATTTCAGAAACCATGGTAGAAACGTTTTTTATTATCCTTCCCAGTTTAGTATGACTCTTGATTGTGTTACAACTTCTGTTCTAGAATACTAACTCCATAAAAATAATAAGTTACCCGAATTGGGTCACCCAGTTTTTTAAAAACAAGTACGCACTGTTTGTTTAAGTAAAACTAAAACAAATCATACATATAACTTGGCATGTTCAGGACACCATATTTATCTTCGTGATCAAGGGCACTGCTAATCAATAAAAAATTGAAACATCTTTTAATTCTTACGCCATCATAAGCTCAAGCCGTTAGTACGTACAAAAGAACAAATCTATACAATCTACAGACCCATGTTGCTCGCAGTTATATGTAATGATATTATAACGTTACTTAGATCTAACCTGTAAGTGATAGGTATGGTAGACTTCTTTTAAATTTAATTTCAGCATGCTCCTTTCGATGCATAACTCAAAGAACTAGTATTATTCACATTGCTATCTGTAAAAGTGTACATAATTTTTCATAATCTGTTTCACTACTTGTATTAAGTTTAGATCATAAAACTTGTCAAATTAAAAAGTTATTAACTAAGCATACTTATAATTACAAATTATCTGACTGATTATATTTTAAACGCATCTTAAATGATAGATTAAAATGAAATTATTCCATTCATAATAATGGCGATACACCAGACTATCACTAAATTTAGCGATTTACTACACAACACTGCAAAAGTTTATATTATACACAAACTTCGGTCCTGAAGATTTAAGAAAATACATAATAAAGCTAACTGCGGGATACCACCGGTTACTTCAGGCGGAGCTGTGGTACACTCTAATCATGAGAAAGCAGAATTACTGGCCCAATATTTATGTAAAAATTCAGCAACAAAATATTAATCACCTGTTTGTTGTTATTTTTGTTGTATCCGAGTTTGCAGTTTGTTCGTGTTGTAACAGTTTGCTCAAAATAGCATGGGTTTTCCTAGTACTACATGGTTCACCACCGTAAAAAATGAAGCAATCCATCTCTCAAATATATTGCATTTCTCGCAAATATCACAAGCCCCATTATTTGACATAAATATTTCTCGACCTTTTGGCTATTCCAAAACTTGGTTAAAACAACTCGATTCCAAAAAATATCAGACCTATAATAATGTAAGCAAAATTGTAGAAAAAATAATTTTAAGTAAACGGAGAGCATTTACAAACATTAATAATACTATATTAGATACACAGTTCGGTTTCAGACAAAATTACCTTGTCGTTCATGCTGTTGCAAATGTATGTGATACCATAACAGCTTCGATTTCAACACGCATACAGGACTAGTGCTCATCAATCTGAAGAAAGCTTTTGATACAGTCTGGCAGTGTGGCTTAATTAACGAAATGATTAAAATGAACTTCGGCCCTTGTCTAATATTTCTTATTAAAGTTATTTAGCCGATAGAAATTTTTGTATAAAAACCAAAAATGAACTTTCATCTCCTAAAATTATTACTGCGGGTATCCTCAAAGTAGTATACAAGAATCTTTTTCATTTTTATTATATATTAACGTTATTCCTATGCTCAAAAATGTCCACAACTACTCTCTAAGCTAACAATATTGAAATTTATACATCTTTCAACATTAATTGATTATAAACTTGTTCACTTGAAACTTGATAAATTTTTGTACAAATAGAAGCTTACAGTAAATGTGGTAAGACTAAAGATATAATTATCTCTTTAAAAAAAAAAAAAAAAAAGGTAAAAACTCCGGAATCTGAGTGAATAATTCTATTAAACTTCAATGTACATGTTACCTATTGCACAAGTAAGCTCGAGTCAAGATGTTCCACTTTTCCGACTATTTAATAAAAAATCAAAGCTGAGTGCACCTAATAAACTAATCATATAGATTGGTTGTTCAGCCATCTTTTATACACGTCTCCTGTGTTAATAATTCAACTTATCAGGCTCTTCAAGTTAAACAAAATGAATGCTGTATGAGAAATTAAAACTATCGAACATACATACATGGTCATGTACCACACGACTGTTTTTTCAGAAGTGTGCGAATAGTTCTGCTCTCGCCATTGGACCTGTAATTATGATTACGAATATTTATCAAAAATATATTGATAATATTTGACAGAATAATAATAGTCAGATTGAACAAAATCATTAGTAATAATTCAGTTATACCGATTGTGTTCAGTACAAACGAAGATCTAGAAAAATTTTATGATGTTGCTGTACTTATACATTAAATGTTTGATTGTTCCAATGTTTATATCATGCAGTGTGTGTCTTTTGTTGATATACACAGGTATATGTGTAAATGTTTATATTGTATTTATTAATCTGTACCTGTTGAAGAATATACGTATGTATATTTGCAATAGAATTGTGTAAATGGAGCATAAATAATGTGAGAGTACTTGCGAATACGTGCAGTTGTACCTGTATCCTTTTATGTTATTTGTAATTTTTATATTAATTGTACTATTTAATAATTACAAAAATACACTATAATTGGTTGTTTAGCTGTTGTATAGGCTCAATTGCAATAAGTAACTAAACAATAAATAAAATAGGAAAACTTTGACGAATTTAAAAGACAGCACTATCGAAGCACATGTAATGATTCACCATATAAAACTATAAATAGTAAAAACACGTGTGTCAATGATGAATAGAATTAACAAAAGCTATGCATATTTTAATAAAAAATAATAACAGCATGTGTAAAAGCAAAGGCGAAATGGTTAGAGGAAAAATATAATAAAATCGATGAATTTGAAAAGGGGCATAATATGAGAAAAATGCATACAGAACTAAAAAAAATGGCATCTTCTGCAGAAATGCTAAAGAAAATTTCCTGAAAATATTATGTCGAACTTCTTGAAAAAAAAAAAACAAAAGATATGTAAGGGACAAATGCTGCCTTGAAATCCTGACAACAGTTATAAAGAACACACGATGAGAGAAAATGGTATTTTCATGCTCACTTAACAAAGTGATATCAAAATCTGAGTTCCAAGAGGTTAGAATCGTCTTGAAATTATAATAGCCATCTATAAAAAAAGAAACCAAGTAGTGAATATAATAAAAAACACTAGACCTACTAACAACTAGATCATTATGTTATCTAACTTCTGTTGAGGAGATGTCACTAGAATAGCGTGCATTCTTTCTTACAAAGTTGAGGTGTCAGTTAGTGATTTTTTGTGTGTTAGCGGGGTGATTTATTTTTTCATAACGAACTAGTTGATAGCAGATGAAAGCCTCAGATTTCCTTACCTAACCAGAAAATTGAAAGCATCACGAACCCATTACAGTTTTCCTTTATACCAATCAAAGACATCAATGGACACACGAAGTTTTCTATCTCACTAACTGCAATGCTGAAGACGTGAATTCTATGCTTCCTGTATATTTTATTACATAAATAAGAACCTTCCATACAATTGGGCGCTTAGTTTAATTTTCCTTTTTCGTTTAGCTTTTTAAAATTTATAACACATTTACGATTATTATACAATAATTACGTTGGTAGCAATTCTACACACACACACACACACACACACACATATATATATATATATATATAAAAAGACAATATCGAAGCGCTACGAAAATAGCAGCCAACTAGAGCGAAGTTAATAAATTTAAAAAAACCAATAAGTCACCCAGATGGTGTGGACGGTCAGAGTGCACTAATCCAAAACCTCCCATGTATTATAGATAGTACTAAAGACTTCTATGAAAAATTCCCGAAAAAATTATATACCTTCACCATGGGAATATTAAATGTAAGGACACTAAAGTCCACAGATAATCTCACCGAACTAGAAGAAGCTACGGGAAAAACCAATCTAGACGTTCTAGGAATAGCAGAGGTACGAAGACAAGGGGAAATCATTATAATGACAAAGTACCCACATATTATATATTCCATAGGCGAAACGGCAGGACAATATGGTGTTGGTTTCTTGGTAAAAGCAAGTCTTAAAGATAAAATTATAAGGTTCGAAGGTTTGTCACAGAGAATAGCTCTTATCGATTTGGAGTTGAAGAAAGATCATCATCTAAGAATAGTACAGGTATATATGCCTACTTTGTCGGCGGAGAATGAGGAAGTTCAGAAATTTTATAACACATTAACTAGACAATATTTGAAACCTTTATAAAACGAAAACACACCTTTATAATAATGGGCGACTTCAATAGGGCGCAGGAATAAAGAATAAGTTGGAACAATTGGTCTATATACTTACGGTAAAAGGAATGAAAGAGGCTGGAATCTGATCAAATTTTGTCAGGAAACTAACTTTAAAATAATGAACACCCTCTTTAAAAAAAGACGAGGAAAAAGGTGGACATGCCTAGCACTAAATAAGGCATATCAAACGCAAATAGATTATGTAATTACTCCAATGGGCATGCCATCAATTATAGACGTAGACATCATGACGGGATTCGATTTTCATTCTGATCATAGACTACTCAAAATTAAACTTGTTATAAACAACCGAAAACAAACAGAAAAGGAAATGTTAAAAAATTTGTAAATTCTGCTGAACTTTTCAAGCAAAATGCAGAAGAATATGACCTCGAGATTAATAAATCGCTACTTGTAATTCCAGATAGATGTCCAATAGAACATAAATACACACGGTTGCAAAAATCATTATGGGAAAAAACAAAATTGTACGTGAAAAAAAATAAAATCCGAATCTTTCTCTACGCAAATAAAACAGTTAATAAAAAAATAAACCAACTAAAACGCGAGAAACGTACATTAGAAAATAAAATAAATTAAATATTTCCTGCAAAGCAGTTAGATATCACATTAAATCAGAAAGATTTAAAAAGCAACAAAAACAAATTGAACAGATATTACAAAATAATAGAAGTACTAAGCAGATTAAAACTGAGCTAAGAATTGGATAGGACTAGAGGATTATAAAGGAACTGTGGAAAGAAGTCGCAAATTAATAAAACAAATTGCTACACATTATTACAAAACTTTATATAAAGATGATAACAACAACCAAAGGCGATGAACATAAATTACATGACACAAAGGGACAAAGACGACACTACAATCCTGCTAGCAGAAACCAAAAAAGCTGTAAATAAAGCTAAGCTAGAAAAGGCACCAGGACACGATAAAATAATAAATGAAAGTATCAAATATGGAGGAGAAAGATTACGTATAGTATTGGAAAAGTTATTCAATGAAATAATTGTAACAGAAACAATTCCAAGTGAATGGAAAAAATCTGAAATAATTCTTCTACATAAAAAAGGTAAAACAGAAGTTAGAAAATTATAGACAAATAAGCCTTATACCAACAATACAAAAACTTTTCTCTACCGTAATATGGTCGCGACTAACTAGAACCACACCAGCCTCGTGAACGGGCGGGTTTCAGTAGCTCGTATTCAACAATAGATCACTTAAATGTTATTAATCAATTAATAGAGAAAAGTATAAAGTACAATATATCGTTATTTTTAATGTTTATAGACTATACTAAAGACTTTGACTCGGTAAAGCAATGTTGGTAGTAATGATCTTATCATTGCGAATAATAGATTACCCACTTTTATTAATTATAATGGTAATAGTTATAATCGACTACTTACTAATATCTTCAGATATTTCTAGTGAAGTATTATTGGTGATGAAACCTTTTGCTCTTGCATTTCACAAAACTTTATTTTTCTATTGCTACTAATGTAGCTCGTTACCCTCCTAAGCAGTGCCTGAGGATAGATACAGAGATATTTGTTTCTAGAATTAATTATAATTTGGTAGATATATTCATTAATAACGTACTAGAGTGTAGTTATGGTGTAGAATTAGATAAGTTGATTAATAAATTTAACGAATATCTTTCAGATTTAATTAAACAAAGTCAATTTCCTATATTGATTCCTCAAGTGGACTGGTGGAATAGGGAATTAGAATTTCTGCATAATAAAATTAATATTGTTCGTAAAAAGAAATGGAGGTGTAAAGACCCTTTTCGTTTATTTATTTTGCAAAATACATTAAAAGAACTTAATAAGCTTTATAAACTTGAAGTTGCTAGAGCTAGGTTACAACAGTGGAAAGATCTTGTATCTCAAAGCTCAGCATGGAGTAGACCATACAAGATGTTTTTTAAGAATCCGGTTAGTTTAGCCCGATCTTTTGGTTCTCATTCATATTTAAAAACTAAACAGGATAAGATTTATGCTCTATTAGATTATTTCTTCTCGCGGAAAGCTGATCTTCCTCTTACACCAGTATCTACTAATGTGCTTCAGCTCCTGTTATCGATAATTTGCTTATTGTTAAATTAGTTAAGAATTTGACTAATAGGAAATCACCTGGAGAAGATAGAATTACTAATAAAGTAATTAAGCGTCTTAATTTACTTTTTCCAAATTTACTGATCACTATGTTTAATAAGTGCTTATTGTTGAATATGTTTCCAAAATGCTGGAAATCAGCTACCATAAAACTAATACAAAAACCTAATAAAGATTTGTCTGAACTATCAGCTTATCATCCTATCTCCCTACTAAATGGCATTGGGAAGGTATTTGAAAAAGTTATTAATATACTTTTGATTGAGGAAATTGAAACAAAAAATATCTTTCATAGTAATCAATATGGTTTTAAATCTGGTTGCTCCTCTGAGCATGCAGTTTTCCATTTGGTTACTTTGATTAAAGATGGACTTAAAGATAATTGTCCTGTGGTAGTTGTCCCCTATGATATCAAGGGTGCTTTTGATAATTATAGGTGGTCTGCCATTATAGAAACATTAAAAAGTAATAAAATTAATCTATACATTCTCAATACAGTTATTAATTATTTCTGTCAGAAGACTGCTTCTCTTACCATTGGAGCTTCTACAGTCCACAAAAAATCCTGTGTGGTGTTCCCCAGGGCTCTGTATTGGGTCCCACTCTTTGGAACGTATTGTACTCTGTAGTTCATCATAAAATTGATACTTTTTCTGCCGCTTGCAGTATGGATTGTCATCTTATTTTTTATGCGGATGATCTTTGTCTTATTTTTAAATCTACAAAGATTCAGAGTTTCTTAAGTTTACCCTGTGTACCCAAATACTTAGAATCTATAATATCAGATCTAGGTTTAACTTTCTCTCCAACAAAGTGTAAATTCTCTGTCTTTTGTAATCCTTCTTTGGTTGTACAGGTGAAAAATTTAGAATTATTATCTTCTTCCACAATCGAACATACTAAGTAATTAAAATATCTGGGTACTGTTATTGACGAAAAATTAACCTTCCTGCCGCATGTTAAAAATATTTCAGCTAAATGTACTACTATTTACAATAAATTACTTCGAATTCAAAATAACTCTTGGGGACTTGCTTTTAAAGGTTAATCCTATATAAAGGCATCCGCTGCTGGGGCCTTTAGACTTCTCAAGGGTAATAATTCTCACATTCAACAATTCCTGTTCCTGGATTCTCTACTGTGCCCTCAGCAGCTGCTTTATAAGCAGTATAAAAAACATATCTATATGATGCTTGTTAAGGAATGGCAGCAAATGTGGGACGCTGAACTTACTGGCAGGAAAACTTATGGGTTCCTGCCAGATGTCTCATTGAGACTGAAAATAAAAAATTTGAATATCAATTTTTATAATGTGCAATTATTAACTGGGCACGGTAAGCTTGGATCATATTTATATAGGTTTAAGCTTGCCAACGTTCCATCATGTTCTCTATGTTCATCAGTTGATGATGATATTAGACATACATTGTTTCAGTGTCCTGCCTTTGCTGCTATTCGTGTTAAGTTTGGGATCCAGGAACCAAAATGCTTTCCACTTTATAAGTTTCATAAAACCTTTTTAGAGTATTCAGAAGAAATTATGCGATTAAAATTTAAATTATGTAAAGTTTAAGAAATATCTTGTTCATTGTTTTCATTTCAACTTAATTCAAACGTTATCCCAATATCAATAATATTGAGTCTAGCATGGTCAGCTGCTTTACTTATTATTTCTTAAGTCTTTTACTAGGTATTGTTTTATGTAAGTTTGTAAGTCACAAGCGTATACAGTAATTTATTATTTATACTACAAGTTTATATCAAGATTTATTATAATTTAATGTAATATTTTATAAATCACAAACTCGTTATATGCTTTCTTGGTGGAATAAGGGACTATGTATTTTTCGTCCCTTTTCCATCGCATATTATGTTATTATAATGTGGAGGTTTTCGCATTTGTTCATGGACCTCTATATTTACATGTATATTTTTCTCTTTTTTCAACAGAGGGAGGGGTTTTTTTAGTGGGTAAAAATCCCATACGTTAATTTTTTTAAATCCAGCAGCACTTGCTGAGTGCATGTGCTGCTCTCAAAAATATATACGGTATTTATAAATATTTCAGTGTCTTTTGAAGATTTTCCCCCTCCCGCTTCAAAAAAAAAAGCAATCATATATATTTCAAGCACTACAGAATCAAGGTTGTCAAATAAAGCTAATAAGACTAATAATGAAAATGTATAACAACGTTAAACCTAGAATAGTAACAGATGTGGATGGAGATATTTCCCGTTAGCACGTGGAGTATGCCAAGGAGATCCGTTATCTCCAATTTTGTTCAACTGCGTCTTGGAGATTTTCGAAACGCTAGATTGGTCGGACATGGGCATTAATTTAAGCGGAGAATTATTGAACAACTTACGCTTTGCAGACGATGTGGTGCTAATTGCATCCTCTTTCAACCAATTGGATAAAATGTTTCTCTATCTGCAGCTAGAGGGAAATAAATCAGGATTAAAAATAAATAACGAAAAAACTAAAATTTTAAGTCAAGAAAAAAGAGGCTTTATACCAATAGGAAATAGCAATATAGAACAAGTCACCGAACTTATATATTTAGGTCAACTAATTTCATTTAAAAGCAAACTAACAGCCGAAATACACCGCAGAGTGGCAATAACATGGAAAAAGTACTGGATGATGAAATCAATTTTTAAGAGCAATATTCCGCCCAATCTAAAAAGCGTGGCGTTCAACAGCTGCTTACTACCATTCTTAACTTACGGCTCCTAAACATGATCGATGACCCAAAGACAGGAAAATATTCTAAGAACCTGCCAAAACAAATTAGAAAGATTAATATTAAATATCAAGCAACTACATAGAGTCAAATTAAAAACAATTGAGGAACAAATGGGTGATAATAGGGATGTCATAACTTTAATCTGCGCGCTGAACTGGAAGTGGGGAGAACATGTCAACAGAGATCAGCGGTGGACGAAGAAAGTAACGGAATGGTTCCTGACGTATCGCAAGAGAAAAAAGTCGCAACCGTTTACACGTTGGGATGACGACTTCAAAAGATTCCTGAGTTCCAGAAGCGATCTGTATAGATTGGCACACAGCAAACGCAACTGGGAAAAATTGGGAGACATTCGCTCGAAAGGGCCTAGTATGACTACATTCAAAATTAATTTTAGCTGTAACAGATATTTACAAATTGTTAATTTAGTTATGCTAAATAAAGATTATTATTATTATTATTATATATATATGATTGATTTGTTATATTTTTTTAAGGTGCTCGCGAGCGGTATTATAAGAGTTCTATAACAACAGAGAACATAATATCTGAAAAAATTCGAAAATAGAACACCCAACTTATAACATAAAAGAATGTCATAATTACTTTCTAATGTAAACTGATACGCTTAAAAAAGAAAATAAAATATTTGACTTTCCGTTAATTTTAACATTCGCTTATCTAATATTCTGGAAAGTCAGAAACCTCGACATTTAATGGCTCACGTCAATATTTATTGTTTTAGTGGCGTGTCCATTTATAATATTTATTTCTGCAAATATATTTTCATTCATTACTATTACTATTTTGTTCATAATAGTTACTCATTTATACTATTCCCCATCGACAATTTCACTAAACGTACATTTTTTGTTAAGATATTTTAATAGATAATAATCGCCAATGATTATAACGTTACTCACGATTATGTAATAGCATAGGAGCAAATATCCAAGTATTGGATGATGCTTAATTATTCATCCACACACACACACACACACACATATATATATATATATATATATATATATATATAGCTGGATCGAAAACGTTACGAACAATAAGATGCTAGAACGAATAAGAAAGGAAAAAACGATGCTTAAAAGGATGCGGAAAAAATCGTATTTATTGGTTAGGACATGTAATGCGGACCGAACGTAGTACTCTTTAACATTGCTATGGATGGTAAAATTTTTGAAAAACGACCACGTGGACGTCCTAAATTAACATTTATCGATACGGTGCTAAAGCAGACGGGTTTTACAAAATGTGCAGATTTGAAGGAAGCAGTCATTAACCGTAATTATACTATCCCCATCGATAATTTCATTAAACGTACATTTTTTGTTAAGTGAATAATAAGATATTTTAATAGATAATAATCGCCAAGGATTATAACGTTACTCACGATTATGTAATAGCACACGAGCAAATATCCAAGTATTGGATGGTGCTTAATTATTCGTCCACATTTATATATATATATATATATATATATATATATATATATATATATATATATATATATATATATATATATATATAGCTGGGTCCAAAAAGTTACGAACAAGAAAGTGCTAGAACGAATAGGAAAGGAAAAAGCGATGCTTAACAGGATATGGAAAAATCGTCTTCGTAGGTTAGGACATGTAATGCAGACCGAACATAGTACTCCCAACATTGCTATGGCGGGTAAAATTTTAGGAAAACGACCACATACGTGGACGTCCTAAAATAACATTTATAGATATGGTGCCAAAACAGACGGGTTTTACAAAATACGCAGATTTAAAGTAGGCAGTCAGTAACCGTAATTATACTATTCCCCATCGATAACTTCACTAAACGTACATTTTTTTGTTAAGTGAATAATAAGATATTTTAATAGATAATAATCACCAAGAGTTATAACGTTACTCACGATTATGTAATAGCATAGGAGCAAATATCCAAGTATTGGATGATGCTTAATTATTCGTCCACACATATATATATATATCTATATGTATATATATATAAAATAGCTGGATCCAAAAAGTTACGAACAAGAAGGTGCTAGAAGGAATAGGAAAGGAAAAAGCGGTACTTAACAGGATATGGAAAAATCGTCTTCACTGGTTAGGACATATAATGCAGACCGAACATAGTACTCTCAACATTCCTATGAAGGGTAAAATTTTTGGGAAACGACCACGTGGAGGTTCTAAAATAACATTTATCGATACGGTGCTAAAGCAGACGGGTTTTACGAAATGTGCAGATTTGAAAAAGACAGTAGTAACCGCATTTTATGGAGGATGTTGGGGCGAATCAGTCAATCGGCTGTAACATCATTATACACACACACACACACACACACACACATATATATATATATATATATATAATAGATATATATATATAAAGTAAATTGTAAAATAAATTAAAACTCTGTCATGAATGTTAACTTCATTTTAAAAACTATTTGGAATTGAAATACTTTCAGTCTTTGTTTTCTATTACGTTTAAGAACATAAAATAAATGATTTCAAGAAATAAAATAACCACATTTAGAACCAAAAATTCTAATACAATAATGGTAATAATAATAACGACAAAAAAAGACCAACTGGAACTATCGATTTCTACGATTAGTGAAATAAATATTTTTATAATTATGTACTAATAAAAACGCATAAATCTATTAAATTTTCCAACAGCTAGTCTAGCGTTTAATCTATCAATTATCTCATAAATGTTGCGCGCGTATACACACATACACACACACGCACATAAACTTAAAATTTGAATATACGTATTATGCGAGTACAAGCGCAGGTAACAATAATAAATAACGATAAGAAAACAAGAGCAAAACGTACCAGGTGTGTTAGACAATCAAAAAATGGCAGTAATTAAAGTAAAAACAATACACTATACACTTTTAAATATTCAAAAATAACACTAACACAAACTTCAATTATTAAAATAAGTTTATCCACGTTTAATGAACGCAAGGACCAGATAACAGCAAATGATAAAGCCCCAGTACACCTGTGTAAACAAAGAACACGAACTTTCGTTATAAAAACTTTATTTTCCTGTAGACACATGTGTATGTATGTGAAACATAACGTACGATTATCGAATATATATGGAAAGGGTGCTATTTACTTTCTTTAAATCATAAATTCGTTTTAAACTTGCGATTACGTGGTTCTCGCAAGAAACAAAACTAAAATAAATATTGTATAATAAACCGGAAATTATAATAACGAAATTTTAAACATACGCGTAAGGTAGAGACAATACCGCATATCAAAATAATTATATATAAAACGTGATTAACAGTTACTAAAAACAAGAGACTACATTTTCTTTTGAGTTCAATTGAAAATGTATTAATTACTGTACGACCACCGTGACATTAAATAAATTAGTAAAAAAAAAATGTAAAATTTTAAAAATATACGAAAATACAAATCACATATGTATAACATAAAAATGTTTAATTTTCAAATTTGTCCTCCCATAAATGTTTACTTAAAATGTTGCGAATAAAATTTAATATAATACTTTACTTACTTTCATTTCATACTAAAGTTCAAAAAAACACTAACACGAAACATAAATAACACTATTCATTAAAACATAATAATTAAAAGAATAAACACACCTACCTATACTGTCACACAATAAATTTCAAATAACGCTGAAAATAATAAGTCCTTTTAATAAGAAAATTTCATTAAAAAATAGTAGGTTTTATCTCGTGATGTACATCGCAGAATATATATACACTAACTAGCGTCTGTTGATGTGAAGCAAATAGTACATAATAATCAGCACTAATTAGCTCACTTTAACTGAAACCACAAAATCCACTTGCGAAAAGTGCGACATTTCATTTAGGATTTTCATCATATGTATAGCAAAAATATTTATTGCAGACTGAAGATACCATATGTGTTATGCGTTTTAAAAATGTATATTAAAACTACTGATATATACTGTAAAAAATATGTATACCGCAAACAAATTTACTGTTAAGAACACAACATGATATATAACAAAAAAAATCATATTACCTCATTCTTTTTTTTTGGCGTCGAGTTTTTCACTCTCTTTGGGGACACCATGGCCGAATACCTTCGACAAAGAGTCCCAAACACCTCCAAAGAGGAACGCACAGAATAAGTTTTCAAACGGAATAAACGGATCATGAATTCCTAATAATAATGATGATAACTGCAAACAAAAGGAAAAGTACAGACATAAAAATTAGTTGCAACTTCAATATTTTTCGATGATAATTGTATTCAATATTTTTACATAAATTATTGATACAGCGAGTTAATAACGAATAAATACAACGTTGAACAAATTCCTGAATTTTATTATTAAATAATATAAAAAATTATTTTGATTTCTAGATAATAAAAATGTACAAATAAACAGTAACTTTTTGATGAATTTGATCATATGTATAAATATTTTTCATCATTATATAACTCGCTAAATTTCACAGAGAAGGCGTTGGCACTTCACTCTGTACGGCATTATACGCGTACGCAATTGCGCTGCACACAATTAGTAACTCGAATGTTAGGCCACATTTTAGGTCTAAAATATGGTAAAATGGACTAGTCAAGATATTCATAATGATAAAGTGAAAATTACCAGTTGTCTGTTCACAAACTTTCAACTAAAGATAAAAACAAAGTTGTTTATTTAACGTATAATAAAACAGCTATGTGTATCGTCTTTAATTGTTAATTAATATTTTATTTTTATATATATATATATATGCAGACACATACATTATACATAAAAATTACCCTAAAGTAAATGAAGAATATCACGATTCCCAAATACACCAAAGCGTGAGGAGCTGAAATAAGATCTGTCTTCAAATCGAGTACAAAAATAACTGACGCTACGATACTAGCTTTCGTTGGACTATAACACAAAAAACAATCAAGCATTATAAATAGTGTAAATATACAAACGAAAATAATTGATTTTTCAAATAACATGAAATGATTCAAATTTTTTGGGAATTCAACGTGACATTATGCACAATCAGATAAAGTATAATTTCCATTATGCATAAATTACGTATAAATGACTTAACAAATAACGTTTTTTTTTTAATAATTAAGTAAAAAATATTCTCGTTTTATAAATAATCCAGCCGCTTACTCAGATATTTATTTGTTCGTTAATATTAAATATTTTGTATTACGGTGAATGTAATTAAAAATTAATAAACTATGCTATATTATAACAAAAATTTATAGAAAATTTCAATACACTTAATTATATATATCCAACATATTAAAGTTAATAATTTACGCGTAGGAATATTTTTGTTATTCTTCTAGCGTTTACTCAACTATGTACATTTTCTAAAACTGTTTTTAAGCTCCGAATAAAAAAACAACATATTTTTTGATAGAAATAACAAAATAAAATGTAAGAAATTAAATTACGAAACAAAAATCAGTAATTTCGATTATGAATACTCATAATTTCATCAATTTAAAGGTTTAACCTCAATTCATCATTCAGATAATTCGAAAACAAATAAAATCACATACAAACTTGGCTGCATGAATTCGACAGCTGTTGGTGTCCACAAACCTCTAATAAGTCGCTCTGCAATTTTTGTAAATCCAGCTCCGTTTCCTAGGTAAAAAAGAATTCATTCGTTATACAAAAAATTTTCACCGTCTATACCACATCAATTTTTTGTAACGTTTGAAAAACACTTGCAAAAATCAGTTTTATTTGACATATTTTTAAACAAACATGTACATTTTCTAAAATAATTCTTCGATTTTTTTATTAGCAAATATTTTATGTATTAAACTGATCATTTTTACAGTATTATAAATCACGCACTATTCTCTAACGTAATTCATTAAGTTAAATATCTATCTTGCCCATATGCGTTTTTAAAAAAACACTCTTGATTAATTCAAACTTTAAGAGATATCAAATTACGATCAACGAAAAAGTGAATAACATAAATGCCCGTTTTAGAGTAAAACGAGGCACAAGAAACTATTTCTTTTTTTTTGCACCTACAAAATGTTCATAAAGAACAGTGATAATTCAAAATCATGTAATATATACGATCGATTCAATCATGTAATATATACGATCGATTCAATCATGTAATATATACGATCGATTCAGGAAACATAACACAATAAAGTGATAATGGAAAATAATTTCTGTAATAAAATGCCGATTATTAAGACATAATCCCATTATCAACCAAAAGAATGTTGATTTAACAAAATGTCAAATATTAATAAAAGAAACACATTTTTGTAATAGTTAGCCTAATTAGACAGATTTATCTCCGTTCAAAGTTCATAACCAAATATTATCAAAACCATATAAAATATTAAAATGGTTAAAAATCATATTCACAAAGTATATTTTAAACACAATCACATTACGGATATTTGCATCAATATCAACATTAATACTAATAATGAAAATTATGGAGCAAAATTAAAAACAATAACTAACATGTCATTAAAGAACAAAATCCATTATATATATATATAAATAAACATTTACCTTTTATAGTTCCAATAAGGATCATAATGAAGTATGATGTAGGATACAACTTAGCAGCATGCGCAACACCATCGTACACTTTCTTAGATCTATAATAACATTACTGTATAAACATTACATAAACTTTATATGTACACATATTTAATAACTACTCACAAAAATAAACAAACAACTTATTTTTACTTCATTGAAAAAATATCAAAATAAATTATAAAATGATATTAAATTTCCAGATATAGTAGAGGCTTGCAAGTTGTTAGATAACATATTTCCACATCTCTATGAAAATTAAAATACAAATAATCAAAACATTATATTAATAAAAACTACACAAATACAATATACATCGCTTGAATTAGTATGTAAGCACAATCTCAAACAATATATAAGTTTATTATATCAATTAATAAAAGTACAAAGTAATGGTTACCGATGCGTGCACGTCTAAATTAATATAATTATATAGACACTTGATAGTACATTTGATTTATTTATATATTACGAAGTATTAATACGTAGCGACGGGTAAATAATGAAAATTATGTTAACAAATGAAAGGATCATAAAATAAGATACAAATTTAATATTGTTAACGATTTGTTAATCGATAGATACTTCTCATTAGATTTAAATTAATACAGTCAAATTACGTAAAACTTATTGCAATACATTCTTCGAACATATTATAATTAAATACTCAAATTTTAAAATGATAAACAGCAGTACATTTTTTTAGCAAATTATTTATCATATTTTACAATGTGATGTTAGAAAGTTAGATTTTTGCAAATTATTTCATACATGATTCAACAGTAAATGCAAATTTCGTAAACATAAGCTCACACACGCACACTAGAAGTGAAATAAAGCACTCAACAAAAGTGAACTAAGGTTAATATTTGGATAGCTATGTAGACAAGCAATAGTTTTAACGAAGTGTTCCATTTACCTGTATACCTCTTTCATTGCTGAAAACACCAACTTAATGGGTAAAAACTTGCTAATTTTGTACCCAATATCAAATGGCGTATAAAATACAACATACCTACAAAAAATTTGTGCGTTGTATACAGCTTTTAATTTCATATACTTCATAAACATGTTCTTTCACTCCGTAACTGTATACAAATCAATTGAATATTTATGATGAATTCAATTAGCGCAATAACTTTAGCTTCAAGATAGACAATGTTAAAAATTTAATACATCTCATGCGCATAATGTACATTTATTTTTAAAAAGCTAGATTTGTAAAAAAAGATCATGCTCTAAAATTAATTAATCACCTTACCAAGCAACTGTAGCTACTATTAATTGTTGATTATTCTTTAGTGGTGAAATTATAGGTTCTCCCAGTAAACCATTACTTAACATTCCACCAGCAAAAATCATCAGCATAGTTGATAACCAACATGACAATGGATGCTTTCGTGAAAACTGCTGACCGCCTTAACAAATGTTGAAGTTGATATTCATAATTTAAATTGAAATATAATATACTACATAATTGAGCAATAGTAACCTAATTTAATGTGGAATAAAAATATATACCAGGTCCTAGATCTTCCCGTACATGCAATGCACAAAGTACGCTATGTGCTATATCAAAATACGGATACATCTTTAACTTAGTAACCTGGTTGGCAATTTCCAAAAATGATTCTGGATCCATTATGAAAATTTGTAAAAAATTACACGACAGAAATTAAGTACAACAACCACCAGCTACAGATACAAGACCGAAATAACTTTGTTTAGGGATAGAGAACATGCATTAAAATGTCACGTGAAAATGAACAAATTTATAGTCTACAGGGAATTATTTATGATCAATCGTAATTTTTAGAAATAATCGAAATTCAACTTTATAAATTAAATATATTTATAAAGAAGTCACATTAGCTATAACTGTTATATGTGAACTTTTAAAAGTAAATATTTTTATATTCAAGTTTGTAATTTAAAACAATTTTTAGAAAATTAAAGAAAAATTAATACTTTTAAATAGGTTCACTAGTAAATACAAAATTAATTTTACTTTAGGTTTATAATTATGTACTTCATAAATATTGTATTATTATCGTTAAGCGCGAATTATCAAAATAAAACTTTTCTCACAAATAAAATGTTAAGATCGGCATAGGCTTTTGTAACAAATTACGTTATTGCCAATTATGAGACAGGACAATTAAACATTTTTTTTAGATTAATTATTCGAACAATTTCTCGCATAACATTTAAGCTAAGTACGTAGGAAATAACCTTAGCTATTAATACAATACACTCGTTTGACATGATATACTTAAATTACAATAATAATGCATAAAAAAGTATAGAGTTGGTCAAGTTATATCGTGATTTGTATAGTCGTAAATACGATGCATAGAATTATTTTTCTCTTAGTACTCGGTTAACAAAGTATAGTTATTTTTATCAATAGAAACTATAAACGTTCTTTTTTAATTATGATCGAAGCATGTAATTGATGGAGGGGTCAGGACAGATAAATAATAATTCTCACATCGGTGAAAAAACTGCGAATTTTAAACGATTAAATCGACGCTCGTCTTAAATTGACATGTCACAATAAGTTGATACGTGATGATCCAGAGAAGGATACACGAAGAATTAAAACAATATTCCTATAATTTTTTAAATATAATCGCGAATGGAAAGTCTATTCCGACTAGCGAGTCCGTCAAGTACTTGGGGATGCATCTCGATCGCCGCTTGAACTGGAATCATCATGTCAAAACCAAGAGCCATCGCCTTAAATTACGTAAGCTCTATTGGCTGCTTGGATATCATTCACCTGTTAGTTTAGCAAACAAACGACTTATTTATCTATCTATTCTAATGCCCACTTGGTGTTATGGCATCCAACTCTGGGGCACCACGAAGAGATCGAATAGGCTCATTATTCAGAGATTTCAAAATAAAGCACTTCGCTTGATAGCTAAAGCCCTTTGGTATGTCCCCAATGCTTTGCTACATTGCGATTTAAAAATTTTGGACGTCGACGCAGCTGTTAGCCTTCACGCCAGGAAGCACGCGGCAAAACTTTATGGACATCCGAATACAATTGTTGCTGAACTTCTCAATACAGAAGGAGACACTCGTAGATTAAGGCGGACTAAACCGCACGATTTATTATAACTTATTCTATTATTTACATATTCATATTAAAATTTAGATTTATGTAAAACGCTAATTATAATCTTAATTCGTGATAAGGCATTGGCCGAATCCGTACCTTCGCTTATGTCTTTTCCTATATTAAATGTATTGTGTGTATGCCTTTGGGCAGTTCAATATTACAAATAAACAAAAAAAAAATATTAACTATATTGTTTAGAGATTGTCTACTTTGATATGCTCAAATTACTTTTCAAATCTTCTTTCTTGTCATCCGAAATTATTTTTCTTATATTTTGCAAACTGTTGTATTCACCTATTTCGAATATTAACATACAAAATCTATCCTGTCCATTTTTTTTTTTTTTTTTTTTATTTTGCGATTAATCCTATCGTATTTTCGAAGCACTGTCTGTATTTTCCCTGATTCTAATCTATTCCGCGTTAGTTAAATTAATATTTAGATTATAATTTATTGTTTAGGAATTCTGTTTTTCTTTTTCGCATTACATACTTTTCTATATGTATAACGTACAAATTTTTATCAGTCGGAAGACTGCTTATATAAAATAACATGTACTCGAATGATTTAATATTTTAAGCGCGTTACATTGTCATAACAAATCGATATATGTAGAGCCTATAATTCAGGTTCAGTAGATAGTACATGCCATGTAGAAAAACAAAAGCTATTTCATCAAAAAATAATAATATTATTGTTTAAATGTATATACATATACATATATACACACACATATATATATATATATATATATATATATATATATATATATATATATGTTGAATATATTGGAGAGTAGTGATTTTATTAATTAATAATAAACCGAACAAAATATAACACAATCACTAAGTTTTTTTAATCGCGAAGCTTTTCGACAGTTACGTCATTTTCAAGCGCGAACAAAAATTATGACATCGTTTTTTATATATGAATTACCAGAAATGTTTATATAACGACAACTTAAAATTTGATATACATATTTAATTACCCAGACATAATTTCAATTTTAGATTTAATTACAATAAATTTTATTTATAAAACAGATTTGAAAAATTCTTCATCAAAATTGATAAATATCTCCAAACCCGGTGGAGAGTAGTGATTTTATTAATTAATAATAACCCGAACAAAATATAACACAATCACTAAGTTTTTTTAATCGCGAAGCTTTTCGACAGTTACGTCATTTTCAAGCGCGAACAAAAATTATGACATCGTTTTTTATATAATGAAATATGTATATCAAATTTTAAGTTGTCGTTATATAAACATTTCTGGTAATTCATATATAAAAAACGATGTCATAATTTTTGTTCGCGCTTGAAAATGACGTAACTGTCGAAAAGCTTCGCGATTAAAAAAACTTAGTGATTGTGTTATATTTTGTTCGGTTTATTATTAATTATATATATATGGAAATATGGAAATTAAATTACTTTAAATTAAAACGAATCTTTGAATAATTTTTTTCGCAAAACATGGTAACGCTATAATGTAAATTTGTTTATATTCGTACAAAAGTACATAGTGAACGTATAAAAATACCAATAACGTTAAGATAATTTAGAAATTTGCGAGTATGTAAATACTTATTCAAAATAATAAGTATTTTATTCTATACGCGGAACGATGGCGCTCGCGTATAAATAAATTTATAGTTATAGACCGACAAAAATATTTGAGATCGTCGAAAACTTATTATGTAGTGAAAAATATCATGTTTCAACATGTTTGTGATGAGCAGACAAACGAAACTGAAATGTATTTTCTCGATGTTTTATATTGCAACGGGCTTAGTTACGAACACTTTATCTTTCAAATTGGTCATGACAACGTATTTTTGTTCAGCTGGTTCAACTGGAGCCATCGGTAAGTAAAATGATTCCTCTTGTTCCGACTTTGAATTGGGATTATTTTCATCCGTATTTCGGGTATTGGAAGAACACAATCTGCAATGAAAAATTTACTATCGAATGTAATTTCTTATTTTTATTCTATCAACGGTGGTACTTTCGTACAACTATATACAATATATATATATCATCATCGTCGTATTGTTCGTTGTCGAACGTCGTGACTAACTATTATACGTTTATTTTTACGTACAAAGTGAGCTAGCTTTCAAGGCATTATTTATATGCGACGCAGTTGCGCGATCATATGTATGATGTTATACGCAGTGGGGTAATTACTGCTTTCTCCGTGTATATATATACATATATATATGTATGTGTGTGTATATATATATATTATTTATTATATATTAGATTATGTTTATTTTATATTTAAAATTTATATTACGTATTACCAATTTATTATATATTATTGAATCCTGACCCCGTTTTCGTTGGGGTCAATTTATTAAATATTATTATTATTATGAATGTATTTTATTTTATTTAATTATCTGTTGTAATTCGCAAAGGTTTTTTTTTTATTTGTTTGTTTGTGGTCGCCTAGTTTATCGAGATTCTATCGAATTATTTTATTAATTTAATTACATTTATAGTATATTTATTTATATAATTCGTAAAAATTATTTGAAAATATATGAAAAGAATGCACTTTGAATACGTTTTAATAACTATATACGGTAAATTATTTATAAACATGGTTACACATTTAGACGACACACACACACACACACACACATTAACATATAACGACTTAATAAATACGATAAACATAACCTGCGCAGGATAATAATGACGCTGGTCCGGAAGATAGATTGGACGTTAGAACAATATTAAATTTTCCATTACGCTAATTTCCGTTGCATTTCGACGATATTACGCGATTATCGAAAAATTAATTGTTCTTATTTAAAATTACTTTTTTATTATTATTATTATTATTATTAGATTTGTGGTTATGTACTTATTATGCTGAAAAAGTAGCTCATCTGTTTATTTTCCTGAAATAAATCAATACAGATTACACAACAACAATTCTTGAAGACGGTAGATCAGTAATTGCGGTGTACTTTAATCTTTGTAAGGTTTTTGTTATAACCAATCACAATACACTATTACATAAGCTGTATGCTTGCTCTTTTAGGGGTAACATACTTAACCGGCGTAAAAGGTATCTTATTAATAGAAAATACACCGTTAAAATAGATGGTATCTGTAGTTATTTTATTCAACAAAATTCTGGTGTTCTCCAGAGGAGTAAATTGGCCCCTTATTTTAACTTATTTTTTCAATATACATTAATGTACTTTCAAATCTAAAAGTATCAGAGGAAATTTTCTGCTATGCAGACGATACTGTTATAATTTTTAACTTCAGATATTCTCTCAACAATTCAAAATCTGCACAGTATATTATTCATAAACATCTTGATTTAATAATCTTTTTACTCTGTATATAACTTGTTGCGAAAATTTATAATAAGAATACGCAGTTCTCGTTTTAATACTAACGACTTATGCGCTAATATGGTCTGATCACAACTTAAAGCTGTAATTTTCACAATGTCATAGCTCCATTGTGTTCCTAGTATGCCTGTTTTCCTGTCAACATTTCATGGACACCACCGCAGAATACGTATTATTCCCTCTGATATCGTCTAACGCCCATTCCAAAATTATATTCATATATAAAATGTAGAATAAAACGTAATTAAATTATACTAACTTAAGATTCGACTTGCGCGGCGGTAACGGTGGCGGATTCTCGATAATTTCTCGATAGTTGTTATCGAATTCGGTCGGTTGCAAGATTTCGTCGTAGTCGCCCGATTGTCGTGTTTCTAGTTTGATGTGACGATGCGATTGCGATTTTGGGAAAAACGACAGACGACTTCCTTTTTCGCGGATTATTTCATCATCCTCATCGATGATCTCGTATTCAACGTTGTCTTCTTGCACCAAACCCGAAGAATGATGATGTTGTCTATTGCCGTCGATCTCGTTCAAAGATTCCGGTTCGCTACAGCCGGGAGTTGAAATAAGGAAACCTATGTTGGCCAGTAGTAAACTAGGCATCTACAAGACAAATAACGCAAACCATGCACAGATACATACATACATACATATATATGTGTGTGTATATGTATTTGTGTGTAAATAAATGAATTAACTGAATCCCCTATTTAGGAAGCATAATATCATCAAACAGTCATGGAGAGGCCTCGCGAAAAACGCTTTCGTGAGAAAACATTTTCTTGTTTTAACTCTTTCAGTCTCGATGTCCGCTATATGGTACATTAAATTTTAATGCTAACAACATTTTTTGTTTTCTGGTTCGAGTAAAATGTCCCAATTTTAACAATATTTATATAAATACATTGAAAATTGAAGCGGTATTGTATAATAAACACCTGTATAAAATGTATAATTTTTGTGTCAAAATGTTTATAACAGAAGGGGGTAGGTAAAAAAATATATTACCAAACTGGAAAACATTTTATAAAAAACATTATCCGGAGCATTACTGGAGTAAAGATACGTACGATTTTATAAAGAGAAAACTATAAAGCTCCCCCATAAGTTCGAAATAAGGTGCTGACATAAACGACAAATGGAAAAGTTTTGGACGAGATAAATGAAGAACGCGACATCTAGAATACTATCAACCGAGGGAAGAAATTAAATGATTGCATATTTGATCAGACATTCGTAATCGAAAAGGAATGATGAACGAAAGAAGAAGTAAAGGCAAAAATAGACTTAAATATATTGCTCAAGTAAAAGACGGTAAATTCACGCCGCTATAAACGCGCATGCCTACTGCCGAAGACAAAAATCTAACGTAGTCACATTTATATCCACTAACCGTCAAGTTGAGGAGAGAAAGAAAAACATAAACATGGATATGTAGACGTATCATCGAACTGAGCCTACAGCGCATGATTTTTTTCTTATTTTAGAAAAAATTACTGTAATTAAATACTGTCCTATAATAATTTAGAAGTAAAATTATGCAACCATATCAACCTAATATTTAGCGTGTGTCAAAAACGATGCTATTACATATATGCAGCATTATTTATTAAATAGTATACAAACATTTAAAAACATGTAACGTTTACTGAATATATATAAATATAAATATACATATGAAGTTAAAAGCACGTTAAAACCACAATTAAAATCAGAGGATTACATTTAAACTTATAGTTAATGAAAGAGGATTGTGTTTAATAACAATTTTCTTGCAAATTTAGATTTATACAACAACGTAATGAATAAAGTTGCACATTAGCAACATTTTCGAAGTTTATATAACATGTCAAAGAAGTGGTTTCTTATCACATTATGGAATGTAGGGATAATAGTGGACTTAATTTTCTCATTACAACTCTAGAAATCAGATTATTCCCTATTTTAAATCGCGTCCGCCCAAAGGAAAACGTAACGATAATTTTTAACGTATTTATATAAATATTTTTTATAAAAACTGCTGACTTGGAAAACAGTCCAATCTGTTCCTTCCAAAGAAGCGTGGTATTTTCCCAAAAAGTTTAGCGGACCAATTTCTCGTCACATGATTACAACATTAACTCGGCTTCGTATAAATCATTGTTGCCTACCTGTTCATTTGCACAGAATTGGAATGGCCGAAACCAGCACCTGCTCTCACCCGGACGATACCGATATGATTCTGGATTCGAATCATTTGTTTTTCAACTGTTCCTCCTACTCGGCAGAACAATCGCGTTTATTTTCTAAGTTTATATGCCATCGGCCTCCGTATATCTTAAGTTCATTACTTTCCTCAGATGATGCTTGTATATATTATTCTTTATTTCAATTTATTTTAGAATGTAAAGTTACTTTATAATGTTAATTTTTTTTTCTTGTTATGTTTTATGTTTTTCATGGACAGATTGGTTAATTTCAGAGTCCAATTTATAATAAATAATAATAATAATAATAATAATAATAATAATAAATAAACGCAATTCATGTTAATCAGAAAGTAAAAATATTTGTTAACATTAAAATTTCGTATACAATATAGCGAACAACGGTTTAAATATTAATGAGTTGTCTGAAAGATTAATATCGTAAATGAGAAGAAAAAATCTCTAGTTACGAGTTCATCATCACCATATTAATTGCATCTCCCGTTCAGGAGTTTGCATACATCATACTATATTTCCTATGTCTCGATATTTGATTTTTCTTATAATTTTTTCGAAGTGATCAACTTCAGCCTTCGCCTTCCTTTTATTAGTTTCGATGGTATTTTTTCTTGTATGACAGTCGTGAATAGTAGACCTTCTTTAATCTTATGAGCAATATATTTTACTTTTCTTTCTTTAATATCTTTCGTTAGTTTATTTATTTTTTTTGTTCTCCAATTTTTCTCATTATCGTTTTGTTTGTAATACGATCTATCCGTGATATTTTCAGTATCCTGCGATAGCACCACATTTCAAACGCATATTTAAGTACTGACTTTCTTCAAGTTAAGATTAATTTTTGTGTTCTTGAATATGGCGCTAAAATTATTAAATACTCGTTTCGCCATTCCAATTCTTGTTTTGATTTCCTTTTGATGTCTAGTATCATTTGTTAGAAGAGCTGCCAAATATCTGAATTTTGATACACGCTCATTTCATCATTATTTATATGCGAACATTTGTCTTTTTCGATCGTGTAAGCTGCGTTATTTAGTTTTTCTATGGTTATTCCATATTTTAAACCGGCTATATTTATTTTGTTGACCATTTTTTGCATTTCTTTCTCCGATGTCGCTAACAAGACTTAATCGTCTGCATAATTTATCTCGTTAGGTTTTATTTTCAGTTTATTAAACTCACAACAGTCAAATCATTTACACGATGATAAATCAATGTTTCAGGAAATTATGGACTTTTTTATAGGATAATTTATATTTTCTCATTACTGTAATCACCCTTATGTAGATAAATCCCACATTTTTGACCCTATAATATACACGTGTACACGCGTAAATTTATATTCGGTACATACACTCGCTGTATGTATATACATTATATATATATATTAATGTGTGTGTGTGTGCCTGTGTGTATCTATTACATATTTTATTACCTTTTGATCAGCAACATTTTCGACAGAGGAAAGAAAAAGTAAATCATGAGGTGCCATGTGAGTTCTGTTATTCAGCGATCGTTGTAGGAAAAATTTATGCAAATCGTTTTCACTTCTGCTTATTCGTCTAGTACTAATTAACGACGGTGGTGCCAAAAGTTCCGTTGGCGACGTGTTAACTCGAGAACGTGGCGGAGTTGGCGGTGATGTCGAATCGGGTATAGGCGGTAATGGCGATGTAACGATACGAGGTACGCTGCTACTCGCAGAGAGTAATCGTGGACAGGCTGATAAGCGTTCGTGAAGTTGATCGGCTGTTAAGCAAAATATCTGTAACTCGCCTTCGCCAACTTTAAACTTACTGAAAAATATATACATATAAATATTTAATATTATAATTATTTTATATGTATTCTCGATTGCGTCGTGTGTTGCCAAGTTTTTTGCAAATTATTAAGGAGCAGAATTACTGTATACTGTTATTATCTTATATAGAGTTTATTTATATATGAACTACTTATTTAAACTAATATGTACATATATATATATTTAATATTTATTATTATTCGACCGACATTTAATTATTATTACAAATAGACAAAAGTATGCGAGTATTCAATCTCGTTATTATAGAATATTATTAATATCTCGGCGTTCACATCCTAAATTAATAATGCTTAAAGTTTAATTTAGTATTTAAATATTCGGTTCGCTATTCTGTTCTAAACTAAATTTGGATAAATCTTTTTATTATTATTATTACTGCGATTACTTTACATAAATAATCACATAAAAATCACGAACTAGTAGCGTGTACATGTAGACATGTAAAAAGAATATAAATCGAACAAATAAATAACTGTATGAAAACGATAAATATATGTAAAAAATTTAGTATAAAAAGTAAAAAAATAAGACCTGCCGATGTACCGTAGTTGAAGAAACCAATGTCAATGATCGTTCGATAGATGTCCTCGATATAAAGCTGCTTCGCGTTAACAACGACACGATCCGGTTTTTTATATCGGTCGTAATTTTTAATGCTATATTACTATGATTAATATTATTGTTATTATCGTTGTTGTTGTAACTTACTAAAAAATATAGTTATAAAGAAAAAATTAAATTTTTAAAGGAAAATATTGTCAGATAATTACCAACGTGATAGGAGATGGACAAAAACAATTAATATACATATATATGTATGCGTGTAGGTGCGTGTTTATAAAATATTAACAATTTAAATTTAAAAAAACAATAACATGAAATATTTATGTAATTTAAGTAAAATATTTTTGACGCTTCGATGTCTAAGCAATAGTTCTCAACTTACGTGATTTAAGACGAAGAATATATAAGACTTGCATCATTGTCGAACTTTATACTGTTTGAATAACTATACATTACCTCCCGTATTGATAACGCGATCGAATTAATCGATTTATTATTCGAATTAGTTACGATCCATCAACGATTTAACATGCACACGAGTCACAAAATAAAATAAAACTGCGACATAAATGTGATAATAATATTCGTTGGACTAAGAAAAATGCGTATTCATTCGCAACGCCAACACCAACCATTCTTGAATCTGCGTTTGCTTAACTACAGTTAAATTGTCTTTTATCCGAATATCACGAGAAGGTACGCTGAGGTAATCGAACAGACTGTTACAATTTATTTCTTCACGCTGTCTATTCTTGCAATTGTAAGACATTTGAAACGTAAATAAATCGAAATCGTTCGAGAATAATTATTTATAAAGAAAAAATTTTGAATCATTTGTAATTTTATTACTGTTGATTTCTCAAGGATATGTTTTTTTTACTAGCGAACTAAAAATAAAATTAGATAATGGAAGACTGAAACATTAAAAGAACATCTTGGTTCATTAAAAACAGATGATGGAAAATGCGATCTAGAATGGAGCAGGCGAAGGTCGCTTGCATTAAAAATAAATTAAAAATAAATTGCAGTTAACGTCAAAATTGTAAGTATGGAGCAATGGAAAAGATTAACAAATATATACTTTTAAGTGCACTCCTGTATGGCTCAGAAACTTGAACCATAAATAATGGAAGCCAAAAATAATGGAACACATTCGAAGTACAGTGTTAATAGAAAAAAACAACAAATTAAATGGACAGACAGAACGTAAGTACTCCAAAACATCAATAAAAAAAAATGATGTTTAATGAACATCATAAGAGATATGTGGTTGGGTGGCATACATATTAAGAAATAACCGTTATCCGATAACAATAATAGAAGCACCAGTAAATGATAAGATAAGAAGAGTAAGATCACGGCGAAAATTTATCGTCCACACAAAAGAAAATACAAGTGTACGGACGTACCGAGTATTGAAAGAGAAGGCGCGGATGTTACAGCGTTAATGTATTATGATTGACCGCAAATTGAAAAATTGAGGAATACGAGAAGAAATGAATAACCTATGTAAACTTGAAATAAATAAATAATTACTTACCCTATTTTGCAAATATATTTCTACATTAATCGAGTATTCTATTTCATATTTTTATGGCAGGATATAAATTTGTTTATCATGATTAGAAATATTATTCACGAGACGATTATTTGTTGTACGTAAGATTAGAAAAAAAAAAACAGTGAACACAACACCCCTCCGGGGGACCACCGCCTTATCGTGGCGGAGGGGTTTGCGTGCTTTAATGATTTTGTGGGCTATGCCAGCGGTAGTGTATACTACCAGAAGGCCCACCCAAGCTGGAAAGGCCACAAATGAGGAGCCAGACAAAGAGTGGTTCCCTGATAGCGGAAGCAGCGCTATCAGTACTGTTTGCAGGTGGTGAACAGGATGTTCAAGAACAGCTGCAAATAGATATTTATCGAGCGTGAAGTACATATTACTGAAGCGATCATAAATCTGCGATGAGGAAAGCAACGGGAACCTACCTCATTAAATTCCCAAGACTTCGATTATGGACAGCACGAATACCGATATAAGGAAGCTATGCGATCCAACTAGCAACTGGAGCCATATGTTTTGGTGGGACGACTGGTGTGAAATATGCTACTACTCGTAATAAGGCGGAAAGTCAGGCTTTATACGAAAAATATGCTACTGGCTTTAATGAAGTAAAAATAGGAACATGGAATGTAAGATCCTTTAAAAATAGCAGGAAAACTTGAAAATATCAAAACGGAAATGGAAAGAAATAAAATTGATATACTAGGTATTAGTGAAGCAAATAACAACGATTTTTGGAGTGGAGAATACAGAATAATACACTCAGGCTCCGATGAAGGAAAAAACGGAGTAGGATTAATCCTCAACAGGAAATGTATAAGATCTTATCTGCAACTAAGTGACAGAATAATTCTAGTAAAACTGAACTCGAAACCGTTAACAACAACGATAATAAGTGTTTACATGCCGACAAGCAGCCATAGCGATCAAGAAGTAGAGGAAGTATACGAACAATTGGAAGAAGCAATAAGCTACGCAGAAGATAAAGACAACCTAATCATAGTAGGAGATATGCGGTGGTCGGAGAAGGAAGCGATAACGAATATACAGGGAAACACACGGTTTAGATAATAAACGAGAAGAAAAGTTAATAAACTTTCGTAATGAAAATAAAATGGTAATAGGAAACACACTTTCTAAACAACCACCTAGAAGGAAATATACATGGGCAATGCCTGGTGGTCAAGGAAGGTATCAAATAGATTACATCATAGTAAGAAGTAGATATAAAAACCAAATAAAGCAATGCAAATCGTATCCGGGAGCAGACATAAACAGCGACCACAATCTAGTACTGATGACATCGAGACTACGATACAAAAAGTATTTTAACAAGAGCAACAAGAAATAATAAATATTGAAATAAAAGATAAGTACCAGAAGCAAATTGAGACTATTTATTTATTTATTTATTTATTTACAAAACAATACGGCGTACACAACAGCATAACGCCAATTACAGTGTACGCTCTTACAGAATAATTATAAAGTAAAAGTATGAACAAAAATAAAACTGAACCACACTCACACAACAAATTAATATAAATAATATTTAGATTGAAAACAAAAAATTACTAATACAAACCGAAAAATGATTCTAATGTAATACAATACCCACATACAAGCACACATCCAAAAAGCACAAAAAAAAAACAGAAATATACCAGTCATACAAACAGAAATACACCAGTCATACACCCATACTCTCATGTAAACAAACTCTCCATCAAGGCACGCACATATGACCAAAATAAAATAAACTTACTGAAAAGTAACAACTAAAATATAGAGTCTAAAAAAATTTATTATATACAAATTTACTATCGAAATGAATATCTAACTGTGGATAAATATTTAGTATGTTATTATATAGACGTAAGGTGGATAAAAGTGGTGAGTTGTAACCTAGATTTGTACGAGCATGCGATTCATAGAAAATACGATGTGACCTACTATTAACACTGGGAACCATAAATGAAATTGTAGATAATAAATAATTGTCATCTATGCGAGCGTTACAAAGATCATGCAGGAACCTCAACTTACTTATCTTTCTTCTAGCACTCCAGGATTTAATATTTAGGAAATCGCATAAAATATTATAACTTAAAAATGTTGGATAGACACCAGTTTGGCGGTAATAAATATACCTCAAAAACTGAGATTGAACTTTTTCCACCATATGAATATATTTAGTGTAGAAAGGATCCCAAACCACAGATGCGTATTCTAATTGCGATCTTACAAGAGTGTTGAATAGTAACAGCGGAGTCCTAGGATCACGAAATACGCATGAATTTCTAATGATGAAACCCATAGTTCTGTAAGCATTTTTGGTAACATTACCAATATGAGTTGCAAATTTAAGCTCGTTGTCAATATAAACCCCCAAATCCCGAACACAGGTTACATTACAAACTGGAACATTACCCATAGAGTAATCAAAGAGACATTTATTTTTTGTACGGCAAAATCGAATATAAACACACTTCTTATAATTAAAAGGTAAATAATTATTGTCGCTCCATGTCACCATTCTACACAAATCATCTTGCAACAATTCACAATCACTAACAGTTTTAATTGATCTAAAAATTTTTAAGTCGTCCGCAAATAATAGAAATTTTGAATGTAAGTTAATTCCTATATCATTTATGAAAATATTAAATAATAGTGGACCCAAATTAGACCCCTGTGGTACTCCGGAAGTAGGAGTGTATTGTTGGGACTGGTATCCGTTAAATAATACGTAACACACACGCGAAGTTAAATATGATCTAAATAACTGTATGTAATCGTCAGAAAATCCGTAATTATGTAACTTAACCAGAAGTAAACTATGGCTGACTTTGTCAAAAGCCTTACTAAAATCCGTATAAATACAATCAACTTGAAGACGCTGCTCCAAACAGTCAGTAATTAATTTTGTATATGTAACAAGATTAGTTGTAGTAGATCTAGACCTTAAGAAACCATGCTGTTCAGGAACAACTCTAGGCAAAAAAATTTATACAATCTTTCATATAGAATTGACTCTAATATTTTGCTGGGTACACATAGTAGGGAGATAGGACGATAGTTTTCAGCTGCACAACGATCACCAGACTTGAAAATTGGAACAACCTTAGCTGTTTTTAACAATACAGGCCATTTACCTGTTCCAATAATAAGATTGAACAAGTATATAAGTGGCTTTTCAAACTCTACCGAACATAGTTTAAACAATATTGCCGGTAATCCATCAGGCCCGACACTCCACTTAGGTTTCAGAATCTTAATAGATTTTTTATAATCATTTATGGTGATTGGAGCAAGTTTTAAGTGTCTTCCATCTTTAATTAAAGAGGTTTTAAGTGTCATGAAGCTGTCAGTCACACGAACAGATGAAAAATACTCTGCAAAAGCATTTGAAATATTCTTACTAGAACAATGATCTATATTTTTGTATTTTACTACGCTAGGGTGTAGCCGATCATGACGTCTATATTTAACAAAAGCCCAAAAATTGCTAGTGTTTTTTTGAATACCAGCCTCGGTCTTAAGAATATAATCATCATAAGAATTCCTTATTAGCTTTTTAACTTCAGCCCGTAGTTTACTAAACTTAAAATAATCAGTTTCCTTGCGGGTTCTACGATAGGATTTTCTAAACTTAGTTTTCAGTTTTAGTTTACGAACAATTTTGGGGGTAAACCAAGGCGGGTATGTTGACTTTCTAGATGATTTCTTGGTAAGATGCTTCTGAAGTTCATTGTATATTAGACTATAAAAATAAGAAGTTGCATCATCCACATTTCTGATATTATAAAGTTGTTCCCAATCAATCAGGGAAATTTTTTGTTTTAATGTTAAAGGGTTTGCTTTCCTAAAGTTGTAAGGTGCCACGCTTGTACTAAAATCCACTTTATATAAAGAACTACAGCGAACAGTGATATCCAGAGCAGGATGATACTTATCCTCAGGAAGAAGCGGATCAAGTGACCTCTGTACATCAACACTCAAAACGGAAGTAGTAATGATCAAATCTAAAGTTTTTCTCTGCGAATTAAGGACATTATTTACTAAACTGAGATTATTAATTTCAATGAAATTTGAAAGCGAATTAATATTTTTATTAAGATAATCAAGCGGAGTACCCGAACCAGAGATGGATAAGTTGAAATCGCCCATAATCATAATATTAATTCTATTTTTCATATTCAATAATAAATTATGACATTCATAAAAAAATCTGCTATAACAAGAGCAAGATGTACCAGGAGGAACATAAATACAACCGATAAGTGTTTGTACATGCAGACTAACATTCCTGACCTTAATCCAAACTGAATCTATATTCCCAAAACTGGGAAACGCAATTTCTTCTGCAACATATGTGTCCTTAATCGCTAACAAGACTCCGCCTCCCCTCCTACCGACTCTATCCTGACGATAAGCAAAATAACCTTGATTTAAAAATTCATTGTTGTAAACACTTCCAGTTAACCAAGTTTCAGTGAATCCTACAATATCAAAGTTACTTCTACACATTCCTAAATGAAGTTCTTTTAACTTTGTATTTAATCCCCGAACATTTTGGTAATACACTTTAAGTCCCATTATAGTAACTGTTTGAAAATTTGGCGATAAATAATAGAATAAATAAGAACTCCAATAAATAAGAATAGACGAGTTTAAGTAAGAAATTTGACAACTCTAACCTATTACATATAAAAAACGGAAAAGAAGTAAAACAGTTCCTGAAATATATCCACCTTGCATAATCAAAAAACCACCTGAATATGCTAATTCGTAAGGGTAACAAACATCCAAATATATATCGACAAATAAATAAAAATCCACGTAATAATTCTCTTAAGAATAGTTTCAGCAAAACTGCGTATAGCATAAAGAGAGATAAAACTAGTATTAGTATTAATGAAGAGACTAAATGAACGGTAGAGAGTACATACTTTAAATACACTGACATACAACACAAAAATACGCTTAAAAATGATAATAATAAAATACATGCGCACCAATACATAATATACCAACCACACTCATAATATATATACATATACATACTACAAATAAACATAAAGTACATTTCATATAAGACGATATAATGCGTAACGCGAGAGTGGGAAATTTTAAATCGTCTTCTCTTCCGAAATTCTAAATGACAATTTATCGTAATCGGCCAGCGTTCTTATCACAATCCTTTGATTAGACGCACTGTCAATGACACAGTTTATTTTACCGTCTTCCGTCCAGACATTTCTACGACCGTATTTATTCGATAATTCCCGTACTATGTTCATCCGTTTCTTCGTTAAATGTTCCCGTATTACTATATTTGTATTTTTCAATAATCGTTTATTACTGAATAGTAATTTTCGATATCTATAGCTGACGAACTTTACTACAATTGGTCGAGTATTAATCCCCAGTTTATCTACTTGTCGCTTTCCAATCCTATGCGACCTACAAATAGCTTCGATCGGAACATTTACTGATAATTTTTCTTTAGCCAGTTTCATAATACACTCATCCGTATCTTCTTTATCTGTTTCGGGAATTCCGTATATCATCAACGAATTTCGACGGCTATATTGTTCCAATTCTTCTAACTTGTTACTAACTTGAGTATTCATATCTGTTACCTTTCTATTAAGCTCCACGAAGAAATTCGTCAGTGTATTCTTCACCGCCTGCATTATGATTAGTAAGTTCAACTCGAAATTCGTCATTCATTTGGAAGTCAATATTCCCCAACGCCTGCTCAACTGTCTGAGTTATATCTTTTAACGGAGACGGGGGTTTATCATCTTTCCTTTTTGTACCAGCGCTCCTTGTTTTTATACCACTACTATTACCGGATGACATACTGAATGGAATTTATTCGTAACGATAATATTATATAAATGAGATAAACGTACCTTTTAAAATATAGTTGTATTATAACGCGCTACACATCAATGTCACTATACCAGAAACACACGTCTTATCATTTTAACAGCACGAAATAATGAATAGAGGAAACAATATGAATGAAAAATGGAACAGCGCAAAAGAAGTAATAATAAATGCTGCAACAAACACATTAATTAAAAGAAATAGAACATACGACAAACCGTGGATCACAAAGAAAATAATAAAATTAATAGAAGAAAGGAAGAAATATAAAAATGTAAACACAGAAGAGGGTCGTAATATGTATAGAAAATACAGGAACATGATAAATAGGGATGTCAAAAGTGCCCAAACGGAACACCTTGAATCAAAGTATAAGGAAGTAGAAGAAAATTTCAAAAAAGGTAATAAAGAAAATGCATACAAACAGGTCAAAACATACTTCAAGGATTTCAAAAATAGAACAAATTGTATCGAGCATGAAAATGGCAAAAAATTAATAGAAGATGATGAAATAACTCAAAGATGAAAGAGATATGTAGAAAAGTTATACAAGGAAACGGATAGTACCGCAGATTACCTTCAACAAGAAATTATCAACAAGAAGATAATATAGGTCCAAGTATAACGAGAGATGAATTTGATAAGGCCATGAAAGAACTAAAAAATCATAAAGCAGAATGATACGATAACATCTGTAGCGAGCTTATAAAAAAAAGTCAGGGAATGAAGCACAGACACATATTTACAAATTCATCTCGGATATGTACGAAACAGGTGAAGTACCGGACGATTTCAAGAAAAATAAACTAATAATGATACCGAAAAGGAATGGTACAACTAAGTGTGAAGAACACCGGCTGATAAGTTTACTATCACACTGCTTCAAAATAATAACAAAAATAGTATTAGGCGGGATAAAACATAAAATAGAGATGGAATTAAGTGAAGAGCAATATGGGGTTTTAGAACAGGAAGAGGAACAAGAGAAGATTAGGGATACGAATGGTAATTGAAAAAAAGCTAAAAGTAAACCAACCAGTATACATTGCAATGATAGACTTAGAACAAGCATTCGATAAATGCGACTGGAACATTCTGGATCAAACTTTAACAAGAATAAACATCGATCTTAAGGACAGAAGAATAATAAAAGAGTTATTATAAAACATAAAAATTAATAATAACAAACAAAAACTCCGAAATTGAAACAAAAGTCAGAAAAGGAGTAAGACAAGGATGCAGCTTATCACCGCTGCTCTTTAATATATATATATATATATATATATATATATATATATATATAAACTTGATTCTTAAATGCTATGGTAATAAATAAGAAGAAAATCGTTAATGAGATGCAGTAAAACGGAAAATAATAAAAAAAAAATAAACATAAATTTAGAAAAAGAAAAAGTACAACAGGTAAAAAAATACAAATACCTCGGTTCAATAATAACAGAAGATGGGAGAAGTGATCGAGAAATAAGGTCAAGAATATCACAGGCAAAAGCCGCATTTATGAAAAAGAAATCATTGTTAACATCAAAAAATTTAAATGCAGAAATACGGAAAAGGTTAATAAAGGTGTACGTTTGGAGCGTGCTGTTATAGGTTCTGAAACATGGGTTATAAACAAACGTAGACAAAAACAATTAGAAGCGTTCGAAATGTGGTGTTGGCGAAAAATGCAAAAAGTTAAATGGACAGATAAAGCAATATAAATGTACTTAAGACCATTAAAGCGATGCTTAATGAAGTATATAAGAGAAAGAAGATGCAGCTGGATAGGACACACTATAAGAAATAAGAAATATTTAACAACAATAATCGAAGTCCAAGTAAATGGAAGAAGATCAAAAGGAAGACCGAGACAAAAGTATACCACTCAAATAATGGAGGACGCAAAAGTACGTACCCACCAAGAATTAAAAGAAAAGGCGAAAACCAGAAACCTGAAAGTAGAGTGCTCTATATATTAACCACCAATCGAAAGATTGAGGAATGAAGAAAAAGTGAATGCAACGCAATAAACTTGCATATAAATGAGCCCCTGGTATTATTTACACTAATGAACAACTCGTTGAAAAGAACACGCAATATTTTATACACACTAACAACCTCGCAGTATTAACACAAGTTCAAAGCAAACTGAAATCGGCTCTAATAGAATAAGAGAAATATTATAAGAGAAACGTACAATAAAACGCAAGTGAATATAATTCGAAAAAGTTAATTAATTCAAACCCATCGAGGACTCATCTGATACAGGAAAATCAATTACCAATATCGAATTGTAGAAAAAAGATATGTATTTCATCGAATAAGTAGAACTTATTTTCGTTAGTTAAAACATGCGATGTAATCCGAGCAAGTCGGATTTAAAACGAAAATTCCACGAAGATCGTGTGGAAATGAATTTATGAACATCGCGTACCACAGGAAACGGGCGTACAAAATTACGTAGATTTGAAGAACGCAGTAAGTGATCGTCTTTGTATCTGCAAATCATATTGGGGGACTGAGCCAGTTCTTTTATATAAAGGCTCCCTGTATATTATATGCAACATCAGTCTCAACATATGTCTATATTTTTCTAGTTGCGCCCATTTCCTACTTTGATAGTATAATTTAAATAATCTAAAATTGTAATAATTTTAATCGAATATAATGTAAGGTTAGTCTATTTTTGTAAAATTTATATGTAGAGATTAAAAATAAACACGTAACACAAATCTATCGTAGCATGAAAACTATAACTTTCAACAATTACGACGAACATTAATAACAATCAATCAGTCAATATAAATAAACAACATAATAATAATCATAAAATTCAATTCAATTTTTCTTTTTATCATAATTCATTAAAAGGTTTACATATATGATAATAATAATCTTCAGGTTTCATTATCGAATCTAATTACTTTCCTCCACTCTATTCCTCAATCTAATCCTCTCTTCTTGTTGGGCCTCTAGCCTTAGCTGCTGTACATGACGCGTTAATTTAATGTAATAATAATAACACGATAGTAATAATTAATACCTGCTAGTGCAGATGGTGCAAATACGATGCACATCTTCAGGGTTTGCAGGTAATGGAAGATAGCTGTGACTAATCTGCGACCAATGCCACGTTACCTTTATTTTATTATTATGCGGATCCTTAATAATTATCTCGGAACAGGTAACGCTCAATCGACCGTACAAACCGTGAAAGCCGGCTGTCCTTGAATGATCATTATCTATTACGGATATTTCGAATTCGTTCTCAGGACCTGAAATTATTTCACGCGTAAAATATGATGCTATTTAATTTAAAAATTAAAAAATAAAATAAAAATACTTTTATACCGTATACATATATTTATTTATTTATTTATTGTAATGAAGCCACACAATTTTCCTCCCTTAAAAAGAATATAGTTGGTGATACATATTTAAATTTCGGTGATGATGTGTTGCCAGTGAAAGTAGTAGACTGTATTTATTAAACATGTCGTGATAGAGTGTAAAAGTTTTTTCTTTTCTTATATTTTTGTAAATATAATAAATTTGATTGTTACATTTCGACACACTTACTGAAAAGTTCAGAAAAGCTGTAAGAGATTAGTTGACCGAGCTGAAGAACCAGAATTTATATATATATATCATCATCATCATCGGTGTATCAGTCTGTAGGCTGGTTCGTTCCATGCACCAACAGCTTCCATGTAAGCCGGTCAACTGCTTGTCTTTTCATCTCAACGTATGTTGATGTTTTGACATCTTCCAGTATGATATCCACCAGGGTTATTCTTGATCGCCCACATGGTTTCTTCCCGATTATCTTCCCTTCAATTACTCCTTTAGTATATTTTGATCCTGCCGTAATATATGATCGATCCATTTGAGCCTCATCTGTTTAATCTTCTTCAGTATGTTTATCTGTTCATCAATCCTGTCCCGTATCGAGTTGTTGCTGACTTTGTCAGTCCATTTGATTTTCTGTAACGTTCTCCAGCACCACAACTCGAATGCCTGTACTTTATTTTTATCTTTCTGCTTCCGTGACCAAGATTCTGCTACGTATAGAGCTACTGGCCATACCAGCGTTTTCACTAGCCTCTTCCGCATTGGCAATGACATTGTTTTCTATGTTAACAACGAATAATTATCCGTAAATGCTTGTTTGCCCAATGCGATACGGCAGTTAATCTCTTGCGTGCAATCCATGTTACATGACACTATTTCACCTAAGTATTTGAACGTTCACACTCGTTCGATTCCTTCATCTTCTATTTTTATGTGAATATTACCAAATACCATAACCTTAGTCTTCTTTTTATTGATTTTCATGCCATATTTTAACATGACCAAATTTAGTTTATTAATCATTTCGGGTACCATTTTGGGGCTGCCTGCTAATACCACTTGATTATCGGCAAACTTTATTTCCTGTATACGCTTATCGCCTATTTCAATCTCTTGCTTGAGTTCATTGAAGGTTTCTCTACTAATCATTTCTGCGAACACGTTAAATAGTTCCGGTGAAAGCAAACACCCTTGTCTAACTCCATTCTTTACCCTCACATCTTCAGTTGTATTATCATTGAATTTAACCAGTTGCTCTCACATATAGGATGAAAGACATAGAGAAGGTACAGTTCCTCTTTGACTTTACGTATCTTTCACCACTTCAATACGGTAGTTTATAAGGCACGAATAAACAAACTAAAATAAGGAATAGTTGACAAAGTAATAATTATTAATTTTTTCAAATTAATTGTTTATATTGATAAATAATACGAGTTTAATTCCCGGTCATATTATATGAAGTTATTGTTGGAAATAATTGTAAGTTTTAATCAGATTGTCGTGATAACAAAAAACATAATTTACAATTGGCAGGCAGCCGTTTAGAAATTCGGAAAAAAAGTTCTGAGAAATAATAGGATATACTTACAAACTAGAAAATTAATATCGCTTAGTTACAATGAGTCCGTTTATTTTATTAAGCGACTGGAAAATAAATGAAAAGCATGAAAAAGCGCATTTGGTTAATACTGAAAATTCCGCGCACGCATAAAATGGCCAACTGAGAGGTGTTGAATACACTTTGGCAAGTTGCAATTAATGGACGCGATATAAAAACAAAGAAAGAAAAACTAAATATATAAGACGACGATACAAGTACAGTACAAAATACAAAAATAAAACAAAAGAAAATTTGGGGAAGAACAGAAATAGATAGGAATTTTTCAATCAATAAAATCAGTCAGACTAAGTGCATGAATGCGATACGCACGTACGAGTTTAGCTAAAACTGGTGCGAACACATATTAAACGAGAGAGATAGACTATCGTACGCGAAGTAACAAATAGAGAATTTGTCGGAAATTTCACAACATTCTCTATTCTTTCGCAAGCTTTAATTCGTAATGTTGTTATCTATAACACTAAATAAATACACACACACACACACATATATATATATATATATATACATACATAGATAGAGCTTTACTGCAGTTTTTTATTTATATAAATAAGAAACTACACATATACTAATGACGTTGAATTACATGTGACACAGCGTGCGCAAGAACAATTGCCATTGGACCTCAAATTAATAGATCAAAAACGAAACACATGGATTTGACAGCAGACAAAAGTAACAGACATTCTAGAACGAGTTCTTCTTCTTATCGTATCGGTCATGTTGTATGCCTTTTTTTCTCCAATATTTCACAATCTGAACGATTCATAGTACGAGTAGGGTAGCTGAAGTAGAACTGAACAAGACATACAGTTAGAAAACAGACGATAGATTAGAGAATGGCGAAGAAGTATCGTTAGACCCTATACTAGGTAGGAGAACGATATACGTGAAAAGTAGCCGAACAAAGCTAACGACCGGATTGCGCGAAGAAACTGAGAGAAAGCTTACATCCAGCAGTGGTTCGACATAAGTAATTAGATCAGATTATATATCAAATAAATGTTAGTAACACGGAAATAAAAGTAATGAGTAAATAAACTAAAAAAAAAAAAGATAAACATTAAATCGCTTTTAAGTGGATTTCAGGATACGTTTTACTTTATGAAAACGAGACAGTTGGTGCGTCAATAGAAGTGAACAAAGTAATGTGAAACAGATAAAACAAAAATTGCTAAGAATTTATTACGATTATTAACGATCAATTAAAATCGGAACACAGGTATAGAATAGAAACACAATCTAAACGGAAACCTAGATATTAATAAAACAGTCAGTCGATCGGTATACATCGTATACGATATACGGACTACATAAAAACGGTATGCAGATTAAGCTTTGGACATCATCGAACACCATTTCTCTTATGACGTTCAGGAATTATTAATAGCTCGGCATGCGATTATTATGGTTCAAAATGAATAATACAATATATGTGGTATAACAATGTGACAAGTTCGATCAAGAAAGAAGATTATTCTTGAAAAAATTATTATTGCCCTTCATCGCTCTACAACAAATAGCAATAAAACCGTTATCTCGAGAATGCATATATTTATATAAATTTATAAAGGATGGTAATATGGAAATATAGATATGAAAAATAAAAACTAGATTGAACCGACTAAAAGGTTAAAAAACGGACTATATATATATATATGACATAATTTAACACATAAAATATCATCATTTTTGTTTGAATTAATCTTTCAATAAATTTTTAGACAAGTAAAAAGACTGCTTTTAACGTTTTCTAAATATTATCGCAGGAAATAGTACATAATATTTAAAAGCCCGTATGATAAATATGATTCGCTAACTTCGGTCATTATTGTGTGAACCGTTTTTTCATTTTTAGAATTTTCGCCTTCTTTCAAAAGCATTTTTTTTTTCTTTAGGTCTGTAAGTAATTGCAAATTAATGTTCTAATTCCTAAATTAATTGTAATATAATAATAATTATAATTATAATAATAAATTGTAAACGGTATTCCCAAATTAAATTTGATATAATAGTAACAATTATAATTAATACTTTTTATTTAAACACAAACGTGTTTCTGTCATTAGTATTTTTGAATACATAATAGTATTTAAAAAGTTAAAAATTAATGTTCGAATTTAATAGACCCTAAATTAATTGTAACATCAAAATAATAACTATAATTATACTATTACCATTAGTAGTAGTAGTAGTGGTATTATTAGTATCATTATTGTTATTATACTAATAAATCTTACAGTTATCCAAGGGTGGTTTCAATATATTTCTGATGTTTGTCATCCATTTGTTTGTTTCCGTCTCCGATTCGCCGGCTAAAAATACGCAAGCTTGTCTGTGCTTTGAACCCGAATAAAAAACGCCGAACGCGTAATTACGACTTCTTTTACATGAAAAATAATAAAATTAAACCGAATAAATAAAAAAGTAATAATTAACAGTTTGAAAAATGGCTATTTAATTTATGTAAAATAAGAAATAAATCGAGTGAACATAAAAAAATTAAATATTAAAATATATACAATTGATAAAAATATAAAATGTAAATAATTCTGATATTTTTCAACTGGCTAATTTTTGTACATTTATATATATATAAAAATTAGTATTTTTTGCATTTTATATTTTTTATAAATTGTATATATTTATATATTTTATTTTTTACGTTCACTTGATAATAAAAGTTTAGTGATTTTAACTCATTTTTTATTGTTTTCATTTCTGTAAAGAAAAATCACAACTTTTGTTCTCGATATAAATGGAATATTTTTAGAAGAGAAAGACTGAAGGAGTTCATATACATATGTTATTTAAATATACGAGTCAGACAAGAAAGTATATTGTTCGTGAAAAATTGGTTACAATTTACATTGTTTTTTTTTTATATTTTTTTTTGTTTTTTACAAATTTCATCTAAATAACTTGGCGGAAAAAAAATATTTTATTATGCCGACTAAATCGCTACACCGATATAAATTGTGGACGTGTGGCAATCAATCACGAAACCTGAAAATTGTATTTAAAATTTATTCACTTACATATATACGTACTAATTGCACACCACGCCTGAAAGTGTCCAACTTTGATTAGAATTACAATATTGATTAGTAAAACAATATATAAAAAAAAATACGATAAAATTAAATAGGACTATTATTAGTACATCGGATTGTAATGGCGTCGATGGCTCAATCGTGTCATGCGCGCCCGACGAAAGGATACTAAATCAAACTGAGGAGGTCAAGCGAATGAAGGAACAGAACATACGGATACGAGCAGTCAGTAGTTGAAGCAAGGAAGGAGGAAGACTGTTCTGGGTTCTAAGTGCAATAAAGAAGTCGCATTAATAGTCGAGGTCTATAGACAGTTGCGCTCTATGACAAAAGGTACAGAGAGAAAAATCGATGCGGTTGTAAGAAATAAGAATGGGTCCGGTAGGATGGTAAGAATATGTTTACTTCTCCAACAGAACAGAAAGGAGATGTGGGAATGAGCGTAGAATTTAAAAAGGAAAAGATAGTTTCATTGATTGAAGCTCTGTAGGGATTTCAAGAAGACTTTTCTACCATTAGTAAAAAAGAAGTAGGAAAATATGGATGGGAGCAAGGAAACATCCCTAGTAGCTCGGTTGATGGCCTCGTTATCGGGAAACACGAAAGGTATAAAGATTTAAAATCGAATAAGGATATCATGGCGAAGAAGAGAATGCTTTGTACGATTATCTGTGTAAAGATTATAAAAAGACATTGGAGCACAGAGAGAATCTGTAAGAATAAGGTATTTGGAAAGAGACGAAGCGTAGGAAAGAATTGAAGATAATAATTCAGTCGAGAATACAGAGCAGCGACTTTATGAACTGAAAACGATGAACTTGAACGTGACAATTGTAAAACAGTATAAAATTGAATATAAATGCTCAATAAAGTTTAAAAGATAAAAATAAAAGCAAAATAAATCTGTGCTTTTAACTTAAAAAACATCAAATGAAAATCGGTGCTAATATCATGTAAATTGATCACAGTAAAACTACCAATTTTAAAAAGCTTATACTTATGCGTGAGTACGCATATTTTATTAAACGGCGAACAAATATATATATACATAAAGAATATGCAGTATTTAATACTGCGAAATGGTGTGGGATGTAGTGATTTCGTTTTCCCCCCTTTTTGGGGGGAATTCCATACAGTTTACCCATGTCTGTATATTATGGAATGAATAAGAAAGGGCTACTTATAAATTAGGCAGAGTAAGAAGTAATGTAGAGATGTGTAAAACTAAATAATAATATCAGAATCTAAAATATAGGAGTAGAGGGCCGTATATACTTCAACATTTTGAAGAGCTAAGGGAAATGCAATATTTATAGGAAACGGAACTTTAAGGCTGTGAAGAGCTTGATAAAATGCAACACGAAAATTACTATGATGGGAACACTCTAGGATAACACGGTCTGCATCGGCCACTAAATGGGTATCCGTAGGATGAGAGCAATTAGGAGAACTAATAAGTTGCAACTTGTGTAACGAAGCAGGAAGTTGACTACAGCCGAGTCTCAGTCGACAAATGGTAGTAATAAAACCCCGCAATTTGATCGTTTCAACTTTAATATTGTAGAACCATGGATTAGAAAGTATGTCGGGTTGAATGGATTTATAATGCTTCGCAGTAAATGGATCGGACCACAAACTTTTCCAGTATTCCTTATGCGCATATTTAATGTACGCTAGGAGATCTATAGGAGGAGTATAAAACAAAAAAGTCCCTAATGTAACCGTTGAAGTGACTAAATGATCAGCTAGATTATTGCCATGGATACCGCTATGCCCGGGGATCCAAACAAATTTAACTCTTACACCGAGAGAGTTTAATCGGTATATGTAATTAGAAATTTTGTAAATAATTGATGGTAAACGAGAGTTGAGCTGTGAGTGCTGTAATGCCAGCAAACAACTTTCAGAATCGGAGAGGATCAGAATATAAGTAGATGGGCGATTTACAGATACATATCGGAGAGATTGAAGAATGGCTGCAGCTTCTGCAGTAAAAATAGAGCATATTCTATTCAGGGTAAATTTTTTTGAAATGTGATTTTTCACAACTGGCGTTTCTCTATACTTCGACGTCCTTTATTATGTCATTCCTCTTGTCATCTTTCCAGGTACAGTGATATTCTTCTTCCATCCTACCCGTCTCCCTTCTATACGATTCCTTTCGAGTATAATAGCGTTAGCCTTAATATCAACATACAACTGTTTTCCTCATTTATGTATAATGTTCTACCACTAGCCGCCAATTATAATTTTTACTCCTTGATTAATAGAAATTATCCTAACTCTCTTCTAATTTTCACTGACGGTTCGAAGTGCTCTTTTTCAGTCGGAGCTGCATTTGTAACCGCCGTTCTCAACATTTCGAATTTTAAAATGTAGTTAAATAGTTAGCTGAAAAACTTTGTGGTCTTTTAACGTGTATATAGAATTTACTGATTTTAACTACGTTTTTTACTGTTTAGTATTTAATATATTTCTCTAATACGGTTTCAATGTTATTAGGGAATTTAAATATATATATATATATCACTGTAAATTATTCCGAATAATGGGAGAAAAACATAAATTAAATCGTTACACAAACGCATTAAGGAAATGTATGATTACGACTGCGACAATAACAATATAACAATTACGTGTCGTTAAAATTCGTGCAAGCGCACGCTCGTAAATAGGAAATTTAAATATCGGTAGAGAAAACAGTGTTAACATCGAACAAAAATATAAAAATTACATTCACCGATAGAGTAAAATGTAAAATTAACGCGCTAATTAAGTTTTTGATTATTTATAATTTTTTATTTTTATCGCTTTCAAGGATGTTTAAAATTTTAATAGGTATCGAAAAATAAATAATAATAAAACATTCGAATTTTTAAACTTTTAACTTAAACAGAATATATTCAGATTTATTTACTAACAATTCCTTTATTCCGAATTTTCAATTAAAGAGTTTTCAGAGCTTTCAACTATTCGCTCATCGAATATATATAAAACGACATTTTACTTTCGAATTTTAAAAATTATGTAACTCTAAGGAAATGTTTAATTTTCCAGTTTTCAGTATCTACCACTTTTAGCTTTCGAGTTTAGCCTGGTTTTACAATATACATGCCAATTAACCAAATTCGTTCATTCATAATCGCCGTTATGCAGATTTCGATTCAGAAAAAATCATCTCCTAAATAAACCTTACTACCTCTCCCTACTGCTCACACCCTACAGATACCGCGACCTTATTTCAGATGCAAATTACATATTCTTCAGACATTCTCATTATCTCTTTTTCCGTAACACATTATGCAATCAAATCCCCCATAAACGTGATGTTCTTACTTGCAACTAGATAACATGCGTATTTATATTTGTGTATATAAGTACATTAATGTAATATAGCGTTATAATTAATATATTATTATCTAATGTTTTATATTACAATTTGTAATGGGTAAACATTGTGCAAGCCCATAATAAAAAAAAAATAATCGAGTTTTAATTTTTAAATTTCGAATTTAGCCGGATTAATTTTTAAACTAAATTTTCGTTTCTTCATATTCAAATAGTTAATTCTTCATTACCTGGAATCGGTTCTGCACAGAATTGCGTCATCCGGAATCGCTATACCGGTATTTATATCGCATCTGTCCGGACCGATTTGTAATGTAGCTTTATTACCATTTTTTCTAATTATACACCATTGTTTCTTCCAAGCCTAAAAAAATAATTTCTAATTATATCTTTATTGTCTTTAAGTATATAATTTTTTGCGCGAAATTGTACTTTTTTATTTTTTGAAATAATTTTAAAAAAACAAGACTCGAATAGATGAAATTATCATGTATAATATCGTTTTTTATTAGATGACTAGACGGTTAATTAACGTGTTCCCTAATATAAATATTAAAAGATTATATATACCGTATAGCGGACACTGCGACGGAAATGGTTAAAAATTTTGGTGATATTTTTTTCGATATTCAAACGCGCCCCTCTTAAATTATCCTAATTGTCAGTATTATACGTGAACAAAAAATTAATCTATACGGCTGTTATACGCCCTAGATTAACCTATGCTTGCCCTGTATGGTCATCAGTGTCTGATAGTACATACAGGAAACTATAAGTAGTTCAAAATCATTGCTGCAGAATTTCTCGTTGAATGCAACGCGATATACTAAAATTTCTAATCTACACGATCATTTAAATATCCCTTACATACATTCGTTTATTAGTAAAATCTCAAAAAAATTTTACGAAAACTGTAAAACTCATCAAAATAAACTAATACGTGTAATAGGAAATTACAATATGGAACATCTACGCATACGTTATACTAAGTATAAGCATCGTAGATTAAAACATAGATTTTTGTAATTATTAACCTATTGTTAAGTACAGATATTTTAAGCTAAATTATGTCTAAAAACGCTGCTTTTCGTTTTGTTGATTTATTGACTTTTTAATTTTTGTTACCTTCAGGGTGTGTCTTTTTTGTAGGTTTTTTTTTCATTTTTTCCTGCACTATTTCTAAAGTAATTTCAAAGTCTACTATAAGTTTTGTAATTATACATATTTAGAATTGCTAAGGTTTATGTATAGGTACTTAGCTTTAAGTTATGAAAGAAAATTGTTTTCGGTTTATGTTTAAAAATATAATAAAGATTTTTCATTCATTTAATTGTCAGTATTAGTAAACTCGGTGAGATTATTTCATATTTTAATTTGTCTAACCATCCGTGGCGGAAATAATTTTTTTTTTTACCTACCATGTTTTTACGTGCCAGTGCGCGTGTGTCTATATACATGCACGACATTATGTCACATACTCCTGCGTCGTCTAAGCCAACGTCGCCATTACTGCCTAGTAATAATAACGTGCGTCAAAATCAATTAAACAATATTGAAACAACTGTTGCCGAAACAATCAACGATGTATTACCGATTTTTCTGTAGCCCCGCTAGTGTTACAAAAATTTGGAAATTTTTGAACATTTAAACGACAACTTTCTAAATCCACTAATATCGATAGTGAAAGTTGTACCAAACATAGGGAAGAAGACAACGATAATGCATAATGCGTGGCAGCGGATTTCGAGGGGTGTTATAAAGCCTGCTGATAAAAATAATCAAAACGACCATAACGCGGTCCAAGTCACCAAATCTAAAAATGGTTTTTCCATATTACAGAAGGATAACGTATATGAAACGGTTAATGATAATCAAGCAAGCAAACTTCTTAATAGCGAAAGAGAAAGTGAAAAATGCCGTTGAAAAAAACGATAAAAAATGTAACAGAGTAAAAGTTTGAGGTGAAAGAAAGCCTAATTGTAATTTAACACCATTAGCCAGAAGATTAGTTATTATACTTATCAAAGATGTTCCACGCTTATCTAGTTATCTAGTTCGTTAATAGTTTGTTAATACTTGGTTTCGTGATACGCAAAGTATTTTATTCTCGTATCGTTATCTCGGATTTTTTTCATCAGCCGGGCATAGGTGAGAGAATTCCATATCATTAACAATATTATTCTATCATTATCACCATCACTATAACTTATCATCATTAACTTCTTAATCTTATATGGTTATTATTATTGTTATCTCCAACTATCTCATTATCATCGATGTCGAGTAGTGTATGTGCGTGGAACGCGTGGCTACGCTCTCGTATTACGGTGTGCGTGTTGTTGTCGACGACATTCGTCTTTAATTTGTCATTGTAACAGCAACAACTATCGCGATGATCGGTCGATCTTCCTCGCCTAGTCCGGCAACATCATCGATTGTCCCTACAAGTAAATCAGTTCAGCCTAACATATCTTAACACATACTGTTAATTTCGACGTTATTATTAATGATAATCTCCGCGACGATATATCGGCCACACAACACGATGTTAATAGTAGTCGCATAATATTATCACGTGAAAAAAACACCGAATAGCGAGTAGTTAAGAATATGAAACGAAATCGACGAGAGATCGACTACTCTACCAAAAAAAAAAAGACATATTCACATTGCTGGCTACGGATGAAGACGAAGAAGTGAACAACCTAAATGATGTACCCAAATGCAAGATAGAGAAAAGCACAAATAAAAAGAATATTCCACCTACTGATAAAGAATGTAAAAAACATTACACAGCTAAAGATTTATTAACTGATAATGGAATTAAATTATCATTAAAGTCAACAATAAATGGCGTCTCAGTTATTCCTGAGCAAGTAAATGATTATCGTAGAATAGTTAAATTACTAAGATCTAAAAACTATTATTTCTTTACCTATCAGCTAACAGACGAAAGACCATTTAGAGTAGTGAGACGCAATTTGCACTATTCTACAGATGTAAATGAAATCGAAACAGAATTGGAAACCAAAGGCTTTAGTGTAAAAAGTGTTGTCGACCTAAACCCATCTACGAAAAATGATGAAATCTTCCTCATAACTGGACTCCTTTATACTCGAGTAGTCGTGGAAGAGATCCGTAAAAATAAGCTAATAGTCCAATGTAAAAGGTGTCAATTATATGGACATACTCGAAACTATTGCATTTTACCATATAGATGTGTTAAATGTGGTAACAAACATGATTCAAAGAAGTGGGATAAAATAGAAAATATAAAGGCATTGCCAAGGAGACCATCCAGCTAACTATAGAGGCTGTCCTACATGCAAACGTCTAGCACAAGAACGCACTCAATATTCTCAGACGTTCGCAACATCCCATAAACAATTTCCAGAATTAAGATCAACAAATACAATAAACCCTTGGCAAACAATACGAAATACTAATTATAATGAATTACGTACAGGAAACTTAAATAATAATAGTTTACATGCAATAGATAGAAACTTATCAAATTCAAATTATAATGCTGATAACGGTCAATCAATGCAACAATTCTCGACATATAGTTGAGGCCATAGATAAACTAATGAATGAATTTAAGTCGATCATTACACCGATGCTAGTAATCTTAAATAAATTACTCGACAAATTAACATGAATAAATATACAGATAATAATTTAGTGATTATGTTATGGAACTGTAACGACGTAGTAAATAAAAAACGAAAACTTGAATTATTCCTACACTTAAATAGGATTGATATTGCTCTTATATGTGAAACACATTTAACATGAAATAAAAGCTTTTCTATTAGTGGATATAGCGCTTACACTGCTTCACATCCTGATGGAAGACCTCATGGAGGAGTAGCGATTCTAATAAGTTCTAAAATAAGCCATTGCAGTAGCTACTCCGAAATGCCTATCAATTACTAACAGCGAATATCTGCACTAAATGGTATGAGTGTAAAGTTGGTGTAATGTATTGTCATCCAAACATTGTCATACCTAAGGAAAGGATAAAAAACATATTACACGGTCTCGGACCTAGACTACTTATTGGAGGCGACTTTAACGTCAAAGACAAAAGTTGGAACTGTACTAAAAGCAACTCAAGAGGAAGGTTACTCGCTAAATTAATAAATGCAGAGACACTGATGATCACTGCTCCATCAGAACCTGCTTATTGGCCATCAGACAGAAATCGATACCCTGAGGTACTGGATTTCTATATTGCTAAAAATCTTCAGCGCTTAAAAATAACATGTAATACGGTTCCTGAATTAAGCTCAGACCATGCACCCGTCATTGCTTTAGGAGTTAGACCAATACGTCATACGAGTTTAAACAGTAACACTATTTGGACTAAGTTTACAGAAAACATGAATCAAAAGACCGATCTTAATATTCGACTCAAGAATGATAAAGATATAGATAGAAAAAATTATAAACAATATACATAATTCGTGTAATCTAACAACGAGACATAACCGCTCGAATACATAAAATGAAAATAATATACCAATTAGGCTGAGAAAATTAATACAGCAGGTACGCTAGGTCCCGTTGGCAACGTGATAGGCAGCCATCACTAAAAAAAGAGTATAACTCACTGCACAGACAGTTACGAAAAGGCATAAAAGATTTTAATAATGAAAAAAAGCTAAACTTTTTTTCTTCATTAAATCCTAAAGACAATTGTGTTTGGAAAGCGACAAAATTGTACTTAAAACAGTGTCGCAAAAGCAGCAACCAATTAAATGGTGAATGGTCTAAAACCGACAAAAACAGAGCTGAAACATTTGGCAGATATCTATATAATAATTTTCGACCACACCCAGATGTAACTAATTATCAGCATGATCAACTGATTGAACGAAATCTACAGTCTCCGTTCCAACTTACTCTGCCAACTAAGAACTTTACACCCCCCCAGGAAGTACAGACGATAATAAATAATTTATTTTCAATACTTAATAGGGTAACTTACGAAAAGCCTTGTTACGATTATTTAACAATTTATTACTACTAGTAGCTTGACTGCCGCTCTCTTTGTATATGGTGTTTAAATTATTCAATTTTGAGAACGGGCTATTTTTCGAAGAAGAAAAATTAAAACCCGGAAATTGCAAAATATTTATTAAACTTAATTTATTAACGAGAATTAATAACTTACCTTCCACGAACTAAATTTTCTTTCTTTAACGGGCATTTTAATTTCGATATAACCGCTTAATTCGATTCCGGACATCGTCGTCCAACGAGCTAGAAAAGTTCGGAATAGTAACGTTATTAACTCGAAACACATATTCGTCTATTATCGACTACCCCGGAATACCAAAATAAAATAACGAAAAAAACAAACAAACATAAAATTTAAGAATTCTCCGAAGCGATTACTCAATTCGTAACGGAAAAAGCTTACACATTCGTTGACGACCTCACGACGAAGTTAAAGTGGCACGCGAGTAAGTCGTTTAAAAAAATGAGGGATAAAACTTACTATATTTTCCACTCTATAGAACATTTATTATTCATTTCGTATACGTTCATGCAAATATATGTATATGTATGTATGTATGTATGTGTGCGTGTTTTACGTATTATATTAATGAGTGCGCGCGTGTATACATCGAATGAAAAATGTTTGCTCGTATATAATCCGTTCAACAATAAATTTTATGACCACCACGCCGGACTTCATTTATTACATAATTGACCACCAATGCTGCAACTTCGCGCTGTCTAGCACAATATAGACGATTTAATTACTTACTTTTTTTTTTGTTGTTGTCTTCACTACCAACATTGACCACATCAATACATACGATATACTCGCCGTGCACGTATCCACACACACACACACACACACTATATATATATATATATATATATATCGTGTATATGTATAAGCGCATTCAAATATATATAAACGTATATATATGCATACGTATACATCCTTCTGATAATCTGTTATCATCGTCTCCTCTTTGTTCGTAATATTCAAGATTAATTTCAATTGTGATATAATCGATGTTTTTATATTATTATTATATACATACATACATACATATATATATATATATAAATAATTTATACGTATCACAAGATTGTTCGAAATATCGGAAATAATGTTATAATAAAAGAAAACGTCCTATATCCGATTTCAAAAGCTAAATTAATTAAAATTTCAGAATTAAAAAATTATTTCAAAAGTATTAAAAATGAACGATTTACAAAATCAACGCATTCTGGTAATTTAACGACGAATAAATCTGTCGATATTATTCGTCAAATTCTTGCTAATGCTTATTTTAAAAATTTTTCTAAAAAAAAAATTGTGCGATATGAATAATATTGTATTCTCTAACGCGTAATTTAAATTTCTCGTTTCAAATGTCAACATCTGATGTAGAATAACAACGATATATTCGGTCTAGTCTCGTATTATTCACTTGTCACCGTCAAGACACAATTTGCAATGTGACTGCTGGCTATAATTTTTTTTTAGCATTGTGTACACATCGTACAGCAGGCTTGATTGTTGATGCAAAACTGTTTAATATGCGTGGGTTAATACGACTCGACAATAACGATGATATAACATTGTGTAGATTTATATATGTATATATATATATATATATATATATATATATATAACATGTACATTATAATGTCAAAAAAAAGTTTTGTAATATTTTAATATATATACAATTAAAAACAATAACATCGACACGGTACAATTTTGCGCAAAACAGTAACCCTACGGCGTAATCATTTTCGTCGAAGTCCCGTACATCAATTGAATATATACAAAATAATATTTATAAATCAAGAAGAAAAATTAAATTTTCAAAACTGGTTATTTAATAAAATAAGCGTATTTAATAAGTCTGAAATAAAAGTGAGAAAATTGAAGGGAAAAGCTTCTTTAGTTTTGTTTCTCGAGCGAGAAAGATAACCACATATGAATTCTTAACTAACTTTCTGAAATGAATGAGCACAATAGTCCGCTGCTTGCGCTAGAATCAGTCGAAAATTATGTATTGATACAAAAAAAGTATTCGAATACTTTTATTTTCCGGATAGCTCAAGATAAAATACAGCGGATACTAGCGCCGTTCCTAACGACATTAATAAAAACATGAAAATTTCTATTGAAAGTGCCCTCTCTACTCGAATATATACTAAACACAAAGAAATAGAAGGAAAATACTATTCATGCAGTATCACGATAATTTATCATATTTAAAACATCAGTTTCGCAGCATGATTCATTATATATACAATTTATCTATCTGGAAACGTATCTATTGATATCCACGGCTTCCACATTGTTATCCATGCTTTAGTGATAATTTTTATCTAACATATACGCATTTATAAGTTATATATATATATATATATATATATATATATATATATATATATATATATATATAAAATCCGAAAATGAACGGGGGTATAAAGTGGTCCACAAATATAACATTATTGTAAATAACGAAGGCTCCAGGAAACGCCTGACATTAACCGATATTTGGAAAATCACGGCACGTAACAAGCAAAATATGATAAAATTGATCAACAACTTAATTTTTTTTTTCAATAGCGAAGTACGGGTCTGAAATCTGGAGTAAAGAATGTACAGATATCAGGCAAATGGACAAACTTTATAAATGTCGATTTTTAGGAGGGCGTTTAAAATAACTTGGACAAATGCGTCGATATTGGGTGATTTGGAAGTTAAAGTCTGCTTATTAACGAGGATAAACGGTAATGCAGTAAATTTTTTACACGCATAACAAGCAAAACATGCTCGCTCGTATAATCTAAGGAGTGCCAAGAATATACAGAAACTGAGAAAGATGTCTTTTCGGATGAGCGGATGGAATAAAACAAAAAACTAGACCTACACTGATTGTAGCTAGCAGAAATGCAGGATGCCTATAGGAACGAAGAAAAACTAGTTCATACGATTTCGAATTGATGTCAAACGATGTCACGAAATACCTTTGCCGTATAAAGGAAAAAGAACATATATATATATATTCACCGTGCACTAAAGAGGTCTAGTGTTTAAGAAGAAAAACTAGATTTGTATACGTATTATTTTTTATTCACATTATAATATATCATAAAATAAAATTAGTGTTACTTGGAAAATTATACAGAAATCGCTACCTTCGCGGACGATACAGCTGTGATTTGTTCTGACTCGTCTTTTGAAAATGCAGAAGTTAACTTACAATCGGCAGTTAATACTATTTCAAAATGGTTCAGGCAGTGGCGAATAGAAATCAATGAAAAAAAATCAACTCGTGTAATATTTACAAATAAGAGAATACCCAGCATCAAAAATATTTATATCAATAATCAGGAAATTCCAGCTAAAGACTCAGTAAAATACCTGGGAATCCATTTGGATAAAAAACTAACCTGGAAAAACCACATAGCAGCCAAACGAAATGAATTGAATATAAAGTATAGGAATATGCTTTGGCTTATTGGAAGAAAATCCGAATTAACACTGGAGAACAAGTTATTATTGTATAAACAAATTCTAAGGCCTATTTGGGCGTACGGATGTCAACTCTGGGGCTGTGCTAAACGGAGTAATACAGCTATAATACAGCGTTTCCAAAATAAAGCATTGAGAACCATAATAGATGCCCCGTGGTATGTAAGCAATCTTACATTAAACGTAGACCTAGAAGTTACATCTGTTAAAGATCAAATTCAAGAAATGGCCCGTAAATATGGCGACAAACTTTCTTATCACACGAATGCTTTAGCTGTTGCTTTATTGGACAACTCTACAGATACCCGGCATTTAAAACGAGTTAAACCTACAGATCTATTTTGAATAAGCATCAATAATATAAAGTACTAAAATACAATTAGCGAAAGTCCTTACCGTTGGGTAAGGAACTTTACAAGTCAATCGCAATTTCTGTTCAAAAAGATTGCTAGATAGCCTGAAGCTAGTGGCATAATTTCGGAAAGGGAAAAAAAAAAAAAAAAAAAAAACTTTGAAAATTATAACATGAAATTATACAATATAAATTATTATTTATCGCATCTTCAGATTTATCAGTAGCTATCATCTGTACTCTTGTGGAAGTTCTCGAAGCCATATTCACCTTGAACACACACACACGAAGAAGACGCCCTTCATAAATAAAAAGGATATATGGTGATATGTAAGTAAAAAATAATAGTTAATATTCCGATTGTACAGAAGATTAATGAATCTGACATCGGGTAACTTAAAGTAAATCGCAAACCAGATAAATTTTCTTTTTAATTTGATTTTAACACTTCTTAATCGATTAACGTTAAAAGAATTTTTCATTAGCGAAAACATAAAATTATATAATCATTTAAACTATTTCGTGATAAATTGATCCTTTCGCATATAATCCGAAATAACTTAATTTTATTCATGTAATTATTATCGTTGAATTATTCGAAATTACATTGATTTTCGCATATTATTATCGTCAAAATATTCCGAATTACATCGATTTCTTTACATGTATGTTGATATATATATATATCATCGTAATCATCATCTTTGTCGTATTGTTCGTTGCAAAACGTCGTGACTAGCTATTGTACACGTTTATTTTTTACGTACAAAATTAGCTAGCATTCACGGCACTATATGCGACGCAGATGCGCGCTCATATGATGTTATACAGAGTGGGGTGCCACTGTTTCTCCGTGATAATTGAGAATTAAATAATGACAAAAACGTTCTATGTCGCGTGTTGGTTTCGAACCCGTCGAGTTAACGGTCGAGCACTCTAGCAACTACGCCACCGCGACATATGTATATATATATATATATATATATATATATATATATATATATATATACATATAATGTATGTATGTATTTACGTTGTAATAAAAATAGTACCTAATTTCCATAAAGAAAGTATCATAGTTATTTCCGCGAACTAGCAGGTTTAAAGAAATAAAGCATAGAGAAATAGTAGTAGAGAATATTTAATGGAGAGAAAGACAAAGAAAAAAATTAATTAAAATTATATTATGCTACTAGGGTCTTAAGAAGATAAGAAAAAGGAAAGAAGTCTAGCCACCATTAGGCACATATTAGAGTCGTACCCTACTAGATGCATTCATATTATAAATAAACATGAACTATATAAAAAAAAAAAATTATTTTTAATAATTTGTAACTAGCCCGAAGTGGCTTTCCAACAAAAGGCATCAATCAGTAAGTCACCTGTACGGAGGACGCACCCCACGGTGAGTCCTCCTACTTGTTAGTGGACCAAGTCCACGATTCTCGTCCTTCTCAACCTTCTGAGGTCCAACTGAGTATGTAGGAGTTGATTCGCGAGCTCGTTAGGATGGAGCTGCAGTCGTTGTAGGTATCTTTAGTAATTTTTTGATTTCTTTTTGCACTGGACATAGCGAGGAAGAAATGACACCGAGTTATTTTGTGTCAGAGAGTATTCGTTTAAGAATGGGGGCACGGCAGAGACCTCCACGCGGTGCTCCTGGAAACGATATTAACGGTTTACTGTTGATCTCGGCTAACTCTGCCACTACGATTGCGCGCAAGATATTTGAAGAAGAAACAAACTAGAAGAAATAAACTAGATAATGAGCGCAGATAACCGAAATAGCCCTTTTCAGGGCTGCCCTACGTCGAAAATTGGACCTCGCCTCCAAATCCTACAACTTAATATAGAAGGTATCAGCAGAGCCAAATGCGAATTTCTCGCGAGGAAATACAGCAATAAGGTAGATGTCATACTCTTACAAGAAACGCATGCTGTTTCAGATAGCGAACTGTCTCAAAGAGGGAAAATTACTGATTTCATTCCGATCGCCGCAGTACACCATAAACAGTATGGAATAGCTACCTACATCAAAAACTCAATCATCTCTTACAAGGTGAAGTACAAGGCGTCTGAAAATAATGTATTCGTAATCGCTATCGAAGTTGAAGGATGCTCCATCATAAACGTGTACAAACCCCCAAGCGTCCAGTGGCCAATTACTCCGCTTCCAGTCTTCGAAAACAGAATGTCCATATACCTCGGAGATTTCAACAGTCATTCCCAGCGCTGGGGATATAACGCAGAAGACGAAAATGGTCGTAAATTAACTGAATGGATGGAAGCAAACGATTTTGTGCTTGCATATAACGCCAAAGATCCGGGCACGTTTTACTCGGCAAGATGGAATAGATCGTATACCACAGACCTTTGCATTCACTCTAAACCTACAAAAGATATATACAACATAAATAGACAGGTCGAATCCAGATTCCCGAATAGTCAACATGTTCCAGTGTTAGTAACTACGGGAGTGAAGATTCCCTTTGTGAAGTCCATAAATAAACCAAGATGGAATTTTGCTAAAGCTAACTGGGAAAACTTCTCTGATGAGCTAGAGAAGGAGATAATACACATTAAACCAGAAGTAACAAATTACGGCCAGTTTACAAAAACCGTAATTCGGTGTGCCAAGAAAAATATTCCAAGAGGTTTCAGAAAGAAGTACGTTCCAGGCTGGAACAAGTTATGTGAAGACCTATATAACAATTTCGAAAAGACAGGCAATCTAGATATCGCAAGCGAACTTATGCACCAACTGAATAGTCAACGTCACAAGAAATGGGTAGCTACAGTCGAAGGCCTAAATTTCACGCATTCGAGCAGGAAAGCGTGGCAGCTACTGAGAAGACTTGGCACAGACAGTGCAGAAATCGATAAAAGCGACAAAATCAAACCAGACAAAATAGCAGAAAGACTCCTAAAAATAAGCAAAGTTAAATCCGATAAACAAGTGTCATTAGAAATAAAAAGCAAGCTACGAAAAACGAAAAACGAATTACAGAACGATGATGTATCATCAAGTCCGTTCGATACGTCCGAATTAATAAGCGCGATTAAATCAATCAAAAATAGAAAATCCGCAGGACTAGACAATATATATCCGGAATTTATCAAACATTTTGGAACAAACACTAGGACTTTCGTACTAAAACTGTTTAACCAAATACTCGAGACTGGCCAACTGCCTGCGATCTTCAAAAAATCTAAGGTTATCGCCATCAAGAAGCCTGGTAAGGAAGGAACAGATCCAGCAGACTATAGACCAATATCGCTACTAAGTACAATGTACAAGCTACTCGAACGACTAATACATCAAAGAATCGCCCCTTTAATAGATAAAGTACTTCCACAATTTCAATCAGGCTTTCGTCCAGGAAGATCATGCTGCGATCAGGTCATGGCTTTAACTTCGTACATTGAATCTGGTTTCCAAAAATGCTTGAAGACATCAGCAGTCTTTATCGATCTTACTGCTGCCTACGACACAGTCTGGCGCGATGGCTTGCTCCTAAAAATAGCCCAGGCAGTTCCTAGTCGTAAAATCGTGACTCTACTTGGAAATATGTTGGCTGACAGAAGATTCGCGGTGTATACGGGAGCAGACCATAGCCGGTGGCGCACCATAAATAATGGCCTTCCACAAGGTTCAGTGTTGGCGCCAATTTTATTTAACTTATATATACATGATATACCGGTCCTCCAAGTGGAGAATTTCCAGTATGCAGACGACATTGTACTTGCAACTCAAAGCAAGCACTTAAAAAATGGCGAGGACGTACTCACAAAAGATCTACACAGCTTGGATGAATACTGTGCTAAATGGAGACTCAGGTTAAACCCGGTAAAAACAGAAACTTTGGTGTTTCACCTCAACTCACAGATGGCAAAAGCTAAAATACATGTTAAACTCAACGGTAAAGATTTACCTTTTAACCCAACGCCAAAATATCTAGGCGTCGTTCTTGATCGAACTCTCACATACAAAGAGAACTCCGAAAAAATAGCTCAAAAAGTGAAGACAAGAGTAAACCTTATCGCTCGCCTTGCAGGTACAGCTTGGGGAGCAGAGACAAAACTCATCAGGACTGCTACACTGGCACTAGTGTTTTCAGCTGCAGAATATTGCTGCTCCGTTTGGATGGCCAGCTCGCATGCTAAGAACATCGATACACAACTGAACGCAGCACTACGCTTAGTAACGGGTACGCTAAAATCTACTCCTACTATGTGGCTTCCCGTGCTGGCAAATATATTTCCACCGCACATCCGCAGAGAAGAAACATTCAAACGAGAATGGGCTAAATACAACAGTATGCACTCTCACGTAGAAAAATTTATCAAAGATCCCCCACCTACACGTCTCAGCAGCAGGAAACCAGCATGGCTGACGGCTAACGAGCTACAGAGCAGTATCGACGCAACTACGAAATGGAAGGAAATATGGGTTAAGCAGACTCCAACAAACGGACAATTAATATCAAATCCGGCTAGCAGGGTGCCAGGATTTGGTCTCAACAGAAAAACATGGTGCAATTTAAATCGCGTCAGAACCAACCAGGGTCGTTGCAAATATTTAATGAACAAATGGAAACTGTCGGAAACGGAGCCGTGCAGCTGTGGCGAGATCCAAACGATGTCACACTTTATAAATTCGTGTAAAGTAAATAGCTTTACTAAAGGACTGATTGGGCTACATTCACTAGAAGAAGGCGCAGAAGACTGGCTGTCGAACGTGAATTTATAATGCAGGATATCTCTAAATAAGCGCGTAATTGATACGATAATAATAATAATAGTTTAAGAATCGTACTAATTTACCTTGTTTTAAGGCCGACGATGGTAAATGAGTAACGTGACCGTAGACCACGTCTGTCGTTGAGTCTGCCGTATAAGACATTAACATCTGAAATAAATTGAAAATAATTAACATTACTGATAACAAAATAGCGGAAGATTCATTTGCCAAATGCGTTTCTACCATTAAATACCGTTAACATTAAATACCGTTAAGCGTTCCGCTACATTTTACAACTAGCATACTATCAACAACTAGTTCGTGACATACGAGTATGTGACCCAGGCGTATGGATGAACAATGATTTGGAGTGAACAGTAAATTCTACAGAAGGCAAAAAAAAACACTATATTTCCTAGGATATTAAAAACATACAAAAAAAATACCTTCAGTCTGCATAGATATTCAGTAGTCAGAATGTGTGAAGAACACACTAGTTTTGTGATAGTATTAAACGTATTACGACTTCGAACGTTAATATTTACCCGGGAAGTTTCAAAATCTGACAGGAAAAGTGGACAGACTGAGTGTGGACATAATTGTGTAAGTGACGTAAAATGGACACAACCAGATGTACGTGACGCAAATAGTAAACAAACCTGATCATTGCAGATTGCTTGCTCATCATAGCAGAGGTGGCAGAAGGGACTTTCTTTAAGTTGCATTTAGGAAAAAACGATCAGGCAACAAGTGATGCCCAGTCGACTGATGAGTATAGTTCCTTTCCGATTAATCTTCTTAAAGAAACAGAACCACGGAAGTTTAGCGAGAGTAGGTTGAAATTGATATTAATTGACGAAAGGTGATCAACTAATGCTCTCAGCGTACACCAGGTCCCAATGATTCTTATGCGCCAGCTGTACAGAGTGAATGATATCCTTGTGAGAAACTAAAGAGAGTACTACGCCATCTTTAGCTAATGAATCAAGAAATTCATTGTTTGTAACACCTTTATGACCCGGCCAAATATTACCCCACGTTGTAAATTATTTAAGCTTTAACACAATTAATGTATCTGACGCATGCCATTTGTTGTCTATAGCCTTCACCATACATTTCGAGTCGGTAATAATAAGGTAATTATAAAAATATCATAGACGCAAAAAATGAAAACTAGACAGTTCTCTAAATGGCTTGCGTCAGAAGACAGCTTTTTATAAAGTATCGGAAGACAAGCTATCTAGAGGCCACATTTTGCTTATATTTTTTACTGCGTTTAATTTCAAAATAATAGGAGGTCAATGCAGAATCCGTTATGATGTTGGAATATTTATAGAAGGGCCTTGATTTAATGTTGTATTTTAAAATTCATGTCGTGATGATCGCCAAAGTTCAAGAAGCACGTAAATGTAAGAAAACGAAAAAAATTAATTTATTATTTAGAAGACAGGTAGGGAAATCCTTAAAATTTCTTCAAACCAAAGAATTTTTTCATATTATAATTTTTAGATAAAATTAATTCAGATCGTCCTAATTAAAACGAACAAAAAATTATTATCGTTAACTCTGTTTTTATTTACGCTTTAAAAACACACGAACTGCTGCTGCTGGGTTTCTTTTGCCATCCAAACATGAAATGGATTCTATAACCAAAGTTGCCGCGGTGTGTATAAACGCGTTATGCGTGTGTGTGTTACCTGTGTAGTGGTGCATGTACTACACCAAAGAGCGTGTGGTCGATAATCTTAGGCTTCCAACTAGTGGCGGCTCGTACATAAAGGTTGCATAACCATCAGAAATATATAGAACAGGATAAAAATTGGTAATGAAATAAAATAGTTAAAAGTATAAATATTTTATGGAGATTAAACAAAATAAGTGAATTTTAATTATATTTTTTGTGGAATATATTATAATAAGTAAAAAAAAAAAAGTTAAAAAGTACTTTGAAATGCCTCGTTACAATTGTAACCTGAAGAAGGCATTGGAAAGTCATGTACATCGTTATATGGTGATTTTGAGCCTAATGGATACATGGACCTGTATTATTGACTGCTGCAATCATTTTGCAACCAGAGTCCTTGAAGTACGCACACTTGACGTGGCAGACTAGATTTTTCTCGTTCTATTGTTTATAACACGTGGGTGCGATTGGGTGCGTATACTACCTGCCCACAAACGAACGAGTCTACCACTTTATTTCATCTCTTTCTCAGATTAGTTTTTCTTCTTGGGATTTCTATTGGTGTTTCCTCCTTTTATTGTCTACATTTCCCCGTGTGAATTGTTTCATTGCCCCTCACTAGTTTATTTTGTCAGTATCATTACTGATCGATGTTAATAGATAGAATTTCTTCCTTACTGAAGCTTTATTATTTATATTGCAATTGATCATTTCGTTTTCAGAGGATTGTTTTGTGTAAATTGTGAAAACATAAGAATACTTAACTATTATGCATAATTTATCGAATTGTTTCATTGTAGTATTTTAAAATTTTTTATACGTTTGAAATTAAATAAATTTTGTACTTATTCATGCGAAAATAAATGTTTAATATTTTTTGGTTTAATCACTCTACCTGTAAGAAATATAAAGTGTAAAATACTAATTTTACTATTTTTCATTTTGTTAATTTTTATAATTTGTATATCTAAATTAGTATTTTTACATGTTATATTTATTATATGTTATTTACCGCATTCGCTATTAAATATTTTTCATTCTGTTAATTTTTATAAATTCTATATAATTAGTATTTTTACATTTTATATTTTTTATTGTGTATATTTATATATTTTTACATTTTATTTTATTAATGGCTATTAGCCGAAAAGTGTAATTTTTATGAAACGTTTAGTAATTTTAACTTGATTTCTTTTATTTTTTTTTTTAAATCACTACATCTCCACTTTTCAAAAAAAGTTTTAATATAATTTTATGTGACGGTTGTGATTGTAGGTTTGTTTGCAGAACATCCCTCAGTGTATTTCCCAAGCCCCAGTGCTTCCTAACTGAGTTGAAACTTGGACATTTTAACAATGTGATGTATGTTGTTGTTTCAATCTTAATCTTTCGAATTGCAGAACATGTTTCCTATGGATTCCTGCACACATAGGCATATCAGGCAATGAAAGAGTTGATGCTGCCGCTGGTTGGGCAACATACTGCCACGTATCGCAGAACTCATCTCTCTCTCCTTTACATAAAAACGGACACTGAGCGTTGGTGGTCATCTGAAGGAATCTCACTCAGTGAATTTTGGGCCCTAAAAAAACTAAGGTTAGGACACGCCTCACTAACCGCAAATACGTATATATATATATATATATATATATATATATATATATATAATCTGTTCCACAGAGTGCCAATACTGTAAGTAAAGAATGTTCCCTTGTAACGGTAAAGTCGGTGATTGTTTTTGTTTATTTGTAAAAAAAACATGCGCTGATTTCTCAGAATTTAATTCCATGCGCCACGTTTTAGCCTATACGTAAGTTTTGTTAACGTTTTCTCGAAGTTTATTAATAGCTTTGTTAGCATCAATATCCGAAGATATGAGCTGTATCATCAGCAAACATAACTAATTCAACTTCTCCTTGTTTAGGGATGTCTGCTGTATAAACGTTATATAACAGGGGTCCCAGGACGACCGTTCCACTGAGGAACCCCAGCAATAATTGGTAAACCTCTGAAGTATCTATTTAGAATATGTTCGGAGCAAATACGCCCGTGTGAATACAACCTGAATTAACTTTATGTTATCAGTAGTCTTATCTTTATAATAATGTTGTTCGTTCGTTATCTGTACAACGTAGCAGTCGTGTATTTTAATTTCGAGTAATGTAAAAATAACGTAGTTGTTAATATAGGAATTTAGCTATTCGTTCATTATTTCGTTTCGTACTTAGCATTAAAAGAATATATTAATCGTAATATGGTCCTCCGCGTCCGGATAGCTAAATAACCAGTTTCGTAATTTCGTTAAATTCTTAAATTCGTAATATTAAAATATCTAAAAATGGATGTTATTAATAAAACTCGTCGTGTATTAAAATTAAACTTATCTCGTCTAAAAGGTCAAATAACTGACCTAACACAAAATAAAGTACTCGAACTCGAACATTTGTGTAAACTTGAAGCAATTTTTAACGACTATTGGGAATTTAAACACAAGTTTGAAGTCCAAACGGACGAATTAATCGGTCTATTGGACGACAGTAAAGAAGAGTACGAGTCGAAAGCGTCATCTTTAATGAAGGAATTACGCGAAATCAGCAATATCGCCTTCGAGACTGACAGCATCATCAAAACCACTCGTAAAAGATTATCTGTAGATAACCAAAGTCAATCGCTCGTAACTCCGTCAGTTGATCTTAACGCTTCGTTTCGTGTACCAACCACCACTCAACTGAAATTGGAAAACATCGCAGTATCAACATTTGACGGTAATATTTTGAATTTTCCTAATTTTAAGAGCTTGTTTGAAAATTTAATTCATAATAATGACGAATTAACGAATGTACAAAAGCTGTACTATCTGAAGCAATCTTTAATCAACGAGGCTAAATACTTTATTCGGGATTTTAAACTAGATGATAAATCATATTCAGAAGCATGGGCATATTTAATTTCGCGATTTGATAACAAACGAGCTGTTATTAAAACCCTATTTAGAAATTTATATAATTTGGAAGAAATTAAAAATGAACAACAAATTCGTACTCTTTTAGACAAAGTCGAAATAATAATTCGAGGCTTAAAAGCTGCGAATGAAGTTATCAACGATACGTTCTCCAGATTTATAACGTATATTGTAGCACATAAATTAGATCCCATAACGAACAGAGAATGGGAAAATTCCATCACGCAGACTAATTGCTATCCAAAATTCGATGACATTCAAAGTTTTTTAAGGGTTCGTGCATCTAATATCGAAGGTAGGTTGGTAGATGTAAGTTCGCCAAAATCGACGCAACCACCAAAACCCATTCAAATTAAAAGGAAATAGTTCGTTTCGAAAACAACTAAAATAAAATGTATTCTTTGTAACGAAAATCATTTTCTGAATCAATGTAAAACCTTTGTGGCAAAGAATCCAAAGGAAAGGTTTGAACTAATTAAGATAAATAAATTATGTTTAAAATGTTTTAATCCGCATCATCAAGTTGCAGATTGTAAAAGATTCAATTGCAAATTATGTCACGGTAATCACCATTCGATGTTACATCTCCGGATTCAATGCCATCCAACGAAGAATCGGTCACAGCTAAACATTCGCTGAGTGCGTCGGCTACTAATAACAAGGTGGTATTTTTGTCAACCGCGGTAGTCCAGGTAAAATCATAGAAAATTATTTTCGCTCGTATATTATTAGATACCGCCTCGGAAATAACGTTAGTTCGAAGAAAGCTTTGCGATCTGCTAAACTCAAAGTAATCAAAAATAAAAATCCGACAACGTTAGTTGGTATAACCGAAGCTTCGTCTTCTCTCAAATATATGACTAAAATTACGTTACAATCTCGTTTTTCGGATTTCCAGTTTAACATTGAAGCAGAAGTAATCGATCGAATACCATATAATATATCGCATGTAAACCTCAATAATGTGATGAATAAGTTACCTAATTTTAAGTTCGCAGAGTCTAACGATATCCCATATAGCGATATTGATATAGTATTAGGTGCGGAATATATCGAATTTATTCTTGAAAACCAAAGACACTTTATCGAAAACTTAATTTTAAGAAATACTAAATTCGGGTATGTCTTATCGGGTTCGCAGAAATTATCGACTGCAGCGTCAACTACAACGGCATATTGTAATTTATCTACCGTTGATGTGAACGAACAAATGAAGCAATTTTGGGAAATTGAAAGGATCAATCGATTTGAAGATGGGGAGGATACCCAGGAAGTTAAACTCGTAGAACAACAATTCGAAAACACATACGCTAGAGACAGTACGGGTCGGTTTGTAGTTCGTTTACCAATCAAATCGGGTATAAACAATCTTCGCGGTTCTTACTCAATCGCATTACAAAGGCTGTATAAATCTGAACGTTGCAAGTCACACACGATTCGAAAGGCATATGTAGAATTTTTACGCGAATATGAAGCACTCGGCCATATGCGACAACTATCGCCCGAAGCTTCAGAAAGCATTGTGTATTATTTTCCTCATCATTTAATACAAAAACCAACTAGCACGACAACTCAATACCGTGTAGTTTTCGACGCTTCGTGTATCGATCAGTCAGGATATTCGTTAAATGATTTTCTTAGAACGGGTCCGTTTCTGCAGTTAGAACTAATCGATATTATTCTTAAATTTTGACTAAATCGTATAGCATTTTGTGCAGATATTGCCAAGGTGTATCGTCAAGTTGTAGTACATCCTGAGGATCGTAAGTATCAATGCATTTTGTGGCGACCAAATCCGAATACAGAAGTTCGATCGTATGAATTAAACACTGTAACATACGGTACAAGTTGCGCTTCCTATTTAGCGACCAAATGTTTGCAGATATTAGCACGTGAATTGGAACTAATGGAACCCATTGCGGCCAAGGCGATTCGAAATAATTTCTACATTGACGATTTGATGACGGGATCAGATTATGTAGAAAATACAGTTAAACTTCAACGTGCTATTCACGGATGTTTAGCAGCAGCAGGTATGCCTCTTCGAAAATACCAAAGCAATTCACCTGAATTCTTACGTAGCTTGGATTCTGCGTTAATCGATGTATTTAATCCACGTTCACTCGGTAATGAATTCGTTACAAATATACTCGGAATCGTTTGGTGTACCGAATTGGACAACTTTCGTGTCGCGTTAAATTTAAGAGCACTTCCTACAGTCATAACTAAACGTATTTTTCTGGCCGATATATCGCGAACTTTCGATGTGTTGGGTATTCTAGCACCAGTAACTATCAGAGCGAAGATAATGATGCAAGATTTATGGCGAGCAGAAATAAGATGGGATGATCCAATCGGAGAAAAACTTTGTAATGAGTTTCGTGTTTACCGAAGTGAATTGGAGCTTTTACAAAATTATAGTATTCCTCGTGTATACCATGCGTTACCAAACATTATTCGCCGAGAATTAATTGGGTTTTGTGACGCATCACCACGAGCATATTGCGCTGTCGTGTATATGAAATCGATTAATGTTAACGGTGTAGTAAATACAGCATTCGTTTGTTCGAAATCGCGCGTCGCTCCTTTAAAGTTGTTAACGATTCCCCGACTGGAATTGTTATCTGCTTTATTATTGGCTCAACTTATTAAGCGTATAGCTAATACGTTAGATAATGCTCAAGATTTATTAACTCTGTTTTCCGATTCAACTGTAGTACTTAGTTGGATAAGGCATCCGGTCGAGCAATTAAAACAATTTGTGGCTAATCGAGTTGGAAAAATCAATTCGCTTATACAGATGGAACAGTGGAAATATATAAATACTGCATCAAATCCTGCTGATCTCGGAACACGTGGTTTAAATGTAAGGACTTTCATAAATAATTCCGCATGGTCAAACGGCCCTGTTTGGATGACGACAGACACGGCCGAAACGGTAAATTACACTGAAGTCGACATGGGTAATTTACCGGAAATTCGTAAGCCAAAATTACATTCGTTTACTAATTGCGTAGATACGTCAATAACTACTCGTTACTCGTCGTATAATAAATTAATAGACATTGTCGCATATTTGTTGCGTTTTTCTCACATTGCTCGTAAATTAAGAAACCGAACGGACTCTTGGTGTCTAACCGATGACGAACGTAAATCTTCGTTGAATATTGTTATTAAAGTATCGCAATACAGTTTTTTTGCGTCCGATTTTGATAGATTGAATAATCACAAATGTATTAAAAAGAAAAGCCCGTTAAAAACATTAGACCACTTCATTGATTCCAACGGTATTTTACGCGTCGGTGGTCGATTAAAAAATTCGCTCGCAACTTTCGATAAACGCCATCCTATCATTTTATCCGCGCAGTGTAATTTTGTTCATTTATTCGTGAAATATATTCACGAAAAATATTATCATTGCTCGCGTGGAATAATATACGCCTATATCCAAGAACATTATTGGATAACAAACGGTTTTAACAGAATTATTAAAAGTGTTATTTATAAATGTGTTTTTTGTACCCGTCTAAAGGCTCATACTGGCACGCAGCTTCTCGGTCAATTACCATCATCGCGAATATCACAAACTAGACCTTTTACCAATGTAGGTGTTGATCTCACTGGTTACTTCGAAGTTAAATGTTTGAATCATCGGGCCATCAAAACAAACAAGGTCTACGGCGTATTTTTTGTTTGTTTCAGTACTAGAGCTATTCATTTAGAAATTGTTTCAGATTTAACCACTGAGAAATTCATCGATTAAGGCGTTTTATTTCTCGCAGGGGCCTTTCTAATTGTATTTACAGTGATAACGCTAAAAATTTCGTTGGTGCTAAAAACTGGCTACATAGCAATCGTTTGGAGTTCTCGAAGTGGGCGTTAACGGAAGGTATAAAATGGAAATTTATCGCACTTTGAGCCCCGCATCAAGGCGGCTTGTGGGAATCTGCAATAAAGGCTGGTAAATCTTTGCTATTAAAGGCAACAAGAGGCTATGTATTAACATACGAGGAACTGAATACTGTCTTCTGCGAAGTGGAACGTATTTTAAATTTGCGTCCATTGTGCTATCACCGTAATGGAAGTCAGTCGTTCGAAGTGATTACACCCGGTCATTTTCTTATTGGCGATAACTTACTCGTGTTGCCCAAGGATAAAGAGGAGGTCGAAACAAATTTGTCTAGTCGCTTAAGGATGACACGATCCATAATCAACCGTTTTTGGCGAGAGTGGTATCGCACCTATTTAACCAGCTTGAATCAACGTAACAAATGGACGAAAACTAGTGCCAATTTTCGTATCGAGGGCATCGTAGTTATCAAGGAAGACGGTAGGAAGACGGTACCGCTAATATGGATTGGGATATGGGACGAATTGTAGCGGTATATCCAGATTCCGATGGATTGGTTCGAAACGTATCCATAAAAACAGCTACTGGTTTATGTACGCGAGCTGTTCAAAAATTAATCAAGCTTCCAGTGAGTGAAACGTATTGATGTTTCTTTCAGCACTGGGCCGATCTCATGAACCGGTTCCCGGTCATGGGTGGGAATATGTTCGGAGCAAATACGCCCGTGTGAATACAACCTGAATTAACTTTATGTTATCAGTAGTCTTATCTTTATAATAATGTTGTTCGTTCGTTATCTGTACAACGTAGCAGTCGTGTATTTTAATTTCGAGTAATGTAAAAATAACGTAGTTGTTAATATAGGAATTTAGCTATTCGTTCATTATTTCGTTTCGTACTTAGCATTAAATAGAATAAATATTACCGACTTTTGAACGGAAGTTACAAGCAGGAATCAAATTAAGATGATCGTGAACATTGTTGTAGTACATGGGTATATATATAATATATATATATATATATATATATCAGCATTTGTGCCACCAATTGTTTCCTATTTTCTAATATTTTCTTTGTAAAATCTTCTGTTATATGTATATTACATTCTCTTAGTTTTTTACTATCCTGAATGCTCCTGTTCTGATTTTTCCCGTCGTGAATTTAATCAATATTGGTCTTCCTAACCGTCTTATTGAGCTCATGTTATCATTTGAACATTTTATATTCAACTCATTATTACTTATATTTACTATTTTTTCTTCCAACTATTCTTTTTTATTATCTTCTTCTATATCATGAAAAATCAGATTATTTTTTCATATAGACCGCTCTAACTCTGCAATTCTCTCGTCTTGCAGATTTACTTTTTCTTCTAATTTTTTAATTTTTTCGTCCAATATTTCATGCAGATTTGACGTAATTTTCTCCATTTATTCCTCTGATTTGTTTGTTATATCATCATTTAATTCTTGCCTTAATTCGCTAAGCGCTAGTTATAATATTTGAGAATCCATTTAGGTGTTATTGTATGCGCTCGAGAGATAGCGCTGTTTTCAGTTGACGGAAAAATACGGTTATTACAAATGAGCATTTACTGCTTAGTGTTTTATTGTTCCTATATCTGGCTGCACTGAAAAAAGGGGGAAATTTGCAATAATCAAGTATAATAAATTAATAGTTAAGGAATTTAACAGAATATTACATCAGAAAAATGTACATGCTACTCAAGTAGAAACAATAAAGAAAAAATCAAATAATAACGAAAAGCAAAAGCAATCAAATGATATTATAAATATGGTAAAGAACAATATGGATTGTCCACAATTGAGATCAAAATTATCTCCGCAAAAAAAAGCACTCCAGCATACATATACAAAACTACAAACAGGAAAACAACATAAACAAACATTGCCCGGTTGGCCACTGAGGGCAATAATGGCCGCAATCTTCCAATTAAGAATATCATGATAACAAACAAGAAACAAAATAGTAACCAAAATAAAAATGAACCGTTGACTATAGGCACATTAAATGTGAAAACATTAATAACAGAAGAAAGAATATATGAACTAGAACAGACAATACATTATTTTCATATAGATGTCCTAGGATTAGCAGAAATACGAAAATTTGGGGAAGAAATCATAGAAAGAAAAAACGAATCATTATTTCACTTTAAAGGTGAAACAAAAGGACAAAGAGGAGTAGGATTTCTAATAGCAAACGGTCTAAGGAATAATATAATAAGCGTGAAAGGTGTGTCAGAGAGAATAGCAGTTTTAAGTCTGAAACTACTTAATAACCTGCAGGTGACAATTATTCAAGTATATGCACCAACATCGGATTGCGAACAGTTTTATGAAACACTCGATGTCGCAATGCAGAGTATCAAATATAACCAACTTCTAGTTTTAGGAGATTTCAATATTAAAATTGGAAAAAGACAGCACGGAGAAGAAGACATATTAGGTCCTTATGGATATGGGGAATACGTAATGAAAGAGGATGGAAATTATTGGAATTCTGTCAGTGTCAAAATATGAAAGTTTTAAACTCCTTGTTCAAGAAAATAGCAGGCAAAAATGGACATAGATTTGGCCTAATAGTGAATTTAGAAACGAAATAGACTTTGTTCTAGTAAAATATATTGGATACATTAAAAATACGGATATATCAAATATAAAATTCCATACAGATCATAGACTAATTATAATAAAATTATTAGTCAAAAAAGGCGTAAGGAAAAAAAATAGTGAGGGATCACTGGATAAGAACAATGGATCCCAAATGGGGTGAACAATTTAGCAAGTAACTAGAGGAACGAATAGAGTATAACACTAAAAATTACAGTGCAAGCCAAGTTTAAACATACTATAATAAACTTATGGAAAAAGTATCAAAGAAGCAATTCCACCTTTCAGTAGCGGAAAAAGAAAATGAAAAATTCCCTCATCGCCTTATAGTCGATATAAAAAATCGGCAAAAACTTCAAAAAGAACAGAACAATAAAGGAAAAAAAATCGAATTCAATGCTATTTGTAAATTAGTACGATTTAAAATTAGAAAATACTCGAAAATTCAAATGCTATCAGAAAAATTAAAAAAATATTAACAGTAGGAAAAAACTAATAAAATCAATAGAAGATAACTATGAAAACATGGAACATGATCGCCAAAGTATTATCAAAATAGCAACGGAATACTACAGAACTTATACGAGGATCAAAGAAATATGAAAATCATACTGACGAAAAATACTACAATAGAAGAAGTTCCATGTTTCTTAGAATCCGAAATAAAATATGCGGTGAACAACTTAAAAAATGAAAAAACACTAGGAAGTGATGGAATTACTAATGAAATCATAATTCAAGGAAAACATGTTTTAATAAGAGAAATGACAAATCTGTTTAATATGATATTAAAGAAAGATATAATAATATTATTGCATAAAAAAGGTAAGAAAGAGGATATAAGAAATTACAGACCAAAAAGTCTTCAGCAGACGTTATACAAAATATTTATGAAATTAATTTATACAAGGATACGAGTGCAATTAGATGAACAACAACAACCAGATCAAGCAGGTTTCAAATTTGGATTTTCTACAATTCATAACCTACACACAATACATCAGCTAATGGAAAAGGCTGATGAATATAATATAAAAATGTATTTTGCATTTGTTGATTTCCAAAAAGCCTTTAAATCGGTTTATTATGATAGTTTGTATGAAACTATGGGAACCCAAAATATACACCCTAAATATATAAGAATCGTAAAGAACGTATACGATAATGTATACGGAAAAATTATGTTGGATAAAGAAGGAGAAAAGTTTCCATTGAAAAGGGGAGTGCGACAAGGGTGAAACATTAGCACCAGTTTTATTTAATGCTATGCTGGAAGAAATATTTAAAAACCTGATTTGAAGAAAAAAGGGAATAAATATAAATGGCACTTCTATATCAAACCTTTTATTTGCAGATGACGTAACTATAATTTCAGCTTCCCCCGAAACAGTTAAAAACAATGTTAATGGAATTACGCGAAGAATCAAAAGTAACAGGCCTGAAAATAAATTACGAAAAAACGAATTTACTAACAAACGGAGAAAAATAAAAATTGAAATGAACGGAAAAACGATACACTGGGTGGAAGATGTTACACATTTAGGCCAAATAATAATCTTCAAAGATCCAATGGAAAAAGAAGTAAATCACCGAATAGCGATAAGGTGGAAAAAATTCTGGGCATTACGAGAAATATTTAAACGAAATATTAATCGTACAAGAAAAGCACAGATTTACAATACACGCGTCCTTCCTGCCACGACATACGGTGCGCAAACATGGTCACTGACAGTTAGACAAGATAGAAAAATATTAATAGCTCAAAGAGCTATGGAAAGGAAAATGATCGGGATAACAAGGATGGACAAAATCAGTAAAACTATTACGGGATAAGTCAAAAACAGAAGATGCTCTCCTCAAAATACTGGAAATCAAGTGGAATTGAGCTGGACAAACAGATGGGCCAAGAAATGTACTGAATCAATAGGAAGAGATTGAGGCGAAGACAAAAATGAGTTGGAGGGACAATATTGTCAAATACGTAAGTACAGTCTGGATGCGTAAAGCACTTAATCGGATGGACTGGAAACAGCTAAGAGAAAAATATGTAAACGTTCAATAAATTGGAAGAGGCCAATGCTCTAGTTCACGGGCTTAATTTCCCTAATACAGTTAAACGTATTAATATTAGTTTAACAGGAAAGCTATGCATAATAATATTAGTTTAGTATTAAGAAAAGTTATACATACTAGTATTAGTTTAAAAGTTACACATATTAATAATAGTTTAGCATTAATAAAATAATATTTGCAAATATTAATTTAAAATGGGAAATGCAGGCTATTGTAATTGTAATTGTATTGTAATATATATATATATCAGGATATCATGACGCGACTTTATTCTAGGTAACGATGATAAACTTTGATACGAAGACAAAACTAAAAACTACCACCTTTGCAATTTCGGACATTAAATACTGACAAAACCTGAAGAAATATTTTATTCGTTTGAATTTTTAAATTTTTAGGCTATCAAATTTCCGTCGTTAGACAATTATTTATAATGTTGTTAACGTTAGCCGAATTAAAGGGACTACACTCCGGTTTTGTAGATTTTTTCCCCCCTAAGCCGACCCCTTTATCTTTTACTGTTTTTATAGACCGACTTCATTTTTTTTTATCTACCATTCTCGTCTGAATAATAAAAAGAAAAAAACTTCCTTTATTATAATTTAATTATCTGGGCAGACATTGTTCGTTTGAAAAAATTATTGATGATGTTTAAAAAATGGTGGGATATAGAATTTATATTTTTATAAAGAGACTGGAAAGAAATCGCTGACTTTATATTATTGCGTTATACTGCAAATACATAAAAACTAAACGTTTAAATATGAAGTACTATTATACGTTCATTTGTACACACACACACACAAACACGTCAAATATGTATTTATTATAATTTAATTTTAATTTTATACGTTAGTTGTGATTGACAAGTTTATTAAGTATTGATAATTTCGACTAATTTATTAAATTCGGTCGTATTTATTATGAATTATAAATTATATTATTTTTCTCAATTGATTGGGTATTTATGTATGAATTATATTTATCTAGTGCGGAGCCCAGAGTTTATAGTGAATTATTTAAGTATAAATGCACGATATTTAATTTAATTAGATTACTGAATATTACTCGATTTCATCGTGCAATTGACAAGATTATTCAGAATTTATAAAATTCTATAGTAATCTTAACCAAATTTCTTAATAATTTATTTAAGATTAACTGATTATTTATTTATTGGATATATTTACTTAATTATGATATTGATTTTTCGTGCATAAATGAAAATTAACTATTTTAAAATTTTAAGTTTCTCGATACTTGATAGACGGCACCCCTTCTGTATAAAATTTCGTATCGTGATATGACAAATTTATTAAAATTATTAATTATATAATTTATTTGTTTTAACCAAAGCATATATATATATATATATATATATATATATATATATATATATATATTCGTTGCCGAAGGTCGTGACTAGCTATTGTTCGTTTATTTTTACGCACAAAATGGAGTAGCATTCAAGGCACTATTTATATGCGACGCAGATGCGCACGCATATGAAGTTATACGGAGTGGGGTACCACTACCTTCTCCGTGATAATTAAGAATTAAATAATGATGATAACTTTCTATGTCGCATATTGATTTCATATATATAATGATTGTATCAGAATGTGAATTTTTCCACATTTCCGTAATTATGACATTTTCCCCTGCTGGTTTATTATTTTTCAAATTGTTAATAATGTCTAAGATTTCATGTACATCTGGCGTTCGGGAAATTTGAAAGAAGAGAAGAACATGGGCAGCGGATGGTATTGGCTGGAGAGAAAGACCGTGTATAAATTATTTCACGCGGTCCTTAGCTTAATTCGCAAATATATATATATATATATATATATATATATATATATATATATGTGTATATGTATATATATATATATATACATTTACTTCAACGACGGTTTTTATTTATGTAAAGCCAGTCGTCGTTCTCACTAGTCTGTCTACTATAACAGATAGGCAAGAGTACGTGAATATACGATCTCGATGTCGTCGTGGCCAATTTATCAAATATTACTCAATTTATACAGTGGAATCAAAGAAATTTTGTATATTCCTTAATTATTTTATCATTATTATTATTTATACAGATTATTTCTAGAAATATCGCTGTCTGGAAATAAATGGAAATTTTCAAGGTGAATAAGGGACGATACATTATACGGAGGACCGTTACGGGACGCGCGCAATAATTTATGGTATAGTTCAGAGCGTAATGTTACCAAAGAAGGGCATTCGAAGAACACGTGATCAGCATTGCAAATTGCACGTCCAACATGTAAAGGGCAGTAAATAGTTTATCTAAGCAACAAAGGGAAGACGTCAGATTCATTGATTTCAATCATCGTGTCGAAACTTAATTGAGTATATTTATGGCCTTCTTATGATTAGCGGGACATCGAGGAACCCCCGACAATGAAATTGTAGACTCGTCGGGACGGATTGGCCACAGATGTAAACAAGTGCATTTCAGATTACAATAAAAGATGTGTAGGCAGACAACCGATAAGGTGAAGAGATGATTTCAGACAGCGGATGGGTTTTATTTGGTTGTGATTAAGCTCTGATAGAACGGTATGAAAGAAAACGTTATAATTATATGGTGTTCATAACTAGGTTTAATAATTATTATTATTATTATTTATAGGTACGTTGCATGTTTATATGTTATATAATATTGTTAGTACATTTATGGGTGCGTGGCCTTTGGTTGATATTTGGCGAAATATATGTTTTATGATGATAATGATGTTGACAAGAAAAACGAAAGCTTCATAGGCGAATGAAATTGTCGAAGATAACAAACGAAACAAATATAAAAAACTGACTGACAAGATTAGTAGAAAAAGATTTAACAAAAAAAAACTTTAGCATCGTAATATGATCAGTGATTTAAGCGCTCTAGACATTCGTAATTATAGGCTATAAAAAACAAGTTTTTATTGCAGATCAAGGTTTTAAAAATATCATTAATATTTAAAATTATGCGACGGACAGACAGAGACAGAGTGATGGGTAAACAACACACTAGATTGTTTATATATATATATATATATATATATATATATATATATATATATATATATATATAAATATGTACGTATAATTATATATATATAAAATATGTACGTATAATTTTTTTATATATATATACTCATATACAATATATGTACGTATAATAATTTTATATATATATATACCTATATATGTATTTATGTATATACATTTATATTTATATATTATTTTTATATATATATATATTTTCATATATTTATAAGTATTTATATGCATCTATAAATTTATATTGAAATGGAAGCAATTAACTGGGATACTCTGCGATAAAAGGATTGCGATACATCTTAAAGGGAAGATTTATAAAACAATTATTAGAACTGCTTTGTTATATGGGGCTGAATGCTGGTCGACGACTCCAAAAAGGGAACAAAAGTTCCACGTGGCTGAAATGAAAATACTACGCCGGTCACTCGGCTACACACGCTTTGACCATGTCAAAAATGATGACATAAGGGAGCGTATAGGCGTTGCACCTATATAGTCGAAATTGCGGGAAGCGCTCCTCCGATGGTATGGTCATATCATGAGGAAAGATGACAGAAGCCCAGTAAAGACGTTAATGGAGTACGACCCCGGAGGAAAGCGGCCACGAGGTCTACCAAGAAGACGATGGATAGACTATGTCAACAACGACATGATGGAAGTTGGTGCCAATATAGAGGACGTCAAGGATCGCAGACGTGTTATCAAGCGGACCCCTTAACGGGAAGGCGCTAGGGAAGAAGAATATATATATATGTGTGTGTGTGTGTATCCAACTTTGCTGTCATCGTCCCTGTTTTGGTTTGTTGTGCGATATTAGTCTAATTTTGTGATGTGTCCTGAAGTTGGAAAATTAACAACTGAAAACAGTCTTTTGTTTTTGTAATTTTTTTCTGATGCCCTCTGCTATCATTTTTTGAACGAGTGATATCCAATTTTTTTATCAGCACAATTTCCGTTTTTTTTAAATTTACAATAACGAAGTTTCTGTAACGCAATCGAGCACGACCCGATGTTGGCGTTTCTAATTTTTAACAAGCCATATAGGATTATTCGGTTTTCATTCATACAAATTGCACGACACATGCATCTAGTTCACCTCTCAGGCAGTCGTTGCCCAACCGATGGGAATAACTTTGTATTTAATAATTTGCGAGGCCGCGCTTCTTTCGGGCGAAAACTCGTAAGATTTTCAGTTTCTAATCATTTTTCTATCTTCTCATCATCGGCCGTTTCTAGCTTTAATATAGCATTAACATTATCAGCACAGCTTTATATACGGCCATCTTAGATTTCATGGTTGTTGTTAAATACTCTTCGTGACAGTCTAAGTTACATTCGTATATATTATATTATAATTCTTAGCGATAACACTTTCAAAGTATGGAAACGCGTCGACGTAAGTGCATACTATTACCGTTTAGTGTAAAGTCGAACATCTCAGCATTCATTCGTATTATTTTCGTTTTATTTTCGTCAATTGTAAGTCGAAATCCGCATATGTATCTGCCAAATATACTAGCATACCCTACAGTTACTCCGCACTGTCGCCTGCAGTTACACCATCATCAGCTTATTAAAGATATCCTAGCTCGAATAATCTAACCAAATATGTTGCTTTATATTTAATCACATTTTATAAGACACCATCTTTTTTTTTTTTTTTTTTTAATGGGATGCCTTTACAGCTTACCCAACGTGATACTATGGGGACTACCTACATCTTATTTAATCAAGCATGCTGACTTCTCTAAAAACGTCGCTATATGGGGAAGAACTGTAGATTATCCAGATGTAAAAGGGACGATGCATTATACGGAGGTGTAATACTCGAAGAACGCAACAAGATAAGGTAAAGCTCCGAGTGCAATGGTGCTATAGCAGAACATTCAAAAAAGACATGATCGGAAAACGGAATGTCATTTCCATGCCTGACTTCGAACAGGTTTTTGCTTAACTTCGCGATATATTACACGCTCGTATAAAAATTAAAAATCGTTGGTGCGAGTACACAACGCCCGAGACAAAAATATAATTTGGGTCGGTCGGTCCTCTTAAAATACAGAAAACAATATTTTACCAACAAAATATTAAATATTTTTCAAAGTCCACTAACCGAATATTTTTACAAATAATTGAAGAATAATAAATTATAAATATAAAATACCCCTATTAGATTTTAGACTACATATTAAATAACGCAAATGTACTATAATTAAATGAAGTACGACAAGCAAGGTGTACATGTAAAACAAAAACAAAAGATATAGATGAGTAGACAATGTATTTACATTTGGGTTTCTGATTAAAAACGCAGGATAAAGGAATTTTAACTTTTAATGTTTTTGGGAGACGTGCCCCGGGGTAATTTATCCCAGTTGTCCTTCTTTTGTGGCGAGTCAATACAAATACAAATATATATATATATATATATATATATATATATATATATATATATATATATATATATAAATGATAAAGTATCAATTTATATATGTGAAAAAAAGTATAGGTTCGTTCCAGTCGCAATTTATAATAAAATGTTTTAAGATAATTTATTTTATTTTAATCGGTTTACTACAAACGAATAAAATCTGTAATAAAATATGAATTTCTGATTACAATTTTATCGAATTAAATCTCCACGTAAGTTTATTGAACACGTATGTTATATTATAATTCCGACTTTACCCTCAGTCACCATTCTACCAAGTATAGTTAAAAAAAAATTTATTGGGGATTAAAAAGTTTAAAGAATCTGAATGAATTTAATTATCAGCAATGAAATAAAACCTGTTGTTCAAACTGAACTTTTGCTATAAATTGCTATATTACCCTTATTCAAATTCTGTGTTTATCTTGAGTATGTTTTACTACTCCTATTATATTTGTTCATTTACTATTTAAGAACGAACAAAATTGATAACTATTTAAAATGTATCACTAAACGGATTGAGAAATTACACACATATTAGATAAAAATTATTCGCAACATATATATAAAATAATACACACATACACAAACAGACAGGTAAATGTGTAATAAATAATAAGCAAGGGAAAATAAATAGAAATGTGCACGCATTCAAGTTGGTGATGATGGACACCGAAGATATTAAATTACCCCATTAAAAGATCGTTTCACGTTATGCGACTTTTTGTCGTGCGATTAAAAGAATTTTTCTGACCGGATGTGGCAACACTGCTTGGTTAACATTGCTACCAACTACGTTTTTCTTTCTCCGTAACAGCATTCTCAACCTTTCAGTGAAATTTAGTCACGGTACGTGGACATAATGCTAACAAAACTGTAAAATAAGTTGACATAGAAGATTTTAGTTCTAATTACATAACGCATTAAAAATTATTTAGATATTATTAATATTTGACTCTATTTCTGTAATTACTTCAAACGCCAAAATTTATACATGTCAAAATTGAATATGTTACTGTATGGATTAACAAATAAATTACCGTGGCGCACTGTGCTCAAATGTTCAATATATCCGAGGACATATTCATCGATTGTGTAAAAAATTAATTTTATTTTATCGGATGCACTTACAATGTTTGACATACACCAACGTGTTCTCTTTGCTTGCAGTGGGTTAACCACGAGCATTCTTTTATATTTTTTGGCGCTTTCGACGACGCCACGCGTACAGTAAAATTAAACTACAAATAAATTTAATAAAATAAGTTAAACTTTATAATACTTGGGAAAAAAATACATAAAATGTTTACACTTTGTACATTCGATTTACTTGTTACAGATCGATGACACAGTTACTCGCAAAATTAGTTTGTACTTATTTTATGATTATATTATTATTGTTGTTTTAACCCTACAGTCACACATGAAATTTTGACATAAAATTAGAAATTTGATAAACATTGTTTATTATACAATGTAGCTTCTTATATTATTCTATATAATTTACACGGTGTTTAAGTAAATATTTTCAAAAAATCCGGACATTTGACATCAGACAGAAAATAAACAATTTTGTTAGCATTAAAATTTTATGTACCATATAATAGACATAGTGACTGAAAGGGTTAAAATCTTCATTATTTTCCTTTTTAGGAACTACGTTTTCTAGACCTCATCCATCATACTGCTCTCAGTACAATTCTTAATGTTTCACAGAACCTCACCTTCTCTTAGTGTATCTGTTCCTCTGGTGTTCCATCTCATCAAACCTTTTACACCCATTACCATTCATATCTAGATACTCTCAGTTACCATTTACGAAATCATTCATCTCAACCGCACCCCACAATCTTGTTTCTCAAATAATCCTCTATCAAATATCCTTGATTTCCTATAAAAAAACAAACATAAAATTTCCTATAACGCGTTCAATTAATTTTTTAATACAATGGGATCATCTAGATATTGGTATAAGTATAATCTTTCTTATCTAAGCTCAAACCAACAACGTACTGGATGTTCTCTAAATGACAACACTCGCCGTAGATAAATATTCTATCTTGGCACCAGTTATATTCGATATAGCGTGTATTTTATTTTGTTATAAAACCGTGGTTTTTCGGAAAACACATATAAACACGAATTATATACTATTACAAAAAACATCACTATATAAACGTGGAGAATTTCGGTTCATAAATTTCCGGAATTCTAAACAAAAATTTTAATTTTGACAAATATCGTTATCCTTATTGTTTTGTTGGGAATAAACTGTGTATTTTATCAATCGGATTTTTCTCTTAACATAATCGTTTTATTTAAATATTAAAAAAAAAAAAAAAAATAGAATACCATTGTGTATATGTTCGAAACTGAAATAAGCTTATTCTTACCGATATATTCCCTCTTGAAAAAACAAAATGGCCAATTACATAAGTACGGTGTACTCACTACGCAGGCGACATTTCACCGCGGATTCGAAGGAAAAACACACAAACGTTTTCTAGATTTTACGAAGCGAATTATGGCGCGAAATTCGTGCGCATTTTTTTTAGGTTATATAGACGAAAAAATGGCGCGAAAAATATTTTTTCATACTATGTAAAACCAAGTTCAAAAATATCGCGTTCGACAATATCAGAAGGAGGCGCCTTTATTTTCAATGTTTTAAAATAAATTTCAAAATTTTTCGACCGGATTTTTTACTTATAATATTTCTCTCGTGAATTAAAAAATAATTTCCGGAATTATTCGAAACAGTAACTGAACTTTTCATTATATTCGCCAACACATATTCGGTAAAAAGCAAATTTCTAACCAAATAACATTCGAGCGGTTAATGCGATCGAGCCGAAATTTTCAAAGTACATTTAATCAAGTATCAAGAAAAAGACAATGAAAAAAAATCGACATTTCTAAAGTTTTATGGGGTGTATTCAGTGTCGAGGGAGGGAACAAAATTTCCGTACAGGCCATTTTTAATTTGTTAGTAACTCGAATGTATGTACAAAATTTCATTCAAATCGTTAGAACCGTTTTCGAGATAGACGAATATATATATATATATAGTCGAATCCGCTTATAAGGGACTCCGGATAAGAGGGACAGCCGTTTCTAAGGGACAATCAGCAAAACCCCGAATCAAACGTATCAAATGAAGGTTATTTTAGTTCGCTTTAGTGGTACAACGCCTCGGTTAATAGAGACAAAGATTAATAGACTTTCAAGGCAATAAATAGTGAGACGGGCGATAAGCCAGGCTATATAAAATGACACTTCGGGTCATAAAACGAAAATATTCACATAAACAAAAATTGAATAAAAATATTTTAGTCATTTTTACAATTCGTTTTTGTTTTTTCTTCGTTTTGTTTCAGATGTCGTTGTGTTGACATTCTTTCATTGAGCTATACTTTTTTTGCTCTGTACGTTTATTAATTATGCGCTCTCCGATAGCTTATTATGTTCTTAGTTTAGTTCTGCAAAAACTGTAGTGCGTCGTGCAGTTTTATTTATTTTTTCTTACGAAAATTTTCTTTTCTCTTTTTGGTTCTGGTGAATTTTTGTATGAATAAAATGTCGAGTAAATGTTTATCATTAAAGGAAAAAATTTCTATTTTAGACGAAATCGAAATTCAACCTCCCAATATGCCTATTCCGGAGTTAGCAAAAATCATGGGCGTCTCCAAAAATACCATCTCCCGTTTAAAAACAGACAAACAGAACTTACGTAAAAAATGGAGTAGTATTGAAAAGGGCAGTCAGATGCTCCTACGACATCATTAGAAAACTGTGCAGATTTTGTTCAAACGCAGCAGATGAAGAATTTACACTAAACAAACAACTATAGCGCATTTTTACAGTAAATGAACAATTTTTACAAATATCAGCTCAGGTTCTTTTACCTTATGTATGCCTCCTGTATTTTTCTCTTAATTTCCATATAAATAAATATTACGCATTAATAAGGTTATAAGTATGTTAATTGCTTACTAAACTATATATATTCTAACACCCACTCGCTTCAATAAGAGATTTTAACAAATTCGCTTACAAGGGACAACCGGTTATAAGGAACAAATGACTTCCGCCCGATGTGTCCCTTATAAGCGGATTCGACTATCTATCTATATATATATATATATATATACACTATCAAAACCGGCAAACGTTGTGTTGTTTACTATTAGCAGATTAAGGAATTAAACAATAGTAAACAAAGAAAATCTTAAATCATACGGACATAGTATAAATATTTTGCTAATAACGTTAAAATATGTATGTATAAATAAATACAAACACACATACATTCTTATAATGCGCACGATAGTAGACGGACATAACAGTATATTCTACAGTTGCTGCTGTACGGTAACTAGAACTTCTAATTACCGTGGTATAGTGTATATTCAATATATATTTATACTGATATATCACATCCCCATTCTAAATGCGTTATAGAATCGGCTGACCCAAAATCACTCTCCAGAAATTTTTCAAAATCGAATTTTAAACTCACGATTCCTCGTTACCAGTTAATTTTGGTAAAATTTACGTTATAACATAAATTATAGATCCCGACGTCTACTTTTCTTTAACGTCAACTCGAACCCCCTATCTATCATAGAACTCTTAAAAAGTCCCAAAATCTCTAAACCTTTTAACCCCAATTTTCTTGATGGATATTTGGTGTAAAAATACGACTATACTATCATTAGACGCTTATTTCAATGCCGCATAACTTTTTTTTTTTTTTTTTTTTTTTTTTGGCCCAGCTTGCGCCATTTGGCCAGTTTAATCCTTTATCCAGTTAATCTACTTTAAACCTCAATGCCACTACGTTTGATAAAATTATATAAACTGACAGAGACAGAAGACAGTGGGTTGGAAACAATCAATTCAATACTTACAGGTAATGTGTGCCATTTTTGTACAACACTAAACAACATCTCATCTCTATGTTTTCGAAACTTCGGATAAATCCAAACCTGATGCTCGATACAATTGTCAACATGGCACACATCACATGTACCATCAGAAATTATGCACAATTTAGCTAGGTGTGAGGGAGAGAAATTATGACCACTACGCAATCTAAATAAAGTTGATATATAATCCCTCGAAATGTTTTTATGTAATTGAAACCATGGTTTACTGGGAACTGTATGCATCAAGCCGAAGTATTTTTTCCCTTTATTTTGACTTTCGGCGATGTAGTACTGTTGGAAATCAATTAGTACAGATTGTTTAATCTTTGGTAAAATATCAGTCCAATTCCATTTAATATTCTCGCAAGGGACACTTGATAGATTATAACGTGTCAATTCATCGACCATCTCATTTCCAGTAATACCACAATGAGAAGGGACCCACTTAAACTTTACTCTAGATCCACGGTTGTAAAGTTGAATAACCCGATGTCTGACATCAAATTCCAACTTTGATATTTTAGGTTCTGGGAACTTAGATAATTGCAATAAGACACTTGAGGAATCGGATATTATTAGAATATTCTTTTCCCTCATATCTTTGATTAGGAGCAAGGCTTTGTAAATGGCAAACAATTCTACAACAAATGAGGAGCCTGCAAAGGATAATCTGTATACTTTCGATATGCCTTTTTTCGGGTAATATAAAGCAGAGGTATAATTTTCCCGTATTTTATCGACCGAGCCATCTGTAAAAATAATTTCATAGTGGCTGAATTTTTCATTGATTGCATGCATAAATGCAGCGTTGTTAACTCCCGAAGGGATAGTTTTACCAATATTATTATCAAAGGTAATTAAATCAACGTCTAGAAGAAAAATAAATCCTGAAAGTAGAAACGGTAGAAGGGATAAGAAACATTTTCGATGATTTCAATTTTTTCCCATTTATTATGGCTGCAAAGAAGAGGAGGTAGACTAGTGTCATGATATTAGCTTACAGTTACGGTGGAGAATAGCTAAATGTTATGTTCTTTCAACGCTTTTGTACGGGGCAGAAACATGGACGTTAAAGGCGGAACAAAAAATCCGATTAGAAGCTTTCGAGACAAGACAATTACTCGCAATTCCGTGGACGGCGAAAGTTACAAATAAAGAAGTCTTGAAACTGATGAAGAAAGATCTTGAATTAGTCAAACTTGTTAAATTAAGGAAAATTAATTACCTCGGGCACGTGATGCGTGGAGAGAAATATGAGCTACTACAAACCATATTGATGGGTGCTGTAGGTGTCCGAGGTGTTGGCCGACGAAGAATATCATGGTTAAGCAATATCCAGGAATGGATGGCTGTAGCAGAGTGCGGAAATCTTATTCAATTGGCACGGGACCGGCAAGCATGGATTAAAGCTATAAAGCATGTGGACGCCAACCTTCGATAACGAAGATGGCTCAAGAAGAAGAAGAAGAATATTAAACGAACAATTCTTGTGTACATACACATGTATATATACATATATATATATATATATATATATATATATATATATATATATATATATATATATATATAAATATATCTTATTTAATCTAGTCTTAAAATAGCCAAACTAGTCTGAAAATTTTAGCTTATGACTACCAGTAGCGATTATTTATATGTGTATTATTTTAAATAATTTCGGGATAAATATCGGAAACTGGTTTGATAATATAATTTCATTCAATTTAAGTGTACAGTCAATTCTATACGACTTCCGCAGGTGATCATATTTGTTATATTTATATATTATCTCTTGTCGAGTGTGGGATGTAGTGATTTTTAATAAAATAAACAAGAAACAAGAAGTTAAAATCACTAAAAGTTTTTTCTTTATGAAAAACTCACAAAGCTTTTCGGATGTTAGGCCATTAACAAGTGAATATTAAAAAAAAAAAATAAAAAATATAAAATGAAAAAATATAAATTTAAGATTACAATTTCAAAAAATCATCAAATTGAAGAACAGTATTAGTAAAATAATCTGATAGTAATTATCAGATTGTTTTATTAATATTTTTCTTGAGTTAGCTGATTTTTTGAGAATTGTAATCCTAAATTTATATTTTTTATCTTTTTTTAAATATTCAATTGATAGTCGAACAGGTTTGTGATTTTTCATAAGCAAAAGCTTTTAGTGATTTTAACTTCTTTTCTGTTGTTTATTTTTATGTATTATACGTTGAAGATTTTCTATTTCATTACTCTGACAATTGCAACATTTATTACCTCCTATTATATTTAATTTATTTAAATAATATCCAATAGAACCATAACTAAAATGTATCCGAGTCATGTAGTAACTTACTGTAATATTATTATTTTTAAAACAATTTGTTACATTAGGATAGAATTTATTTATTAATTTATCTTTTGCTTATATTTTGTATCTTACATTAAATTCATTTAAAATTTTTGCTTTATATATATGTATGTGTGTGTGATAAATTGGAATATAGAAATATAATTTTGTCGCACAAAGTTGTGCAATATTACTTCGCTCAGCTAAAAGACAATAACTAATTTCACCCAAAATGATCTCATTAACACAGTAACGATTTGCAATTATTTTGAAGGCGGAATGATTTTTCCTGGTTGTTCGTTGCCCGTCTAGAAAAATTAATTTACAGTCTTAACACTTGCTTCGTACAATACTATTAACCAGAGACTAAAAATCGTTATTAGACACGACTGAAGAGACAAATCATCGAGGTCATAATTCGTCAATTTCTATAGTTAGAATTCCTCGAAGCATTTATTCGTCAATGATGGATAATTCGGCGAATTTTACAATTGACAGTTTTAGACATAACTACGATCCGCAACTTATTATCCGTTATGCCTGTTGTTGGTGATTACCAAAGTGACGTAATCGTTCTTTATTGCCGTCATCAACCGCTAATTATACTTTCACCCTTCTTTTTCCGATCGCTCACAATAGAATCAGTCGTCACCTCGGGATAAAAAATATTTCGCAATAAAGACAAGTCGATGTCGAATGAAACAAGCAAGGTCTTTCAGGATACAGCGACAATGTATAAATTAGGTCACATCTTTTAAAGGGAATGTTCGTTTAATGCTCGTAAAGAAAGTTGGATATAGATAAAATTTAAAATATATATATTATTTTTTAACATTTTAATATAATTTTTGGAATTTGTCTTGTTAGCTTAATGTAAAAAAAAATTGTACGAACGCTATTACGTGTATAAATAAAATTTAAACGTTAACATGCGCACGTTAAAATGTTAAAAAATATATATATATATTTTTTTTAAATTTTATCTATATCGAACTTTCTATACGAACATTAAACGAACATTCCCTTTAAAAGATGTGACCTAATTTATACATTGTCGCTGTATCCTCAAAGACCTTACGTAAAGGATAAATTCGATATTAGATAAAATCATATAAACAATTCCGAACGTATCCACTAAATTATCGTTATATACAAACATTTTTGCGAAAGAGCGATTAGATGATACCATTCCTAATTTTCCGAAAAAAACCTAGATGATTAAATTTTCACGCCAAATTTTTACAATGCGCAATTTATTTCAAAATATCGTTTTTACACATGTACCGAATTTCATCTCCGATCAGCCTGTCCTTTTAATTCCTACAATATTGCGAACGTTGATACATCCATCTCTTGCTTAACACTTTATCAATGGTTTAAATTAGTCTTATATCCAACGCCCATGTGTGCTCGTGATTATTCTGAATTAACCTTATCTCAGTCGTAACGGTGTAACTAATTTTAATTTTTCATATTTAAATTTTCACATATAATAACGAGGAAAATTATAATTTTTTTTGTAACCTCAATAATTCCAACGATTTTAGATTATTTAACCAGGTTATGCGATGTGCACCCAAGAAAATCATCATTAAGCACCGTCTTCGTATCAGGGGTAGGCGACTACTTACCTATACATATTTTGTTGTAAGTCGCGTACAAGGCAATCGTAATATGGAGTTAGCGCAGATAGACACACAAATCTGAGAGAACTGATTGTAGTCGCTTTGTTGTCACGTCACAATTACGCGTGTTTTTTACGATATTATTACTAGCGCGCATATGGTGTGCGTGGTGGTTTGTCATTGCCTTCACCACGCGATAATATTAGGATTATTTATATTTTTTATTTTCCGATGATAATTTTTGTGTCGTTGATCGTATTCGAACTCAGTACCTTCCGTATAGAAGTCCGCGCTCTAACCACTAGACATTTTCCTCTTCTTCGTTGGTAACCGTGCCGTGTACTGCTACTTAGGTCAGAGGCACGGTAAGAACTTATATTATTGGATAAATGAAGGGAGGCAAGAAAATTAAATTCGGATGTAGGAAACGTTGTAAAATATTTGAGAGAGTATTTGGAAGGTTTGCGACTGTACATTCGGAGGGAATACAGCGGGCAGGTAGTGAAGAATAGTTAAAGGAATATTGCATGCAGTACATTTTGGTTGGTCTTTATTAATAAATAAGTATTTGTGTGTAGCAATGTGTGACCTGAGCGTACACGGCACACAGGACCACTTCGTTTCTCCTCTTTGAGTTATGGCAAACGGTTGACTTTATCCAATTGATGTTGTATTGCTGCAAATTCGAAAATCTTTCGTTTGCTCTGTAGGATAATTTAGGTCGTATATTGCGAAGGAAGTCGTTTATTGGAATTGGTATATAGCTGGAATAGGCGATATTAGACGCGCTACAATCGTTATATCCCACGTCGTTATGACCTGGAATCCGGAGGTTAATAATTTTTCCGGAAAATTCTGATGGGTAGACTAAGATGAATTTTGCCAAAGCATGTTAGTGACGTGATCTGTTTCGAAGACTTCTAACATAACTCAAGAAATCGGTGCAGATATTAGCATTATTTTTTTTAGGTTGCCAATAAATTGAAATTGTGTATATAGATAGGACACTGAAATTCTGTTAACCACTAGATTATCCCGAGGAATTAATAAGGATTCTAAAAAAAAAGTACCGCGGTCGAATCGGAATTTATTTTTCATTAAGATAAACAGATTTGTGTCTACGATAATAAGCACGCTGTAAACGATCAAACAATTTGTCAAATTTCACATGTTTGTCAAGTTAATTGATGGTATACTGCGTTGTTTGACGTGCTTGTCAAATAAAAACCGCGTTTGGTTTCACGTGTTTAACAAAAATGAAACAAGTTTGTAGGTAAGTTTGTTTGACAAACAAAAATCAGTATCTTTTATTATGTTTTAAATATGATGGACGTTTCAGCGCGAAATATGAGTGAAAAGAATTTTTATTAGAATTTATATCACTGTACAGAGAATTTCCACAATTATGGAAATTAAAATCTGAAGACTAAATGGGTAAGAATAAGAGACAACAAGGTATTCACAAAAATGGTTGAAATGTTAAAACTTTCTCGTCCTAGTATAACAGAGGAGGAAGTTAAAAACAAATAATAATAATATATTTCGCGCACCACATATATGAACGTGAAAATAACGAAATAAGTAAAATCGAAACTTTCCGGCCGTTCGACGTAGGATATCTACGCTGTGATATTTCAAAGAATTCGAATTTTTAGAAAATCAAGTTGATGCGATCAAACGACAGAATCTGCAACTGCGATATACGAAAAAACGCACGATTAGAAGATATTGCAGCCGGAATAGATAGTAATGAAACTTGACACGATATGTAGCACGATACATAGACGAAAAGTGGACAAATGAACTGGCCATACACAAGGAAACATTGACAATCCCTAAGAAGATGGAGATGAAATAATAGAATAAGTCGACCGTACATTGGTACGCGAAACTCAAGAGGAAGACAATGGTAAAAGAATGTAAGAGAGGCCTATGTAAAATATGGAGTCGGTAGATTTAAAGAAGAGGAATGTTTTTTTTTAACGCTTTGATATTCCGAGCAGTTTTAGTAAAATTTGAACGCCTATTATAATTTCGACACTGAATATAATTTAAATTTGTATAAGTCTAGCGCTACCTATCGGTCAAAAAGTGAGAAAAGTATTATAATAGTCGTTTTTCGAATGATACGGCCGTTTCGTTCCAAAAAACGTTTATATTGTCTTATTTCTTACGTTCTCACTCTAATAAAAAAAATAAAAAATACGAACTGATGACCTGCTTCTTTATAAAACAGTTTGATCACAGTGTATAGTTGACACACGTAAAACAGTTTGACGAACAGTTTTTTGTAATTTCAGTCGGCTATTACAATTCGAATATACGCGCGCAATACTTTCTTGGTACTTCAGCCGATTCGTAATTAAATAACTGTAATTCGCATTATTGAAGTTTCTGTTAGAAAATGATTTTCCGCCATGAATCGTACCATATAATTAAACGACCATTAATAATAATAATTAATAATAATAATTTTCCCTTCAGACCATTAAATCGTACGCTATAATTAAACAATAATTAATAATAACAACATGCGAATATCGATAAAAGAAACCAAATTAGGAGTAAAATTTAAAACATTAAAAACCCACATCCTAAAAATGAAGATGTTCTGGAAGAATAATAAGAAGACGAGAATAGTGAACTCGGAAGGAACTAAATAAGAAAAAAAATGCCAGATAATAATAAGGTTAGCGCTAAGCAGTGTGAACAAAGAAAAAAATTGCACAGTGAGAAAAAGAAGGAATATTGGAGAAGAAAGAATTTCAAACCTTGATTTCGTTGTTTTAAGAAAAGTCTTCGTAAATGACAAAATATTAATAATAGTAAAGTAAAAGATTGGTGAAGATAGTAAAATGGATAACAGTGACGATAAATTATAGGAAAATAGTAGGGTCTTGGCCACAGAGTTACTGTCTTAAAACACACGTATACAATATATCTGGAATTTATTTTAAAAAAAGAAAATCTTTAATCTTTTTTTTTGCTTGAGTTTAAGGGGCAGTGATATTTTTTATCTAATTTAATTGATAGTAATTAAAGTAAAAAATATAATATAAAAACACAAATTCATTACAAGTATTGGAATAATTTAAATAATGAATTAAGATCGATATGATTATGTTAGTTAACATAACGTATCTCCTCGCGAGTAATCCGTCCTGTAGAGAACCTTAAGTATAGCTTTTACGCAAATCAAAACGTTCATTAATTATTAGAATACAACCCGTGAATTGAGTGGCGCACCCAGGATTTGTATCGTGAAGTGTCCTCAACCCCCCCAAAAATAATCGTCATAAAAATTAATAAAATATACACAACCGAATGTGTAATAAAATTCGGCAGGCAAAACAAACTATAAACGATCACGAACAACGAGAAGCAAGTAATAAAAAAAAAAAACTCACTGGTCACGACCTGGGTTAGATTCGAATGCCGAACGGCCCAACCAACAGCCATTTTTTCTTTAGGTTGCACAATTAGCTGGATTTTCAATTTCATTAGCAGACAGAATGTAAAGAACATTTTCTAACAGTACTTTTTGCAATCTAAAACATTTTCCACACTCTTCAAGATAAAGTTTTAGTAGTGATACAAATATTCCCTTCTGTTTCAACCAGCATTTTAGCTGCAAAATTGTTTGGATCTTACAAGTTACGCGCCTTCTTGATATGTATTTTATATTTTTTTAAGCTTTCTGAGGTGGCTTAATCCCGGTAGCCACCCTCGTGAGTGCGCCACTGCGTGAATTACATGCATCATATTACGCGTTAATGTAGTTCGTAATATTCAGACAGGATTATCTACCATTTACCTATTTACTTAATATGTTTAAAATATTTAATATTAATATCAAATACGCCTAAAATAATATTCTGTTTCGGCTGAAACGGGTAGAAAACTCTGATATCATTACAAAAGTTCTGCTATAACTGATGTAATCTAAAATACGTTCGCTTAGTCGACAATGAAAAAAACAAGAAAATAACACTTGCTTGGAATTTAAATTATATTACGGAAAATTTTCACAAACTAGACAGTCCGGTAGATTAGAAGCAAATTCGTATTATTTACTTGAATGAGATCCAAATAAATATTAATCAAAATTTCACACTCTCCGGATTTAAGGTTATCAAAATAAAAAGGATTGTGAAATATCTTTATTAATTACTCATAGAGTCGTTCATCCAATCCATAGAGGCTTTTGGTGTTACTCTGGAGATCAATAATTAAAATATATACTTCTATTTTGCACAGTGTCGCCAAATGTACTTCATTTTGAACATAACATTTCCTTACTTATGCAGTCAGATGATAAGATTATTAGAATACGGTTTTTAACTGCTATACGAATAATGCATCCGGAAAAATATTACTTCATATTTTCTTTAAAATTAATTTTACTATCCTTTCCTCGACCAGAAAAAAAAATCTACATTCCAAGTTCCAATGCTATGAGTCCTAGTTTAAAAGGCTATATGTTAACTAAGCAATTTCCTTATGCTCCTAGCGCCAATCTCATCGTCATGTTTGAATTCGATTAATTATTAATATATTAAAATACTAACCAAATTTAGATAAACTCAAATGAAAATTAAGAAAATATTTGGGGCGATGTTTGAAACAAAAAACCGTTTTTAATTACGATCGATAGGTCTGAAGATATGAATTTTTAAAAATTGCTGACTTGCCACCTTTGGTAGGGCATAGGGCGCGACGTAAACATTTTTAAACGATTCCGACTTTGGAAATAGTCATTACTATATAAAATCTATCGTATAAAGCGAAAAACCCGCGAAAAAAATTCAAAGCGAACCTGAACATTTCCAGGGGTACTTTTATTTTTTTCCAAAATTCGATTTTTTCACAATAATTCGCAAACGATTCGAAATTGGGAAAAAACGTTCAAAACAAAAATTACGTGGAATTAACATACGCGTCTATGGTATTCGCGTATTTTTATAGCGAATACTCATCGAGAAAATTGGGGTTAGTTTTGTGGTTTAGGGCCCTTTTTGAGGTCCCTATGATAGATAGAGGGTTTGGGTTGGCATTAAAAGAAAGTACACGTGCAGATCTATCATTTATGTTATTACGTAAATGTTACCAAAATTAATCGGTAACGGGAAATTGCCAGTTGAAAATTTCATTTTCGATTTTTAAAAATTCTGGGAGCGTTTTTTGGTCGGCCGATTCTACAATGCTTTTAGCACGGCCAATGTTATTTATATACCTATATATCATTATATACACAATGCTTTTAGCATAGGCAATGTTAATTATATATTTATATACCGTTATATACATGTATTCAATAAGCACTATGCATTAGTCAGTATATATATATATATATATATATATATATATATATATATATAAAATATATATATATATATATATATCCAGATGTTTAGTAACCTATCTAATGTCTTTATCTAACACACGGCGAGCATACAACCCGTTTAAAACGTTCTTGCCTTATTAATTGAATGCGTGCTCATTATGTACCTTACGTTACCGCGCGTGTTGTAGGTTTTACCATTCCAAACAAGTACTAGCACACTTGGTATGTTACCGTTTGGTAGCTGCGATAATTATATATATATATATATATAGGTTACCACTGGAGGGTTTTGGGTGGGTGATCTTAAACTTTAACTATGTTTTATTATAATTAAAGGTAATTTATTCATTTAAAAAGTTCTTGCCTTATTAATTGAATGCGTGTGCATTATGCACGCTACGTTACCATGCGTGTTGTAGGTTTTACCATACAATCGACTACTAGCGCGCTTAGTATGTTACCGTTTGGTAGCTGCAATAATTTTATACATATATATATATATATATATATATATATATATATATATATATATATATATATATATATAGGTTAGCATTGGAAGGTTTTGGGTGGGTGATGATCTTAAACTTTAACTATGTTTTATTATAATTAAAGGTAATTGATTAATAAATGAAATTGAAGATGTTATGTTAATTTGTGTCCGTCTACTATCATTCGCATTAAATAAATGTATGTATGTTTGGATTTATTTCGTATGATTTAAGATTTCCTTTCTTTGCTATTATTTAATTTCTTAATCTGCTAATGGTAAACAACACAACGTTCTGATAAGACAACTTTTACCGAGTCCGCTAGTATTAAATAAACATAAATTGACATAATTTAATTAGTTATTAATATATTAAAAGATTAATAGACCCAAATTAACTAATAACATCCAAACCTAACCAGATTTCATTATCAAATTTACTCCAGTTACCAAAGCTTCTAACTTCATACCGCAAAAATACAATTATGATTTCAAACATTTGGATTAGGGTAAATACCAAAGTTATATAAATGACGCATTAACAATACCAACCCGTCCCAATTCCACAAATGACATCGACAACTCTATAAATAGCTCGAACCAAATTATTCTAAAATCCTCGAACATACCCCCAAAAAGCACTATAAACGCAAAGCTCATTAATTGTTAATTATTAAAAAATATTAAAACCTAATTCCGAAAACAACATCAAAAGTGTAAGAATCGGCATGAAGTAGCCATAAATTTATACTTCTGAAATAACTAAATAACGTTTGGAATGATAAGCTGCACTTGCTATCTACCAAGGTAAGTCTTTGGAAAGTCGCTAATGCATTCACACGGGCACATTCCAACATCCTACAGTATCTAATAATAACGTTATTGCATATCCAAAATATTAATTTCCCTTCCATAAATCATACAAATTAAGTTGATCTTGTACGCAAGTACTGTACCTCTACTCTGGTATCTACATCGCCTATTAAATTGATCTCGCCTAAAGACATAAGTAAATTTTTAGATCAAAAATGTAAAATGTAAAACACGTACAGGACAGGATACAACACATACCATAATAATTAAAAACTTGCCTAGCTTAGCTGTAGTGTATCTAACAAATATAATTAACGTAATATTGATAACTGGATACTATTATACTGTTCCTGAGATAGGAAAAGATAATTTTCTAGCGCGAAATATAAAGTTATAATAAAATATATAAATATTACACGAACTGGAAAATTAAAATCAATACTCAAAAAAACAAGACTATCTTTTTCACTAAACGCAGACCACGCATTACACATGTTAAAATAAGAAATTATATCGAAAATCACGTAATTCAGTCTCACTCTTGATGTTAACCTTTCATAATTATATTAATTATACATATTTGATTAAATACATTCGCAGCGTTACAAAATATTTCCCACTTTAATAAACCGTCGAAACTTAATTTTAAACAGAAATTTAATAACTTTGAAGACACATATTTTACCCATATTTCTGTTACAATATTAATAACTTGCAAACAATACAGAACAAATGTTTTCGTATTATAATTAATCCGCCATATCACACTACCGAAATGTGCATAACTTAGTCACACTTATATTTCCCAATTAGCTAACGAGCAAGCTACTAAAATCTACAACAAATTACCCTATTATATAATAAATTGATAATTACACCACGGATACGCCACAAATCAAATATAAAAAGTATATGCATAACAGACTAACGCTTTACGATTACTTTCTATTAACGCGCATAAGTATGTAAGTTAATTCGATGCTTGTCCTCATTATTTATTTAATTATTCATATCCGTTTTTTAATGCAAATAATAATAATAATATACAAATAAGAATTAAAGTAAGTAGAACTTAAATTCTTTCTCCGCGTTAAAAGAAGTTTTAATTTATATATAACACTATACCTATTAAAGCGTGACTATATATTATTACTTTACTTATATAATCGCATAATATGGGTACAGATTTCCCCTTAAAATGTATTCATAATTCTTAAGCGCATTATTGTAATTATTCATTCATTCATTAATTCGTCGAACATAGGATCTACGCGAAAATTGTAGCATTTAAGGATTAACATTGAAATGTACGAAATACCTGTCGACGGGTAAAACTAAAATTGGAAATGAAATTCTTCCTAATATATGAAAAAACAAATCGTACCAGCGTCATATTATTATTATTATTATTACTACTGCTACTATTTGATTTCGATTTTTTTCACCGTAGTTTATAATCATGGTACTGCATATTTACTATCGCAACGTTAAAAAACTAAGAAAACAAAACTTTAAAACGTCATTACCACCTATAACATCGATTTTCTTTCAACTATTAGACAGCATTTCTGATTTACGTGATGTATTTACGCATTTTCAAAAATGTATGCAATTTTATCTTACCCGATTAATATATATAATTATCAAAAACGTAAAAAAATAATAATATTTACGAGTAGATGTATCAAAATTTAAAAAATTAAGTTTTAGTAAACCCAAAAAACCGGATTTGTCTGTAGATTTTTTTAAACTAAAAAATAAAAATGTTGTTTAAATTAATAACCTACGAAGATCTACGGAGACCGACCTAACCGACATTAACATCGGTATTTATCTACGTTCTGGCATCACTGCTGACACATGTTACTAGCGCTTCTATTTTTTGTATCGTTTAAAATTATATATATATATATATATATATATATATATATATATATATATAATGTACATGTACACACACTCTAATCTAAACAATAGAATCATTCGTGTAGCAGCAGTAAAGAATAAAGTTCTGAAATTATTTTAATTCGAAAATTCGATCATTTCACAAATATAAACGAAAAATCACGTATTTCGTACTTTTTATTAATAAACTGTTGTAACTTATATGACTAAATTAATTTATTCTTTATTTGATGATCCACATTTATGCACATATATTTCCCTTACGGGAATTACGAGTAACGGATGAACGTACAAGTTTACACACACACAAATATATATATATATATATATATATATATATACAAATAAAATCGGTGAGGATTTAGGATATTTGTCGTAATGAATTTATGTCGTTTTTGATCTATATAAAAGCACGAAAATTAAAAATTTCAAATCATTCAGAATTGTCTCATTATACAGATCAGAACAGGTAATACCTATAAATATATAATATTCTGTCATATTACCGTATATTTTTTTTTTCAATTTTTAAATTGTCTTAATTTGTAAAACTTATATTTATAAAATGTATTTATTAATTATTTGTTTTAATATAGTACTAGCGTTTAAGATGTGTGTTAAGACATCGACATCTCCACTATTATGAAACATTCATTTAACGTCAGTAATCGCTATTTTAATCTACCAAAAAAAAAAATTATTTTTAAGAAGTAACTTGAAATAAACAAATACATTTAAACGCTATAAAATATTAGCGACATCAAATACTAACCGATTCATCGAGTGCTCGTCACGGTCCGAACGATTTAAGCGACGTAATCATGAAAAATTACATTAAAAACAGTTTCTAAACAATAGTAATAATATGACAACAATAATTTAGGAATCGCTTTATCATCCACACATATACACGTATATGAATATTGCAGATATACGTATAAAAAACATAACGCAAAGACTACGACTAATAGAGAATTGTCGTCAAACTAAACTGTTTCATTCGATGATAATGATAACAATTAACAATACAAAACGAGTAACAGAAAACAATCGAGTCTGGTTAGACCTAACATAATAAAACAACATAGAGGTCGCTGTTGATCATTTTTTAATGGTCGAATACCTAGACGCCTGTTATTCAAAACGATACAGCTAGAATAAGCATATATATATATATATATTTACATCTCTGTCACATAATAATAATAATGACGATTAAAAATAATAATTATATAAACACATATGCGGAATATAGAGATTTTTTCAACAAAAAACACAAACAACGAAGTTACAAATATAAATTATTAATTGCATTAAATTAAATGTCTGAAAGTAGGTATCTTACGATTCCGTTTTTTATAGTTACAGGTTGTTAATTATATTTTTTATACATCGTTTTCAAGTTTTCCTATTGTTTTTCGATTGATTTATTTTATAATCTGAATATAACGTAACTGCAGAAAAAATGTATTAAAGATTATTTAAATATTATTTTTTATACATTATATGTATATATATGTATATGTATGTGTGTGTGTGTTACATATAATCATAGAGTCTGTGTACCAAGGATTGTATACACCAACATAGTAATTTACTCGGGTATATTTAGTCTCACATTCTTTTGTTTTTGCGGCATTAATTAAGTGTAAGTTTTTTCAACAGCTTTTTTTTCAGCAATTATTGCAAACAACGATGATAATATAATTAGTGTTAATCTAATGGCTCCAATGAGACATTAGACTATGAGTAAGGGAATGAAATAATTCGTTGGGAATGGAATGTATGCAGGAATAATTATAGAACTGATCAATTACATAAGAAAATGACCACACGCTATCGTTCGAATAAGGAAAAAATCTAAATTCGTTAAGTTTGGAATTATATACCGACACCGTTCCTTCGTAAGGCGTGATTGTCTGAAAAAAAACTGACTGCGTGCATCCAGCGGACGTTGGTGGTCTGCTGACTCGGAACTTGTCGAATAATGTCTCTTATATTATATAACGTGTAAATCGCTGACGTATGGAATTTTGAGATAATTACGCCGTGTCAAGTTGGAAACGTAAGGTGAAGCATATGTGATAGTAGGGAATTTCTTAGATTGATGCTGTTGTATTCCTCGAAGGTTACTTTTGCAAGTATTACCGTACAATTATAATCCGTAACGACGACTTTGCCAGATACGTTTGGGTCGTTTCATTTTTATAATGAACGATATTGATTTACAATGTATTTGTAATTTTGTATATCTTCAAGGATGGTATTATGTTACCATATTTGTTTTCTTCATTAGCTGTCTTATTTCAATCGGAATAAATCTGTCTTGCATTTTGTCTGAATCATAAGCGACAGCTAAATAAAAAAATAAATCGTTTATTAAATAATTAAAATACAATCGATAAACATAATTTATAAATATAACGTGAACCTTTACTAGATTAATTAATTAAGGGAAAAGTAACAAACAAAAATCGTATTACAACGCAGAAAAAAAAAAGGAAAACAAAAGGCAAACAAACAAAGCGAGCATCGTATTACACAACGTTAAAACTAACGATTAAATATAAAAACAATTAATACGGCCCCCTTCCAGACGATTTTATAAAATTGAACTTGATCAATTTATTAATCGTCTTAATTATGCTTATATTAATAATTTTATTGTTAATGTAAAAAACTCTCTTTTAAAGGGACGGCTACATCCTTTAATTAGTCAATTCAATAAGTATTTTATTGAGTTGATTGGTAGATGTTTAGTACCTGTTGATTTTCCACAAATTGTTGGTGGAACGACAGGTTTCAAATTTTTAAAATTCAAATTAACTTTATCCGAAAAAAAAACTCTCTAAATGACTCCTTTCGTATATTTCTTTATAAGAATGTGCTAAGGGATATGAATAGGTCATATAAATTTGAGATAATAAAAGCTAAATTTCAGTATTGAAATGCCTTTGTTAGCTCTAGCTCTACCATATAAAATGCTGTTTAAGCAAAGGTCTGCTTTGTCCCTACCGGATATGAAGGTAGACAATCAAACTATGGTGTCAGAGAGAGTGATAAAGTTGTTGCATTATTAGATTACTGTTTTCCTCGAAAGCTAATTTCCCTTTGATTGTGCTTCCTGTTTCTGGATGTAGCTCTCCTGTAGTAGATTCTGAAAATATCTCCCAAATTATTGAAAATTTCCATAATAAGAAGATAAGGTCATCAATATTTTGGTTAAAAAAATACACTCTTGTTTTTCTTTGTTACTGCGCCTATTTTATTTCAGAAATCTCTAAATTTTAGTCTATTCCCACATTGTTGAAAGTCAGCCTCTCTAAAGTTTGTTTCTAAGCCGGGTAAAGATCCTTCAAAGTTGTCGGCTTATAGGCCTATCTCGTTGCTTAATTACATGGGGAAGGTCTATGAAAAAGTCATTAATGAGATATTACTGCAGGAGATTACAGTCAGGGGCACGTTGGAACGCCATCAGTTTGGATTTCGTTCAGGTCTATCTGCTGAGCATGCAATTTATACATTAGTTTCAACGGTCAAGCGGTAAATTTCTGATGGTTACTCGGCTGTTGTAATTTCTTACGATATTAAAGGAGCGTTTGGCGATTGCTGTTGTCGATGTTCTTAAAAATAATATTATTATTAATGTTATTATACACGGTAATAATTAAATTGACAAAACTATTAATCAGCTTTTGTAATAACCACACTTAACATGATCAGGTATGTAAATCTTGAATTCGCCCCAGTTAGCACATGGATAATTATATGTTCATCTGTTTATTAACCTCAATTTCAGTGAAAATTGGATTATGATTAGAGGAAAGAGAATTTTCACTGAAATGAGAGTAGTTATGGTAACATTTTTCAAAACTGCAAAATCTAACACATTAGGTTTTATAAATTCAGTAGGAAAAAAACAAGTAGGTACGCGTGGAACTGAAATATAAAAATTATCTTGTACGGATACATTATACAAAAAAATTTCCCGTCGAATTACTATCAAATAAGTATAACTTTAGAGATATTTGATTTCCTCAGCAAATTTATAAACAAAATTGCTAACGTAATCATAATGCGATTATTAATAGTATTAGTAATATTCCTATTATCACTAGCGTCATTATTATTATTAATATAAATGTTAATACCGACAACTAGTTTGACTTGAGCAGAAATTCAACTTCATAATAACCGGGAAATTTAATTCCGCAATCGTTATTCGGCTTAGTTTCTGACAACGCTATAATATCAATTTGATTATTATAAATAAATTTTTTTTTTTTTTTTTTTTTTTTTTTTTTTTTTCTGCATACAATCTATCCTAGCTGGATAATAAGTAGCACTGTTATTGGATATATCGAATATTAACAGAACGCCGCCCAACGACAGCCATTCTTCATTTGATGAACATGGGTTAAGACCGGTTAAACAACTCCACTTGCGTGAGTCTTTTCAGCCGTTGAAATTTAACGCTGTTATCCTTAAGATCGGCTGCCAGCGGATTCCCGTGATACTGCAATCGCTGGATATATCTTTCACTATGAATGTTGATAGTTTCCTTTACAGTTGGCATGTGGAGATCCTTATGAAGGTCGTCATTGCGAATATACCACGGCGCACGCACAATGTTACGCAGGACTTTTGCCTGGAATCGCTGGAGTATTTTTATTCGTGAATCGCTGGCTGTTCCCCATATTTCGATTCCGTAGGTCCATATTGGCTTCAGAATAATTTTATATAATAGAACTTTATTCTCTACGGACAGCGATGAATATCTATTTATCAACCAGCTCATGCTTCGTAGTTTTAGATCCAGTTGTTTCCGTTTGGTGTCAATATGATCTTTCCAGGTCAAACGTTGATCTAGATGTAGCCCTAAATATTTTATTTTGTTTACTGTTGGGACCGTTTTTCCATTTAACTGGATCGCCACGTTTGCAAATTTTTTGTTTAACGTAAATAGGAGGTAATTCGACTTCGACTCATTAACTGCAATTTTCCATAGTCTAAGCCACTTCTCCAGTTGCAGAAGATGATTCTGGAGTTGTGTGGTAGCAACTGTTAAATTACTATCAGTAGCTAATATCGCCGTATCGTCCGCGAACATGGCTGTAGTAGTGTATCTGTTTTCTGGAAAATCAGATGTATATATCTGGTATAACAACGGACCGAGTACACTGCCCTGAGGAACTCCCGAGCGTATAGGATATATTTGTGATCGGGCACCGTTTATATTTACTTGATAATATCTGTCTGTTAAATATGATTGTAATAGCGTATAGTATTGGTGTGGCAAGTTCAGTTTCAGCTTGTATAGTAGGCCAGTATGCCACACTTTGTCGAAGGCTTTCTCGATGTCGAGAAACACCGCAGGGCAAAATTTTTTGTTTTCAAAAGTACTGTTGATTAAGTTGACTATTCGATGAGTCTGTTCTACTGTGCTGTGTTTGTTTCTGAATCCAAACTGCCAATTTGGTATTATGTTTTTATCATCGAGAATAGATTGTAGTCTTTTTAAAATTAGTTTTTCGAGCAATTTTGACATAGTCGGTAGTAGGCTGATAGGTCTGTATGATGTGATTAGTTCTTGTGGTTTCCCTGGCTTCTGCAGCATAATTATAGATGCGAATTTCCACTGGATAGGGTAGTAACCTGTACGGAGAATCGCGTTAAAAATATACGTTAGGAATACTATTGCTTTCCGTGGCAAGTTTTTAAGCATTACTGCGGTTATTAAATCATAACCGGGTGATTTTTTTGGGTGAAGCTGTTTTCGTATACACGTCTTCACTTCCATTGGTGATATAGAATTGATAGGTGGGCACATCTGAAATGGTGTTTTCAAATAGTTACAGATATTTTCCTCTTCGGGCGTTAATGTACTATTATTATCGTGATGAAAAATTTTACAGAGATATTTACCGAATTCCTCTGCCTTTTCTTGATCTGTTCTTGCCCATTGGCTGTTTTCCATTCTAATTGGTGGACGCTGAGATACATGATTTATCTTTATATTGTTAATGGCCCTCCATAAGGAATAATCTGTATCTGCCGTTGGTGTAAGATTGGTTAAATATTTATGAAAGACTTCATTTTTCATGCCTGAGAGTGTTTTCTTCAGTTTTTTGGTCATTTTGTTGAGTGCATTTTTATTTGTTGGGGTCCTATCATATTGCCAAACTCTTCTTAGACGTCGTTTTTCTGCGATCATATCTTTTATCACTTTCGGGTGACTTGTTGTTCTTCTACCTGTCTTATTTATCGGAGTGGCTAAATATGCCGATTTTTGAATACACTTAATAAAGTGTTCGACCCCCCTCTCAATATCTTCTTCAGTTTTTAACGAAATGTTGAGATCAATTTCACTTTCAGCCATCTCCTGAAACATATGCCAATTAGTTTTCTTGTTTGTCAGTTTCGGCATCATGGGGATCTGCATCACTGTGCTGTTGAGGTTTAATATTTTTGGTGAGTGATCAGAGGTTCCGTCCATGGACGATTCAACTAATGTATGACCTACATTAATTGCGTTGCTGACGAAAAAATCCAATAAATCAGGAACTTTATTTATATCACTTGGCCAGTATGACGGCCTTCCATCGGACAAGCACTGATATTTATTTTTTAGTAGACACGAATGTAATTGTCTCCCTCTTGGTGTTATTAAGCGAGAGCCAAATGATATATGTTTGGCGTTAAAATCTCCGCCAGCTATAAATTTATTTCCAAGACTTTTAAAATACTCGTCGAAATGTTCTTCCTTAATGTTATGCTTAGGGGGGCAATAAACCGATGACACTGCGATAGGACCCGAAGTTGTTTCAATGATTACGGTGGTTGCCTGTAGATATGCTTTAGTAAAGTTGGTTATTGCATAGTGCTTCATTGACGATTTTATTATAACAGCCGTACCTCCGTGTGCCGTACCATCTGGGTGTTGAGTATCGTAGACTGTGTAATATGGTATTTTAATAAAACTCTTATTTGTGAAGTGCGATTCAGATATCAACAGAATATCAATTTTGTTACTTATAATAAATGCCTCAACTTCATGGCAATACTGTGCCAATCCATTTATGTTCCATGTAGCTATTCTTAGTAGGCAATTCATTTGGAAACCAATTTATTTATTACTGTTGATAATAAATTCATTATCATGCTGTTTTGTTGTATTAATTGGCTAAACATGCTTTTAAATTCCAGCAATATTTCCTGGAGTTGATTATTAATGCAATTATTTTGATCATTATTATTTGGATTGTAGGACGTTGCTTGAGGCGTGTGTTGCTTTCTTGTTGTGTCTAATAAAACAGTATTAAAAGAACGTTTGAAAGCATTTTTGGGTTTGTCCAAATTATCTGTACTGGATGTTTGTGGGAAATCTGCAGCAGTTAGCTCAAAGTTATGAACATCATTTTTATTTTGATGTGGTTGGTTTTGATTTTTGTTCCTTTTATTTAATAATTCTCTATATATCGTACACCCTCTGTAATTTGCCGGATGGTTGCCTTCACAGTGTGTACATTTTGCCGGTTCGTTCATTAATTTAGTGCAATTTTTAGTATCATGCTGTCCGCCGCACTTCACACAAATAAATGGCAGCGCACAATACGCTTTACTATGACCAAACATTTGGCATCTAGTACACTGTATTACTCCCTTATTCTTGCGTGGCGGTTCAACCTTTATTTTCATATTCAGCAGGTACTGCATATCGTATATCAGTTTATTGTTAACGTTAGGTTCAAGGTCTACGAAAAACATTGGTAAAGGTTGTTTAGTTTTCCGTTGTCGCATATTTATTATGTTTCTCGTTAGAAATCCCTGTTTATTTAATGCTTCTTTAATTTCCTCTAGCGGCATAGTGTGGTGGATATTCTTAAGAACGACACGATACGCCCGTTCTTCTTTCAATTGATAAGTATGATAAATTATATGATTTTCTTTTAAATATCTAATAACTTTTCGAAAGTTATCTGCACTATTAACTTTCAACTTAATTTTGTCTTTTAATGCCTGACAAGTAAATTCATCTTTGTTTATGATGGTAGAGATACACTGTTCCATTTGTTTATAATTGATTACCCCATACAGAAATATGGGGGGTGGCTTTGGACTTCTTGTTGCGTCGATTTCTCGATCACATTCAGTTCTTGTTTGCATATTCGATATACAAATGTCACTGTCAGGAAGATTTCTTAATGGCCAGAATCTATTTCCTTTTACTTCTACATCAGGAGAAGTTTCAGGAGTTTGTACCCGAGTACGTTTTCTGAGTGGTATAATTTGCCATGAATTTGTTGTTTGTTTAAGTGTAAGAGGAGGAACCGTCTTACATGATTTTGAATTAGTGCACGTGGATTGGCATGTCGTGTCCATTACCTGTGTAGGTTGCTCGTTATCAACATTCATGTTGACATTACTAGAACCATTATATACGATACTATTCTGCGAACTTATTTTATTAATTTTTTTAGTGCTTGTAATATTACTACTAGTAGTATCGGAATTTTTATCGGACTTCGACAAGAAAGTTGGTGACGAAGTACGACTCGGAGGGGGGGAACGGCCTATCATTATTATTTAGATACGCACAATATTATAAACAACGACAACGCACGTGTCGTTGTTTAGTAAATGCCAAGCATACGCAGGTATACGCTATACAAAACGAAAACGACGACGATAGTAACAATAATAATAATAACAATAATAACAGTAATGTTAGTGTTAGTAATAAATTAGAATTATCTCACCGCCGCCGGTAGAATGAAGACAATTCAACGATGAATGATAGCGAGATTAAGATAGATAATGCTATGAAACGATATTCGAACGCGAGAAACAAAAACCACTCGATTCAAAGATAACACATTGTGATTATAAATAAAAATAAAATGATGAGAGTTCACAGAATTTGAGAATTAAGGAACTACAATTCCAGACAATCGTAAACTAGTGCTGTTATAAAAGTTCCGCTGACTCGACTATAGTTTCAAGTATAACTTGTAGCGTGGTAAAAACATGACCATTACTAATATTCCTTAAACGATTAATTATAGTTTTATAAAAGTTAAAAATGTAGCTTAAATTAATATACCGAATTAAATTTAAAAAGGAAGAGAGAAAAATCACCATTTATTGGAATCTGTGTAGTATTATGCTTTCTTGTCGTATCGGAGTGCATCTTCTATTCACCTAGATCATTCACCGTGATATTTTGCTTGGTAGTGGGCGTTGCATTAAGTTGTTTGACGGTAGCATTATGTACTTTGAAACTATGAACACTTTGAACAACGAGGAGTAGTTCAGAATTAGAATGATGATTGCCTGGACAATTCACATATTTGTACGATTCTTACACGTATCTGTTGAATGGCTTTCATCGCACCGCATACATAGTTCTGGAAGATTACATTTGATGTATGTTCAAATCGCTGGCACCTAAAGCATTGTAGAAATGAGTTATATTTCTCCTACTTTACGACGCAGCAAAACATTGATTTAACGTCCAAGATGTTACGCATCTGAATTGTTGCAGGAAACAAGTTGATATACATTGGAAGAAATGCAGGTATATTGTCTGTTGGACTATTTTACGTTACTATCAATGATTCAAGGTCTACTATGAAAACGTGCTCAGCGGGGGTCCCCCAAGGTAGTATTCTGGGTCCCTTTCTGTTTACTTTGTTTTTATCTGATTTCCCAAACCTACCTGATATTCAGACTGCTCTTTATGCAGACGATACAGCTCTTTTCTGTACTTCTTATATACCTAAAGCAATTACTAATAAATTACAGTCAGGAATAAATTGTGTCTTTCGTTATTATAAAAAATGGCAAATTGATATTAATTGTGATAAAACGGAGGCTATATTTTTCACCCGCAGGCGTCCCACGTTACCTGTTGAAGTTAAGGTCAACTCTACCACTGTAAGTTGGTCAAAACATGTTCGATACCTCGGGGTAGTCTTGGATAACAGACTAAATTTTTCTGAACATGTCAGTCATACTACCTTGAAAGCTAGCAGGAGTATATCTACCATATATCCATTAATCAACAGAAAATCATTTCTTAATGTAAATAATAAATTAATTCTGTATAAAACACTTATACGTCCCATAATGACGTACTGTTGTCCAGCTTGGAGTTTTATTTCAAATACAAATTTTAATAAGTTACAAGTATTTCAAAATAGATGTCTCAGATGTGTGCTAAATGTCCCTAGATACCACAAAATAGTTGACATGCATGCTACCTTAAACATGCCTTATATTAAGGACCATATCTTAAATTTAACGCGTAAGTTCTGCGGTGACTGCTTAGTCCACGATAATAGTTTAATTTCTACCATTGGTAATTACGATTCCAGGCAACTCCAATTTATGTATAGTAAATATAAACATAGGAGGCTCAAACATAACCTGTTGTAATGTTTTTGCGGCACCTATTTTAGAAACTAATATTCCTTCTTTATTTATTTTTTAATGTCTAAAGTGTTTTTTCTTTTGTTTTATTATTACTATCTTAATTTTTTGTTTTTTGCTGTACAGTTTTTTTTCAATTATTTTTTGCTGTCATTATAAGTATAAGTATAATTACTTCTTTTATTTATTACGGGTCTTTGTATTATTATTTCTGATGTACGGCGAGCCATGTTGGGCGTTACGTAATTATTATTTAAAATTTTTGGTTTGTGTATACTCAATGTAAATTATGCTGAAATATACGTTGTTGTTGTTGTATTGTCTGTTGAATTTTTCATAAACTGTGTAATGTGACATTTATGAGATTTTAGTGTATTTCAGCTTCTGTAAATGTGTTAATATTTTAAGATAATCTTCGCTGGTTTACGAACAGCTGGTACGTGCGTGAAAAATGGCGCATTAATTTTCGATATTTACTAACAGAATAAAAATCATCTTCCGAGTTAACAAATATCGTGTTTTAGTTCTATTATAATTTCGGACTTTATACGCTGATTTAACGCGATTATTAATGTTATAAATAATTGATTTTATATCTAACTTATCATTCGTTAACAGGTTTTTCATCACCATATATACCACGGTAAAGGCCGTAATACTCCATCCGTATAAGATCTTACATACGCGCGCTTGCGTTTAATGTAATTGGCGTTTCGAATGCTACCCCATTTTGTATGAAAAAATAACGCACAACGGGCTGATCGCTTCGACGAGGATGAAGCTGGTTTTCATTTATTATTAAAAAAGAAAAAAATATATAAACGTACTTTAGAGCAAACATTCTCGTTCACAATCAACGAAGTAAAAGAGAAAAAAAATTACCCACATTCATATGCACGCTCAATTATAAACACGTGAATCACAAATTTGAAGACAACAATTATTACAAGATCACACATATCAACATTATAAAATTAAATTATTCAACTAAAAACAAAATACATAGTAAAGTTCCACAAACCGCGATATATATTTCGGGAATAACCATTTTTTAAAATTATTATTGGATTTTACGTACAAAATGAGCTAACATTCAAGGCACTATTTATAAGCGATACAGATGCGCATGCATATGATGTTATACAGAGTGGGGTGACACCGTCTTCTTCGTGGTAATTAAGTTTCTATGTCGCGTGTTGGTTTTGAACTCCCAAACGTCGAGCTGACAGTCCAGCACCCTAGCAACGACGCCACCCCGACACAATATTTGAATGTTTACACACATGAAATACAGCGAACTTTCGCCATTGTAGCTGTAGTGTGGCGATCAACTTCCGACTTTCTCAGCTATATTTATACTATCGATTAATTAATATTTTATTTGAAAAATTCTTTTATTTTAAACATCATTTAAAAATTAGTTGATTAAAATAAAAACAAAATTATTAATTTTAAAAATATTTTGTTAATGAGTTTTTAACAGAACTTTCAATTTTATTACTTTAGTTTAAGAATTATTGATAAATTGTATTTGTTACGTTCCTCCATGGGCTATTGTTCTAAATTATGTTTCCCGCGTTGTGTTCTTCATTGTCATTCTGGTTTGTATAGTTACTGTTTTTATAGTTTGTAAATTTATTTATTATATTTTTTTGTAAATTTATTAGTTGTTTTATATATATTTAACTATGTGTATTATTAATATACATTTATCGAGGTTATGTGGGTATTTGCTCCTCAAGAATGATAATTATAAATGTACGAAATGTAACAGAATCTATGCTGAGAACACATCCAGCGATGAATAGTGTTCACGTAAGTTATTTTGATATTCAAAAATCACATTTTTATAATTTTAACTTGGAATGGAACATTTCTTTGCAAAACGTATTTTCTTTTCTCTTAATTAACCTTGTTTGTTGGTTAGATTAGGGTACATCCGTTTCGGTTTGGTTTGACTAGTTATAAATAGAATTAAAGGAAAACACGAGAATAACAATACAAGGCTAGGTTAGGTTAAATTCAGTTAAGTTTGTTTTGGCTAGTTGGAAGTAGAATTAAAGGGAAGGCCTGATGGCTCGATTTTTTATTTCAAGAATAGTCATACTATAAAATTACACTACTAGCGCTTATATCTTAAAAGCAATGTAAATTAATTGTGAATTGAGAATTTAGTTGGTGTTTTTAAATTAATTCAAGGTTTCCTAGTCATGAGCTGAACCTTCAGTCGCATTCCATTGATTTTTTGTTAATGGAAAACGAAATTTCAAAGCAAAAACTATAAAAAAAATACGTATAATATAACAAAATTTACAATTATAAAGTTGTTACGTTTTTGTTACTTTAAAAAAAAGACCAAACAAAATTTCATAAAGTAAATAGAAAAAGCATAGGATAAAAGTTGACACATTTCATACTAAAATATAGTAAAAAAATATCGTAAATAAATTTAGATCAAAATCCATTAGACTTTATATAACTATTTATTTACAAATGTCTGAAGTTTTCGTTTTTTATTTTTACAAAGTACATCGTTTGAATTTCCATAATAATTATTTAGTAAAGTATTTACCACACTTGTTTTAATCATTTACAAAGTAATCCCAATTCGATGACTTTGATATTGTTCACTGGTTGCTGATTCATGAACGTGAAAATAATTAAACACCAAGTTAATAACATACTGCTTTTTATAATGAATTTGCAAATTTTGAAGCTTCATGAAAATGAATGTTTGAATTTGAAAAAATTCATCTTCATGAAGCTGCAAAATTTTATTGAAAATAATGTATGTAATTAAAACTATATGCATCACATTATTTGCCGGGAATAACAAACCGCCCCTGCTTAAAGTTGATATTAAATTATATTGTTCTTCCACAACTAATTCTTTATCGGTTACCAGGTTGTGTTTACATATTTCGCGCTTGAAATGTATTATTTTAAAACAACAATAATCAACCAAAATATAACTCAGTTTCAACTTATTCAGTCATCCTTACAAATAAATATAATTGTATTAAATAAGTTGCCATGTTCTTTTGTTGTTCCTCAAAAATCTCAAAACTTTCAGAAAAATACTTCTCTTACATCTTTCCAAATGTTTTGACGTGAAATGTTATTTATTTGACAAGGAGATTTTAACTTTTCAAATTCTAGTGAAAATTGATGTCTAAATAAATATTTTTAATTCTAATTTATTGTTAATAACGACAGCTTAACTTGTACGGGGCTAGGTTTATAATCTATTTAAAAAAATGAAATGTCTGTTTTACTATTTACACTGAACCGTGTTTGGTTCAGAAAAACATTCTAACATATTTCTTGGTTGATGAAAATCTTTGAAACATTTTAATTTTTAATATTCATTAAATATAGATTTACTTTCGACATAGCTAATTACCTCTTCGTTTTTGTTTTCCTGCAGTTTTACATTCCTACTCTTCCTGTTAAACGGACAAGATTGAGATAAATATTTTGGACAATTTGGGAAATACATGGTATATCATTATCGTTTAAACGAGTATTCTTTAAAGGTAGATTTTGAATATTATCTGTTTTGTCTTTAATAACTTTAACTCAAACAATGCTGGTAAGAAATTTTGTCTTGTAATAGCTCTGCCACTGTTTTTTAAATTTTTATTGTTTGAAAAAAAAAAGCTGTTACCTTTAGTGCATCACTATAACCGTAATTTCCAGTATAATTGGGAACACAACATCTATATGGCATTTTAAGCTAAATTTTTTATTCTATTTTGAAGAAAACAGAATGCTTACAGAATATATAAACAAAAACAAAGTTAACACAAAATGAACAATAAAATGTCTATATCGAATTATCAATTAATTAGCTATTTTAAACAAATAAAAAGAAATGTAAACCCCTTAAATTAAACAAATGTAAAAAAAATACGTTAATGTAAAAATAGAATAAAAGTTATTTCCAAACAGAATAAACAATAAAAGAAATTAAGAATCGTCAAATGTACACAACAATTATAATATATATTTAAGTATATAGAAAAAAATAAATAATCTTAATTTAACATTTAAAAAAATTCGAAAACGAACTTCACAACGAAGAATATATAAACTATTTGGTAACAATGAGAATCAGACAGTTTAGTTGGTTTGTTATTATGACTTTGGGTTATGACTACTTCGTTCGACAAAAATTGCATGACGTCAGAGCGCACATTACTTGGAAGACTGATAATTTCTGCGGAAGGTATGTATTTTTAAATATAGGAATTTACCCTTTCTATCGGAAGTAAGAGTCCCGTAAGATTCATATTTTTCGATAGATAGCGCAACTATCGAAATTTACTGTTAAGGCTTCGTTTTTAAAATGTAATTTTCCCGTAAAATTGTGGTTTCCGCAAAAAAATTTCACTCCTAGCAAAACGAATAATTAAATCAACTATTTGAATAGTTTATAAACAAAATTAATTCAAACGATAAATATATATTTCGTTAGGTAGAAATTAATATTCCCATAGTAATACTTATTTTTCGACAGTGGAATCTATTATTTAATCTATATATTTCTGCATATATAAGGTTAATATGCAAACTAAAAAAATACAGGGAAATTTAATCAATCAGCTGTACATAATCTACTGAATTCAAAATAAACATTTTTACAAATATAAATAGCGAGAATCTTGCTCGCCTAAAAAAATTATAGATTATAATACGAAATTATCTAAATTACTGGTGTACAAAGTTCAAATTTTGAAAACAGTTTAAACACAATAAATTCGTAGATGATCAATAAGAACATCAATTTACAAGAAATTTTGCATTTTGATGAATAAATAGCATAACACATCCTCAATTTTGCAAATTAAATTATAAGAAAATATAAAAATTTATTAATTGTACATAATTGATTTTATGTAAGCTATAGTTGCTTATTGCGAGTTTATATAGATGCACACTTAACCACACACACACTCACACACACACACATATATATATATATGTATATATATATACATATATACATATATAATAAAATAAAATAAGGTGGTTTCAAAAACATACCGATCCTATAAAAATTCGACAAACGTATACCGCGTGACCAATAAATATTTGTTAATAATGGTCCAATTTAATTGTCATAAATTTAACAAACACAGAAAATAAATAAAATAACTATCAATATTATTTCACACTTAACCGATTTAAAAGAAAAGGAAAAACGTAGGTCTTAATCGGCAATTTAACGTAAAACGAAGTACAGTGCATCCATTTTAATTACAATAAATTACAGTATTTCGTAGAACATAAAAATAAATTATCAAAGTATATTTAACCGTTATATATATATATATATATATATATATATATATATATATATATATATATATATATGTATATATATATATATATATATAATATATTTAAAGTGACAATTACTTGTAAATTATTACGACTTTTTAAAAAGTAACATGAATTTTAGTGTAACATTTTTTGTACAAAATGTACAAAAATAATGCATGTAATCTCTATTTATTAATTTAAAATAAAATTCCTGTTTCGGAGAATGCGTTTTTAAATAGTAGTGTATTGTATTTAATTATACAATTCAAACATGGTATCGATTAACTGAAACCAAACACGGTTTGTTTGATCAATAAAAACCACATTGTTACACACAGTAATACCGCTAGGTAATGACAATTAGCATAAATTTATACTAGAAAACAGACGGGATTCGTAGACGGAATTAAGTAAATTTGTCAAAAATGAATTTTTAATTTGTAATTTTTCCTACTTATCTAATTAACATTCAAGTCAGCCATCAAATGTTTTACGACAGCTACGTCGCAAATTATTTCATTTCTTCGATGGTTAAAGTGTTCTCGAATAATTTGTTAATATATAGTTGAACAACATTTAGTTTATACGAATTTAATGAATTGTATTTGAACATCAATTAAACCTTTTGAGATGTAGATTATATGAAGTAATAGCATTTTTTTACATTACTAGGTTTTTAACATGAGTAACAATCAAAATAACGCAGAAGAAAATCAAATTCAAACATTTTTAACTAATTTCGAAACTCATATTACCCATTCTGGCAAACCGAATACGGTTTTGATCAAAGAAGTGGAAAGAAGCACCGATAGTTCAAGTTACACCGATGGTTCTAGTAGCGATAATGGAAATGACGACGGTGGTAAGCTGGATAAAAAATCAACCGGTGAATCTTCCGTTATATATAATCAAATCCAGAAATTAATGCGGTATTTGAAAGTAAGTATTTTTAACATTTTGATATATTATTACATGTCCGTGTGATGATTACATTAATTGAGAGAAATCAATATGTATTGTATTCGAAGAAGAAAAGGCAGATTTTGCAAATGGGAGAAGTACTAATTAAAATTAAGCTAGGAGGGTAATTTTTTATAACGTTCAGTGAAATATAGCCTTACGTTAAAAAAATACTTTCATTCAGTGTGTATCTGCCATTTATTTTACTGTATAATATTTCGAAACTTTATTATTTATACATCATCGACAGAATCTTTATGCAGGAACAATCGTTGATTCGGTCAGAAAATACATATAATTAAAATTACCGTATTACCTCTACAAGGAAAATCGTTAAAGAACCATCTTAAGTGTACGCAATACAATGCATTTAGACGGAACCGGTAATAATGGACGAATCCAGTATAATACATGTTTATAGTCTAATAAAAAAACCAACATAATTGTAAAATTAAAAAAATTCAATTCTCGTTAATCAAACGAGTAAATAATAAGTTAGTTACGTCGAAGATTAACTAACAATATTACCGTAATAAATAAGAAATGTAAAAGATGGAATATTATTTTATTTTAAGACTGGAAATCCAACCGCAACCGTAGTCGCTTTGTCTTGCTTGAAAGACGAGGACCTAACATCGGAAGTAACACGTCAAGCTATAACAAACAACGGTGGTTTACAAATACTAATAAACTTGTTAGAAACAAATGATAAAAAATGCAAGGTAATACTTTTAATTTAATGAATTTTTTTATTATTATCGTATCAATTACGCGCTTATTTAGAGATATCCTGCATTATAAATTCACGTTCGACAACCAGTCTTCTGCGCCTTCTTCTAGTGAATGTAGCCCAATCAGTCCTTTAGTAAAGCTATTTACTTTACACGAATTTATAAAGTGTGACATCGTTTGGATCTCGCCACATTTGCACAGCTCCGTTTCCGACAGTTTCCATTTGTTCATTAAATATTTGCAACGACCCTGGTTGGTTCTGACGCGATTTAAATTGCACCATGTTTTTCTATTGAGACCAAATCCTGGCACCCTGCTAGCCGGATTTGATATTAATTGTCCGTTTGTTGGAGTCTGCTTAACCCATATTTCCTTCCATTTCGTAGTTGCGTCGACACTGCTCTGTAGCTCGTTAGCCGTCAGCCATGCTGGTTTCCTGCTGCTGAGACGTATAGGTGGGGGATCTTTGATAAATTTTTCTACGTGAGAGTGCATACTGTTGTATTTAGCCCATTCTCGTTTGAATGTTTCTTTTCTGCGGATGTGCGGTGGAAATATATTTGCCAGCACGGGAAGCCACATAGTAGGAGTAGATTTTAGCGTACCGGTTACTAAGCGTAGTGCTGCGTTCAGTTGTGTATCGATGTTCTTAGCATGCGAGCTGGACATCCAAACGGGGCAGCAATATTCTGCAGCTGAAAACACTGCACGGCAGAGACCTCCACGCGGTGCTCCTGGAAACGATATTAACGGTTTACTGTTGATCTCGGCTAACTCTGCCACTACGATTGCGCGCAAGATATTTGAAGAAGAAACAAACTAGAAGAAATTTAATGAATAATAATACATTTAAATTATCGACGTACGTTAACTTTATATTGAAAAATGTGAATTAATATTTTATAAAAATCTTTATTTTCCTGGTACTTTTTCGGAAAAAATATTTAAAAATACAATCTAATAAATAATTGAAGGTTGCAGCGTTGTCCGTTTTAAATGGAGTGTCCGATGAATTGGAAATCGCGAAAAATCTCACCGATCTAGGCATTATTCCGAATCTTGTGTGTATGTTGGAAGATGCATCTAGAGATTTAAAATGTTTAGCTGCGCAGACTATAGCTAATGTTGCTAGAATACGTAAAGCCAGGAAGATCGTTAGAAAAGCCGGCGGTATACCAAAATTAGTAAGTATTGTAGACGCAATCATATTAAATCATTATACCTTATCCCAGTGTTTCCCAACGCGTGTGTCGCGACACATTTGTCTGTCGTGGAACTTCATAGGTGTATCGCGAAATTATGCGGTGCACCGTCAGGTTTTTATGTTCATATTTTTATTATATATATATATATATATGTGTGTGTGTGTGTGTGTGTGTAGATATATAAATATAAATATATATATATGTATTTATGGTTTCGTACAATTATTTATTCATATCATAATTGTTTAATTTATGTTCTTTCGCGTGTCTTTATATAAATTTAATAATTTTGTAACTTTTTATTACGTGTTTATTTATATAAAGCAACAATAATAATAATTAACAGATCTACAAAATTACTTCGGTTACACATATTAAATTTAGTAATATTCTATCGATTGGCTATAACGACAACGAGGTTGGATATTCGCATTCTCTTGTCTATTTATTATTATATACATCGGCTGAAAAAAGTAATTTATAAAATTTATAATTTTAATAAACTAAAAGACGGGCACAATTATTTATATGCGTATAAAATTAAGTACGATAGTGAATGTAAAATAAATAAACTCTATATCCAATCATATAAGTTTTTAGTAAATTGGCTTTAACGAAATGATAAAAATCTTAAGCCACAACTAGGTCGGGATTTAGTTTGGTAAACGTCGTCCGTAGAGTATACAACATCTCCATAGATAAATAATTCATTGATAAATTCCTAATAAACCTGTCGACGGCACAACGGAGAATAATAAAACGCCAAATAATTTCAATTAGTTACTATAATTAAATATTCCAAAAAATAATTTTTAGTAATATATGTATATAATAAGAATGTCTCATTTAATAAGGTAATATATATATATATATATATATATATATATATATATATATATATATATATAATACTTTATTATTTAAATTAATGTTTGACAGTTTTTTTCATTTAAAGAGGTGCAATACACTATAATACCGCCAATTTAAGCTTAATCAGTGTGTACTGCTCCCCTTTACAATACTTTAGGAGTAAAAGGTAAATATGTTAGGAATAAAAGGACATATATGTGTATGTGTGTGAATAGGTGTATGGTGTTCTTTTATACTTATGTATTTTTAAGTTAAATAATTTCATTGTAATTATTAAAAAATACACGCTGAACTAATCAGAATGAATAATAATTAAAAGATTCAATTGTTAAACGTGCCCGAAACGTTATTAACCGCGAAAAAGGAAAATTTGGACGCCGAAAGTTTACGCAAATTGCAAGTGGTTTCCAAATGTTGCAACGCGTTGTGGTCGGTTTCAAGGTCCGCAAAAAGTAAAATCGAAATTAGCAAATTCCAATCGACTACCAAACTATTCGGTCAATTGTTACGCAGCTGTCACGAGGAAATCATTATACCTATTCTCGGAACAGTTACGCAGTGCGCGTCACAGGCGAGTATATCGTTCTTGTATACCGAATTAAATAGTTTAAATAATTATCATCATAATGCATTTATCTTTCTTCAGAATATTTCATAAATATAATCATTATCATCCATTAGTTGTAGACGATTACGAGGAGCGCTTATAAATTATCCCTACCTGTGAAAATCCCGTGTAACGTATAGTTTGGAGACCAATGAGTTACACCGGACGACGTCACTGCTGATATCTAGTGCGATTTTTTTTCTTGTATGACCTGTTCATTTTTTTACCCACACCTTTCCACCGTTAGGTGTATGTTTCCCGTTCGAATTAATGTCTTCGGATTTTCCAAGTGACCTGCTTTCATTTTCTAGAACTTCACATATCATTCTTTTTTATGCGCGTTCTATATTCGTGTGCGGCACGTTTCTCAAAACACGCACTCGTTTAACAAAGTGACAGGATGTTCTTTTCAACACTTCTTTATACGCGATCCGCTTATTTCAACCCTAAGAATTCTTCGTAGAAATCGCCGATGACAATTATCTAGTCTCCTGATCTACTTCCTATCATATAAAAACGATGACGAGCATTGATTTATTTGTTGTTACTGAAAACTCGTTCAAATGATAAATATCGTTTGCCTCTTTCAGTTGAAAAGAGGTAATTATGGAGGGATACATCTTCATTTCGTATGTTGATTCCGTTTACACGATCGTTTTCTATTAACGGAATTAAATCATTTTTTACATTAATAAATGTCATACACCTATTGGATGACCACAACTTTTCAATTAGTTTCGTAAAAACTATGTCCATCACACTGCGCTCGTATCGGAAGCCGCGCCAGCCTTTTGCCGGTGTGCGTCATGGTTTATTAACTGCGTTCCAATTGATTTACTATTCCACCGTTTATTTTTCAATCTTTCGGTTTCAATTTCGTCTGCGTTTTTGATTTTTCATGTGCATTTCGTTTTTTTTTTTTTTTTTTTTTTCGTCGACCAACTGATAATATTTGTTCCGTTAGTCTGTTAGTGTAATGATGACTTGACTTTTTCTACTCCGTCGGAATACCAGTTGTTATAAGTTTCAGTTTCCTCGAAGGAATTATATTTTCTCCTTTCCTGCGTACGAGGATTAAGATACGAAACATGTTACGAATATATTTGATTCAGGCAATCCGCAGCTGTTTCTTACAACTTATCGGCAAATAATTTGTTGCCTAATGCGGTAAGATTATAAGCTCTATTTTAAAACGACCACGATATAGTAGGAAGTCACTATCATTTCTCCTTTTCTGCTTTGTAGTCGCACAAATATGCACCAATTTTTGATCAGTGATATACTCAGGTTCTCTTAGTTGATCATTCATGCTGTTAATAAATAATCCGTAACGTGCGCAAAATTTTGAACAATAGAATTTTTTTAAGTGTTTGAATTCCTTCTTACTCTCAGTATCACTCCTTCCCCTATATCTTCGAATTTTGTTTTGTTTCTGATATATTTCGATTTAATCTTATTTCGCAGATTTCTACGAAGTAGGTCTCGTTTCAACTTCCTCTTTTAGTTAAAGGTTAGGTTTTCGCTCTAAACGGGATCGCGCACTCCTTAAATATTTTTTCTAAGTACGTATTTTATTTTACGGTATGCGATCAAATCGTTTGATATTTTATCTTGGAGTTCCTGAAAACTTTACCAAAATATGGTGAACTGGTTTGTTTCCTCTATGATTTCCGCTTGTATTTATATATTTTCTCTTCAACAACAACAACAAAAATATATTTGCATAAGTTATAAACATAAAAAAAAATATAACACGAGTTAGAAACATTGTGTTCAATAAGCTTAGCACAATAACACAAGTAAGAATATAAAGAATAAAAGAAAACAATAAATGCTGCAGGAAAAAAAGCAAATAAGCGATTACAAAATAAACAAATTTCCTAATTACAAATAATACATGTTAATATAGAAACTTATAAGTCTCCTCTTCAATTTCGACCAAAGATAGCATCAATAATCGAACTTCATCTTGTAGACAAAAATATATTTATTTTACATATAAAGTTACCAGTTTTCTTATTATACGTCCGTCCGTAAAATTTTAAATATCTCACTATGTTTTTTTTTTTCATTGTAGACCGAATTTCAAATTGCCATACAGAAAGAAGGAATGATCGAAGATATTGTAAAATACCTTTTTAGCAAAAATGACGAAATCAAGACACATTGCGCGTACGCTATATTCAAGGTAATAAAAATATTTTAAAGAAACGAATTCATAAAAACTAACTCGGTCAATATGCAGACGAAATATGTTCCATTAATAAAATTCCGTATTACCTCAAACGGGTAAACATATATATATATATATTTTTACGAGTAGTTATTGCCTATAAGGCTATTACTCGAAATATGAATTAGAGATGATTACACAGTTTAGAATTTATTATGAAGTTGGTGAGGAGGAGGAGGTTGTTTACATCCGGTACATTGTTCTTCAGCTGATTGCACCGATATTAAGCAAATTTCTGGAAGATAATCACGATATGGTAGACTGTTAATGGAGAACAGCACAATTTTGGTAGTGGTTGGGCACTCAGTAGGTAGGAGTGCGTACTCAGCGTGTGACTAATATACACTCTGTTGACAGATGTTTCCAACCTCGGTGAACAAATTTTACCAATTTTTGATGGCCAGGTTATTAAATCCTTCTTTATATTTTCAAGTATATTCGGCCGAGAATGGAAGGACTGATTTCACGCGTACATAAAATACTAAAACCAATAATAACGACGATAATCGAAATGATAATATTCATTTTTGTGCTCCTTCCGCAGTTGATGCCATTATGCCGAGTACATTATAATGCTCGGATAGCGTTGATCGGCAACAAAAGTATACAGGTTAATATACAAATTGTAGTTAGTATTCTTAAAAACTTTGCGAATATTAAATCTGAGCCACCATTAATTGAATTTTCCTTAAGAAATCAAAATGAAATAATTATTGGTATAAGTTATAATAAATACGAATATCTAGATTTCATCGCGATAAAAGAGCTTGAGCTAACTAAAAAAAAATCAAAAAACGCGTCGTTAATATAGTGCTTTCTTCTTCTTCATCGTAGGCTCGATTCGAGCATCGTGATACTATGAAACCTTGATTTTATGCAACTGCGACCGCCATATGTTTCGGTCCTCTGCATATCGAACCGCTTGCTGGAATGATGTAATGTTTAGCAATTCTTTGATTCCATCCGTATATCGTGTAGGCGTTCTTCCTTGTTTTCGCCGACCTTCGACCATACCCTCCAAAATTAACTTTCCCGAACTATTTTGACGTATGATATGACCGAAGTAAGTTACTATTCGCTGCCTTACTACATCTCACAGTCGTATTTTTGGACAGATTTCCTTTAAAACCGACAGGTTTGTTCTCTTTTCGGTCCAGGGAATCCGCAGCATCCTTCTCCAACAGAACATCTCAAAAGCATTTATTCGCCGGACATCCATTTTTGTTAAAGTCCAGCATTCCGATGCGTACAGAAAAACCGAAAAGACTAAGGTGTCCATGAGGCGAATTTTTGTATTCTTCGTTCTTGTCAGTTGAGCCAATGCATTTTTTGCAGTTCCTATTCTTCTTTTAATTTCATCGGTCGATCCTCCATCTTTGGTAATTACTGAACCTAAGTATACGAATTTATCAACTACCTGGAAGTCATGCCATTGCTGGATGTTATCAGAGTTGTTTCGATTAATAATCATTATTTTAGTTTTGTCTTTATTTATTGTTAAGCCTGCAGCTTTGTTTATGGTTTCCAACTTCCGGAGTAAAACCTGTAGATTCTCTTCAGTTGAGGCAAATATGGCAGTATCGTCAGCGTATCGTAAGTTGTTAATGCATGTTCCTCCTATTTTAACTCCATCTTTCCATCCATTCATGGTCTCTTTGATTATCCATTCATTGTATATGTTAAACAAAATAGGACTTAGTATGCATCCCCGACGTACTCCTTTTTCAGGCTGAAATTTCTCAGATAGCTTGTTATTTATTTTCACTTTTCCGCTTGTGTTTTTATATAGTGATTTAATTAATTCTATCAAATGTTGTGGTACGCCTGCTTCCTCTAAAACTTGCCATAATTTTACCCATCTTACACAATCGAACGCCTTTGCGTAATCTATAAAGCATATGTAAATTATAATATTGAATTCCCGACATTTTTCAATTATCTGTCGCATATTTAGAATTTGATCCCTTGTGCCTTTTCCTGGCATAAACCCTGCTTGTTGCCATGATATTTGTGGTAGTACATAAGGTTTCAGTCGCTCAAGGATAATATTCAACATTACTTTACTAGCATGTGACATCAATGCTACAGTTCTGTAATTTTGACATATGTCTCGAGGACCTTTTTTATGAATCGGGACATAAATTGACGTTGTCCAGTCTCTTGGCCATATGCCTGTAATCCATATTTTTTTGCATATGACATGTAAAATTTCTACCGTTGAGTCCCCTAAGTATTTGAACATTTCTGTTACAATTCGATCCTTTCCTCCTGCCTTATATGCCTTAAGTTTTTGTAACTCATTTCGCGTCTCATCCTTTAGTATCATGGGTTCAATTTCCATTATTTTATTGAAAATTTCCTTTGCTTCTTTTTCTTCTCCGTTTACTTTCATCAGTTCCTCGCAATATTGACGCCACCTAGATCTTATTTTGTCTTCTTCACATAGTGTTTCTCCGCTTTCACTTTTTATTCCTAAGTATTGTGGGGTAAAACGTCTCGTTATTATTTTAATTTTTTTAAACATATCTTTAACTTCATTTGTGTTTTTATTTTGCTCAATATCCTTACATATGTTATTCAGGAATTTATTTTTATCATTTCTGCATTGTTGCTTTACTTGTTTATTAATATCACGGTATTTCTGGGCCATTTCTTCACAATTAATTCCTTTATTTTTAATATATTTACGCATCTTTATCGTTGCCCATGTTTCCTCTGTGATCCATGGTTTCCTTCTACTGTGAGATACCATATTAACATTTCCGGTAGCTTCGTTTGCTCTTTCTAATGCACACTTTGTGTGTTCCCAAATACTATTGGCATCATCATATTGACGTGTTAATCCTATTATTCTTTGTAGCTCTCGCATAGCTAGGTTTTGATAACAATTATTATTTCGTAAATGCCATCTGTTAGGTACATTTTTTTCGGCTTTACAATTTTGTAGCTTGATTTTTAATTTTATTGCGAGCAGCTGGTGATCACTATCGCATTCTTTCCCTGAGTACGTTTTTGCATTTCGAATTGACGATCTCCATCTCGAGTTGATTAATATGTAATCAATTTGATTATTTTTGCATTAAAGTCTCCAAGAACCACCGTCATTTCCCTACGGGATTTGCTTTCACTTTAACTGCTATTATCCTGTCGTTTACTGCTTCATACGCAATCACTTTGTTACGATCCCTATTGTGTATTACGATTGCTACTCAACTTTTGTAACGGGTTTCATGTCCAGAATAGTAGACTGCATTGTTATTGTTACTGACAAAGTATCCTTTGCCTTTCCAATGCGTTTCTGATATTCCAACAATATTAAATTCCGAAGTTTCATATTCAACTATAGCCAGTTTTCCAGTTTCATTTAAACCACGAACATTCCATGTTCCGATCTTTACATACTTCCATATATTCATTCCAGTCGCATAGTTTCCACGCGATGCCTGGTTTCCTACATCATCATGGCCAGTCACTAATTTAACACTATCAGGCCCGGACCCCAGATAGCGCCGATTGCTAGTCGGACCGCATGGCATACTATCATTATATAATTTGAGTTCCATAGTTATTCATAGAAAAGGTACACTGGTGGTTTTCTGTTGCCTTCCAGCGGATTTTCTGTTAGAGTTTACTCTCTTAGCCTTTGGGTAAAAATCCTAACCACAAGGCAGTGGCTTTGTTTTCTGTCAGGGTTATCTCCCTTAGCCCTTGAATAAAGACTCAAACCGCAAGGCAACGGGTTGTTACTGAGGAGGTAACGATTTAGGTTTTTACGGCGACCTAAACCCGCCGAGGGAGAGACAGTCATACGATTTTTGCAGACTTTTGTGGACAGGTCCTCAAGCTGTCCATCTGCATCCTCGTGTCTCCTTGCCCTGTCACTACTGGAATCGTCTGCCAGAGACTTTCCGCCAGTAGCCGCTCTTGGTCCGCGACTGCTTATTTGACTAATGTCTATTTCGCAGCTAACCTACATATCTGCAGGCCGTTCCACTATCCGCCACCTGTGGACGCGCCCTATACCGGTTAGAGCTCCGGTCCCCAGAAGGTACAAAGTACCCCTGGGGGGGCTAGAGAATAGGAAATCATCAACGATAAGAAGTGCGTGTGACACAATATTTAAACTATGATATATTTTGCGAAAGATTAAACACGTCCCAAAAGCCAAAAAACAAAAAATGAGTAAAAATCATTAAAGTTTTTAAAATAAAAAATCACAAAGCATGTTGGCTGTGAAGTCATTATCGAATGAATATAAAAATCAAATAGTTAAAAATTTCAAAAAGCTTTGTGATTTTTTATTTTAAAAAGTTTAGTGATTTTAATTTTTTGTTTTGTTTATTTTTTAAAAATCATTTCCTCCCACACTTTTAAAATTACAAAAATTAATTATGAACAATAAAAAAAAAAAGTAGTTAAAATCACTAAGTTTTATTAGTGATAAAGTAAACAAATAAAATAACATAATAAAACAGAGCTAAATAATAAATATAAACCTAATATAGTTGGAAAATGTGGAAGAAATGTTAAAATAAAATTACAGAAAAATATCAAAAACTAATTTTTCGGCTAAATTAACTGCGTAGCGAGTTGTACCTAATGAAATAGTAAAAATATTCAAACAAATATAACGTAGATTTAACAATAAGAAATAATTGAAATCAATCGGTAACAACGAGCTAGTAAATGATGATTTCAACAAGACAAAAAAAAAAAACCAAGTTAAAAACAACTCCAGTCTTTCGCAGAAATGAAAACTGTGTTTTCGAAACGTCGCGTAATAAAAAATTAACGTGAGAAAAAATTCGCGAACAAGTCTAGCGAAGTTAAATCAATTTTTTAGTATTATGTTATTGTTAAGTTTATATATCATCATCATCATCTGGTGCAACAGTCCGCGGACTGGTTTTCGCCCCTATGCTTGTCTTTTTCCACTCGTATCGGTTATTGGCAATTCTTTTCATTTCCGAGTAACTGGAGAATCCGGAATCCCTCTTCAGATTGTCTATCCAGCTTAATCGTGGTCTACCTCTTATTCGATTTCCTGGTATATATCCTTCAATTGCATCTCGTAGCAATCCTCCATGTCGTAACACATGCCCCATCCAACATAGTTTCCGTTTTTTAATCTGATTCAGCATTTGCCGCTTTTCATTGACCCGTTTTAAAACTTCTTCGTTTTTTGTTTTCTCCGTCCAGCTTATTTTCTCCATCACCACATTTCAAATGCTTCTATCTTATCCTCTTCTCGCTTTGTGTACGTTCATGTTTCCGATCCATAAAATGCTACTGGCCACACGTATGTTTTTATAATGCGTTTTCGCAGCTCTATGGGCATTGTTCTGTTGGTTATTGTTTTTATTTTTTTCAGCATAGCCTGTTTCGCTATGGCAAGTCGTTCCCGTATGTCTTGGGAGCTACGCCCATCTTCAGTAATGGTGCTTCAAGTTTACATATAAAGATATTTAATCGTTTAAATACTCGTTATTTAATGTACTTATTTATTGAAATAAATTTTATGTCGTCTTTTTTTTAGTGCGCCGAAAATGACGTAACCAGTAATTTAGTTCGTCAGTACGGAGGACTAGACCCTTTGGTTGCTCTAATAAACGAGGAAACGACTAAAAAGAATAAAATATTACTCTCGGCCACAACCGGAGCCGTTTGGAAATGCGCCGGTAACAAAGAAAACATTCGCAGATTAGACGAACTGGAGACCGTGCCGATACTGTTAGATTTATTGCAATACGAAAATGAAGAAGTAAGATATTCTCGTCAATTATCGTATAGGATAAGAAAGAAATAGTTAAAAAGGTAAAAAAAATTTAAGAACGAAAAAAATATTAACGACTATAAAAAAGAGAACATTCCGAAAATTGGCACGAGTGTTTACCGCCTGATGTAGCATCGATGAATTACAAAATTGAATTTTTTAAAATTTATCCGAATGATTTTTTTAAATAACGGTATTAAGCTTGAAAAGGGCGTGAGACAAAGGTATTTACTGTCTCCACTGCTGTTTAACATATATACAGAATATATTATGCGGCAATTGTTGGATGATTGGAACGACGGTATATTAGTAGGTGGTAAAAGAATTAATAATCAACGATATGCTGACGATATTGTTATCATAAGCGGTTCCGAAGAAAATATGGTTAAATTCGTAGAGAGATTAGAAAACCATTAGTAAGGAGTATGGATTGTTAATTAACAAAACTAAAACTAAAATCGCCATAATAGATAAAAGCATTCAAGCAAAGAAGCATATTGCGGAATTAACGTTGTGCATAATTTTGATCAACGTTGACTAACAGCGGAAGCTGCTTACCAGATATAAAACGCAGATTAAGCGCGCAGTGATACAGTTAGACTAACAAACATCTGGAAGGATACAACACACGAAACACAAAATTCAATTTGCTAAATTGCATAGTCTTTCCAATAGCTAGTTATGCGTTTGAAACATGGTCCCTTACAGCTCTGTCTGTCAACAGAATAGATGGGTTCGAAAGCTGGACATATAGGAGGCTATTAAGAATATCGTGGATGGAAAGGTGAATGGGCGAAGGAAAAAAGGAAGACCGGGAACCGCTGGTTGCTCACAATAGATCAACATGGAGATCAATAACATATATGTTTCTTAACAAGAAGAACAAGAATATATAACGTGCTCGTCCGATGGGATAATAATAGAAAAATTTCGGTATCTTCTTTTTTTTATTCATCCTCGAATAAAATTAAATTTTAAATTTAAAAATATAAGAACATTATATTTGTAATTTAAAATAATATTTACTCGTTTATTTATTTATTTATTTATTTATTTATTTATTTATTTATTTATTTATATACGGTTCACGTAATATATAACGCCTATTAAAACGCGAACACCGACGATTGAATACATACGAAATAAACTACAAACAATTTTTGGGGGAAAAATAGAAAAATGCTTATTAAATTATTAAAGTAATATGAAAAAAAACGTATGCGTATACATACATAAACACAGTCACTCGCAATACACATCGGAATGTGTATAAGCAAAAACAATCGTGCAATTTGTACTCGTGCTTGTAAAATTATGTCACGGTGCTATAGCCCCTAGAACTTTCGATTGATACCGCTTCGATTCCAACTCGCGACATAAAAGTTTTTCGTCATAATTTAACCGTGGTCCCACTCCGGATAATTGCGTTGCATATAATTAACGTAGCTCATTTTGTACGTAAAAATCATGTATAATAGGCCGGATACTTACTGGTGACGACGATGCTTGTAAAATTATAGCTATCTATGTGTTTAAACACTCACACAGGCATACGAAGAAAGGAAGATAAATAAACAAGGTTTTTAATAGGTTTGTATTTTCTATAAAGTAAAATCAATTTTCGAAAATTAATCGAGAGATCGCTTATTTCGTTTGTTTTTCTCCCAAAATTATAATAAGTTAACTGCTCGTTTGCTAGTACGCTATCTTTGTCTTTAATATAGATACATTGAATCGAAAAAAACCCAGTAATGTTTTCGGTTAATTTGGGAGAAACCGATCGTATAGGAGACTTGAACACTTTATAAATATTTTTTTATAATATAATTTTTTATTACAACTTATAAATTAAATAATTACGAAAAATGACCATTACAAGATTTACAAAAAAACAAAAAAAAACTATTTGAGCGCCTGTTGAAACTTTATATACACGCAGGCATATATATATATATATATATATATATATATATATATATATATATATATATATATATATATAAATTTAAATAACCGACATGACATTAAACTTGATGTCAACAGGTATTGATTAACGTGGTCGGAGCCTTAGCAGAATGCAGTAAATTTCAGAACAATAAAGAAGTAATAGTCAAACTAAACGGCATTCCATCGCTATTAGCGTTATTAAATTCTACGTCCGAATACCTTCTGGAAAACGTTACACGTATTTTGGCCGAATGCGCTCAAGATGAAGACTGTATCCAACAGATAGTCGACAATGACGGTATACGACTTTTGTGGTCGTTACTGAGAAGCTCGTCTAGTAATGTACAGGCTAGCGCTGCTTGGGCGCTTGTACCTTGTATTCAGAACGCGAAGGTAAACGTTAAAACATTTTTGAAAGATTGTAATTCTTTGTAAAGGATAATATAAGAATGCTTACATAAAATACACGCTCTTTTCAATTTTTCCATAGGTAAGAGAAATTTTTCAGATCATTCCATCTTGGGAATACCACATCGTGCAGACATGGGACTAGTTAATCGACCCGTTTTGTCTGCGGTCTATGTATGGACATTTTCCATTATGTTTTTTTAAATACTATCCAACGTCTTCGAATTTTATTCCGCGCAGCGACTTTCTTCGTTATTTTCTTTTGAAATATCTAAACAACCTTTGAAGGTTATCAATAAGTAAAACATTATCAAGTGGTACATGTTTGAACGAAGAACAAAAAGAAATACACCTAATCGATTAGATCTAAAAGTTTTATTTAGACGACTTATTCGGATGATTAGATAACCCGAGTGCGTGTTTATTGGCTTCTTGTTTAGTACACGTTGTATTTTTAGCTCTTGATGTAATGTTTCATTACTTACATACCACGATAGTGTTCTCAATGTGTTGTTTTCGTAATGTATATTAAATTGAGATTTGTTTTTAAACTAAAACCCCATAGTTGACATCCGTACCTTCATACAGAAGCTAATACCTTACCTGTCTGTAGCATCTCATTAGATAAAGAAAGTTTCGATTTACTTCCTAAGTAAATCTGCTTGATTTTCATATTATTTCTTTCGTCTCGGATACATTGATATTACACGTTAGCCTTTTGTCCGAGTGTAAATCCAAGTACCTTGTGTCATTTTAATTAATTGATCTAAACGTACGCGTTGATTTACTAGATCCAACTTCGGTCCACTGTTATATTGACTTGACAGTAATTTAACGCGGGTCTCGTTAATGGCGTAAGTTTTTTCGAAAATTATTGACTACTAATTCCCTAATATTGAAGCCTGAGAAAGAATGAAAAAACTGAATATTAATTTCTTCACATCTCAGTTTCTTTCTGGGCATGGAAAATTTGGAGAATATCTCCATAGATTCCGAATCTCTAGTGCACCACAATGTATACAATATGTTATAGCGATGAGGTCGACAATATCGAACACCTCATATACAAGTATCCTGTCTTTAATGACTTAATACTTATCAAATTAAACCCAACCAATCTCTAATCCTAAACAAAAATAATATGGAAACCCTTTTAACATGTCTAGAAAAGGTAATAGTAGATGTTTACAATAGAAAGTCAAATAAAAACAAATTCAAACGTCATACCGATAATTCTGGACTATGTCATAAAACTGTGTCTTGCATGGTTTTCCTCTGCCTAATATACTTTAAAAAAAAAAATGCAATAATCATTAGTACCGTAAGTTATTATAAGCGTGCATTTGTAACAAACTTGTATATTATTTTTCTCTAAGCTTGTATATATATAAATTTAAGGAACACTTAATTACTTGCACACACACGTGGTCGGAGGCACTTTTTTTTAAGTACACTTGGCAAGGAACAATTACACACAACTGATGTAATGCGCACTAGAGTATTCGAGGGAATTTAATATTTGATTTATAATAAATCATCGTTTTATAAGCGTTTTTTTTTTTATATAGTTCAATAATTTCATATAGTCTGCATTTTCAAACGAATTTTTGAATATTGAACAAAGACGGTATTTCGTAGTTATTTCAAATTACGATTTAAAATGTAATTCTTTATATTTTACTATTTCGAAATTTATTTATTTTTTTATATATATAAACGATTATTCCGAATTATTACAGAATTCCGGAGAAATGATACGTAACTTCGCCGGTGGTTTAGAATTATTAGTAAGCTTACTGGAATCAGATGACGAACGGGCGTTAGCTTGCACTTGCGCCGCTATCGCTGAAGTAGCTAAAGATAAAGAAAATTTAGCAATTTTGACCGACTTAAGCGTCGTAAAACATTTAGCGCGTTTAGTCACTACGGTAATACTTAAGAAATATCATCAAACGTGTGTACCTCGCCTTATTTAATACAACTTATCCATACACACACACACACACACATATATCGAAAAATTATATAATACATAAAATCGATATCTGTTAATAAAATACATAAACAAAAAAAACTTATCAGTTATATTTACGTGTTTGAACGTTTCATATACGTAACCATAATTTTCGTATTTTTAATAATACAGAAAAACGAAAATTTACAAGAACATTTATCGATTGCTATTGCCAACTGTTGCATCAAGCCGGAAAATAGCCGAGAGTTCGGCTTACTAAACGCTGTTAAACCCTTAATATGTTACATTACATCCGAGAAGCTAGACATTCGACGAGCTTCCACGTTAGCATTGTATAGACTTTCGTTCGACCAGGCGAACTGCTTCACAATGCACAAGAACGGAGTAGTTAAGGTAAAGTACTATTCCGAATATTGGTATTGCACGATATTATTATATTCCGGTTTTAATTAAATATATTTTGAAGCAGTTAATCTGGGCATCGAGGATTTGACCCCAGCATGCTGCATAAAATCCTTCATCATCATGTAACTCGTAAAGATGGTAGTGGCATCTCACTTTTACAACATCGTATGAACTAGTCGCGATGTTTGATAACGAGCAACATGAGACGATGATATATATATATATATATATGTATGTATATATCACGTTATGCCTATATTAACCCATTTCTGGGTGTAAACATGTCCCAGACATTTCCAACGATTCCGGTTTTGTGCAATGCTCTAACATTATATGTACTTATATACATCAGATTCCATTGTTGTTATACAAGAGGTTACGTTATATCCGGGCGGTTGTTGTCTAAGTCGGTGGTTGCCTCCTTGATTTATATTTCATCTAGGCGTTAAGGAGGCATTGGTCAAATCTGGTTGCCCATTCTGGCCTTGGCTGCTACGGCTTTTCTTTTTTACAGTCATGTCTGGGAATGAGTAGCCTAATCTCTCGTGTTGGCAAGACAAATTGGAAGATGTATTTTATCCCTATTTCCAGGTTAGTCATTATGTAACTTTTTGCATCAACTTTTATCAATATTATTGTAATTATTATGGTTATCTGTTTGACTTTATCGGTTTATTTATCACCTTTCAAATTATTTCACTTTACTTTGTATAGTATAAGTATAATTATTGCAGGAGCAGACGTAGTAAGGCTGTGTTATTCTGCTCCCTGATTTTCTGTCAGGTTTGTCTCCCTTAGCCTTTAGATAAATATCCAAACCGCAAAGCAATGGACTGTTACTGAGAAGGTAACGATATAAGGTTTTTACGGCGACCTAAGACAGTCATAGGATTTTGTGCAGACTTTTAATGGGCTGGTCCTCAAGCTGCCTATCTGCATCCTCGTGTCTCCTAACCCTGTCACTACTGGAATCGTCTGCTAGAGACTTTCCGCCAGTAGCCACTGTCGGTCCGCGGCTGTTTATTCGACTAATGTCTTATTCACAGCTCGAACGGCCGAGAAATTTAAGGTCTCAATATTTTAGAATTTTGGAATAAAAATACGGCTGAAGAACGTGTGGTACAAAACAGGATTGCTAGGTATGTTAAGCATATTCTTGAAAAGCAGATTATACAAGGCAAGATAGAGAGTATCAGAAAATGTGGGAGGATATCGTTAAGATATATCGACCAAATAGAACAACTGGTTGAAATTCCACTATATAAGTGGATAAGATTAGTCACGAATAGATAGCGCAGCATTATCCGGCAGATCGGTTCATAAAGCTCATTATACTCGGATCGACTGATCGGCCGATGATAGCGTGACAAGAATTATATATAAGCGTGCAGAACAGTTGCAAACGATAATAACAGACCTCGTACAAAGTAAGGCTGAAAATAATTTTTTTTTCATTATTGCTATTATCAACTTACACCTAGCTAATGCTATTTGGTAAGTTTTGTAATTTATATCCATAATAAGTTATGGATGTTAAAACTTAACTGTATATATTAATACGTTTAGTTTATACTAAGTCCAGATGTTTCATTCTATCCAGTAGACGTTATTCAAGCGAGTTATCCATTAGGGAGATCGCCATTTGATTAGTGTGTTTTTCCAGACGGTTGACATATTTTTTGGCAACGATCGCGATTTCCACTTTTATGGATTTCGTCTTAAGATCTTCGTGAAGTGTAACATTGGTTACATACCATGGAGCACTAGCAATATTTCGGAGGATTTTGTTCTGCATTCGCTATAGAATAACAATAATGCTTTTTTTCGCGCAATTCCATAATTGACAACCGTACAGCCAAATTGGCTTCAAGACCTGGTTGTATAATAACAGCTTGTTTCGATCGATAATTCTGTTCTTTTTTCCTAACGGCCAAAACATTTGTTTCCATTTAATATTGAGTTCATTACTTTTTTAATTATATGTTTACTCCATGTTAGCCGTTGATCCAAGTTTATACCAAGATATTTTTTTTTTTTTTTAAAGGATTATAGTCCAATTTATGGTTATGGGTCTTGTTGAAGCAGTTCTACTGTCGGTAAATATTACCCGAGATGATTTATCCTCATTAATATTAATTTTCCACGTTTTAAACCATGTTGCTATTTCTATCTACACGTAGGATAGCTATATCATCAGCAAATGCTGCTACTTCAACATTTGCAGGAGTAGGAATATCTGCCGTACAAATTATATAGAATAACGGCCCCAGTATGCTCCTTTGAGGTACACCCGATTTTACTGAATAAATCTGAGATTCTTCTTCACCATATATAACGCAAAAGTATCTAGATAAAAAGAAAATGATGACAAATACGGGAAATAGTAATTTTATTTTATTATATATATTTTTTTTAATTTCTCCAGTAACAATATATTTGGCTTTTTAAATTTCGGTATTTTCATCGGAACAAGTATAAATGATTAAATATTTACATATATGTCGTAAATAGGCATGAAAGGTCAAAGACGAACGTTCGTGAATAAATGTTATATACTTAACTTCGCAGCAGTAAGTTGTTTGTCCCGACGACAATGTAAAAGAAAACCTTCAACATTTTATTATTCAAATTTCTACCTATAATTCCTCTTCATCTCTACGTCGTCAATTTGTTTATTTAACACCTTCAGTCATACGTTATCAATTTTACAATTAAAATTGTTAACAAAATGACTCGAACAGTCTAAAAATATAAATTTTTATCTTTGAATAAGTATGTTTTATATAAACTTTTTTTAGGGTTGAAACATTGTGGGTCAAATAAATGCTCTTTATTGAGGGTTTAAGTACCGCACTGTGACTGAAATGGTAATAAGTGATCGTTATCGAAAAAGCGATTTAAGTAAAACTACTTGGAACAACTACAATGTTAGAAATATTTTCTTTCTAATCCTCCTTCTTCCTTTGGACCCTCAGAAGGGTGTAGTGATATTATGAGACCGCCGCATATGCTATTCTTCTCCAATCAGATCTGTCTTGAGCAGCCAATAATGCTTCATGTGGATTCAATCCAGTTAGTGATTTTATCTGTTCAACCCAGCGCATCCGCGGTCTTCCACTTTTTCTCTTCCGGCATACTTTCCCGGTAATTATCAGATTTTGCAGAGTCCGTATCTCTTCCTATGTGTCCAAATTCAAGAATTTCTTCTTTATTCTACATGACAGCCGCATATGTATGTTTAGTTTTCGGAATTCGTTAGTTTTCCGGTCCACCCACGATATTCTTAATAACATCCTGTAGGCCCAACTTTCGAACCTGTATATTCTATTAGCGCAGTCTAGTCTCGCACGCATAGCAATTGAAAACACCAGACAGTCTAACAGTTTAAGCTTTTTGTGTTTATAGATAATGCCGTATCTTTCAAAATCGGAGATAATCTTTTTGTCGCACTACGCGCTAATATTAATCTCCTCTTTATATCCGGTAAGCAGCTACCGTTATTTGTCAGTATTGAGCCAAGATACGTGAAATTTTCCACAATCCACATACTTTCTTTCTTTTGCCATTACCATTTTTATCTACTATGATGACTTTTGTTTTGTTCCTGTTTATTAGTAATCCATATTCTCTGCATCGTTCTTCGAGATCCTGTATAAACTTTGACATACTGACTTTCTTGCTATTCTTATCAGTTATCTTGTACCGTTACCTAGCATAAATCCTAGTTGCTGCGGGGGAGATCTCTTTTAGCAGGAATGTCTTCAGTCTATCGTTTATGATTGACAGCATGACTTTACTAGCATGGGATATTAGTGCTATCAATCTGTAAATGCTACATTGTGATGTGGATCCTTTTTTATGTATCGGTATGAGTGATGTAAGGCACCAGTCGTCCGGCCATTTCCCAGTTTCCCATATTTTACAACACAATTTATGCATAATGTCGATTCCGCATTCTCCCATGGCTCTTATTGTTTCGAATGTGATGTTATCTAGTCCTGCAGCTTTACCGTTTTTTTATTTCTTCGACTGCTCTGCGTACTTCTGTCCTTAATATTGATGGTTCTACATTTATATTATCGCTGGTATAATTTGTTCTAACGCTGACCATGTCCTTATCTGTAAATAGCGCTTTGCAGTATTCTTTCCACACTAGGGTCGTTTACTATCTCCCTGCATCATTCTGCATCGCTTGCTTTCTTCGTTTAAAGTCCCTTGTAAGTGATTTTAATTTTTTATATAGATCATTGGCTTCATTATGTTCTGCATGTTTTTGCATTTCTGTACATAACTTATTAATATGATTCGACTTGTCTCTCCTGCATGATGCTTTGATTGTCTTATTAATTTCCTTCATTTTTTATTCTCGTAGTTTCAGTTTAATTCTTTTAATTTCTCTTCTTGCTTCTAGCAGTATTAGTGTTTCGTTAGACAACCAATGCTTTCTTCTAGTTGGTTCTTCTTTTGTACTGTTTCTTGTAGCTGCCTGTATCAAATTCTTTGTTACTTGCCAGATTTGGTCAGCGTCCATATTTTCAGCATCTGGTAGTTTCGTTGTTTTTATGATTCCCTGTAATTCTTTATGATTGCTAGTTGATAGTCTGTCAGGTGTCTTTCCTGTTTTTGTAACATGTAATTTGAATTTAACAAATGCTTTGACAAGTTTGTGGTCTGATCCGCATTCCGCTTTGCTTATAGAGGTTCTCCACTTAGATCAGATTAACACAGAATCAATTCGATTTTTATGAGCTCCTCCTGGTGTAGACCACGTTGATAGCCGCCTTTTGGGATGTTTGAACATGGTGTTGCTTATCGCCAAATCATTCTCAATAGCAAACTGCAGAAGCATTTCTCGTCTTTCGTTTCTATTACCCAATCCAAATTTACCGACATTCCTTCTGATATTAACGTCGTTTTCGTTGAAATCTCCCATTATAACCACTATTTCCTTACTTGGTATTTTCCCCAGTATTGCTCCAAGTTCTCGATAAATATTAAATATTTCTTCATCATTCCAGTCACAAGTTGGCATGTATACCTGTATAATATGGCAATTCGTTAGCTTGCAGTTAAGCGTCATTTTTCGGTCGCTTATGGTTTCATACTCCTTAACATATTTTGTCATGTCCTTGCTGATGACAAAAGCGACACCACAATCAAATCATGTTTATTTCAATATTGAAATGCCCCGCATCCTTCCAGTGTGTTTCAACCAAGCCACAAATTCGGATGCCTTCTCTAGCGAGTTCATTCTCCACGATGCGCCGTTTTCCCGGCTGATTAAGTCCTCTAACATTCCATGTACCTATCGTTATCTGCCGTCTTATGTTCAATTTGTGATTGTTATTTTTAACAGTAGCCCATTTCGCATGAGACGCCTGGTTGTCCACATCATCACGCCCAGTAGCCCATTTGACACTGATTGATCTGGACCCAACACAGCGCCGATTTTCAGTCGGATCGTATGGCATAACATTCGCATAATTTACCATTTCATAATATTCTCACGGGAAAATAATCAGGTGGTTTCCCATTGCCTGCCTGATCGCAGTTCCACAGCCGGGGGAATTAATAAGTAATGTCGCCTGTGAATATCTCATTCAAGTCTCAGATGAAGTCATTCTTCATCGAGCCTTGAAATAGTAATGATGCCGCTGCTGGCCAGCACCATGTTTACTAGGGAAAATAATAAGTTTCCCTTTGGCTTCCACATGATTTTCTTTTAGCGTTTACTCCGTTAGCCTTTGGGTAAAGACCCGAACCGCAAGGCAGCGGTTTGTTACTGAGGAGTAACAGTGTTGTAAGGTTTTTACGGCGACCTTAACCCGCCGAGGGATAGACAGTCATAAGATTTATGCAGACTCTTATGGTCAGTTTCTCAAGCTGACCATCTGCATCCTCGTGTCTCTTACACTGTCACTACTGGAATCGCCTGCTTGAGGCTTTCCACCAGTAGCCGCTCTTGGTCCGCGACTGCTTATTCGACTAATGTCTTATTCGCAGCTAACCTACATATCTGTAGGCCGTTCCACTATCCGCCACCTGTGGACGCGCCCCATGCCGGTTAGAGCTCCGGTCCCTGAGGGTACAAAGTACCCCCAGGGGGGGGGGGAATATTCTCAATCTCAGTTTTATAATATACAAATTCAAGTTAGCCTGTTTCGCGATATTATTTACGCTTTGTTACATCTCCCGAGTATACTATTTAAAATATATTTCATTGCTCGCGCGTTCTCAAGACGCGCACTGATGTAAACCACGTTTTCTCGGCATGTTGTCAATACTTTCCATTCTCCGAATCGCAATGAGCTCATTTATACTTGTTTATCACAAATTCCCTCTCGTTTGTAACATAATAGCTATAATTAAGGTTTTATCTTATTTGGTTAATATTCTGTTATAAATAATAATGGACAAACAAAAATAGTAAAATTACTCGCGAACGAAATACGGAGATTTAACTTTCGTAAAATTTGAACTTGAGTTAAGTCTCAACTAGAAGTATCGTGATAAGAAGCGGATTTATACGGATGTGAAATCGATCTGATTTTTTATCTAATTCGATCGTTTATAAAAATAAATGTATAAGTTGTTACGAAAAGGATTAAATCAGCAATATTTTTCATACTTCTTTTCGATAATTTTGTCTAAATTTCATTGTATTCCATATTTTCTGAATTATTTTATTTAAATAATTTTGGATCTCTATTCGCTCGGTTATTCTTTCAGTCACCATGTCCGCTATATGTACATGAAATTTTAATACTAAGAAAAAATATATATTTTCTGGTTGATCGTGAAATGTCTGAATTCTAATTATATTTAGGTAAAAACATTGAAAACCATCTAGTTATCTAAAAAGCAACGTTATACAATAAACAGCCTGTATAAGGTTTATAATTTTCTGTCAAAATTTCACGTGTAACTGAAATGATTAACAACATTCGCCGTACTAAACTTTATTAGACAATCGCGTAATATTATTATTATTAACTCCAGTCGTTAACCTAAGATGTGAATCATTTTTTTTCCCGGATGCAGAAAGTCATTTAGTAAAACAACGTATGTAATCTACTCAAATCAAAATTCAGGCAACTAGAATTATTTTGAATTATATTTAAGAAATAGTACTAAACTAGATACGGTTAGCGAGATTATGAGGAAGTACAGTTTTATTGTAAATTAACTCGGTGCGAACATACGCTCTATCTATCGGAAAACACTTAGAAAGTTGAATTATCTGTTCTACTGTTTACGGCAGTTCATTTAAGACGTCTGTACTTCGATATTGAATCTGTCAAAGTTCTTCACCTTGTGATACTGAGAATGCTTATTACAGTTGTTTACTTACGTGCTGGAGAACGCGCTAGTAAATTTTAAATTTCATTCAAAAGCAGTAGCACAAGATAATACGGGTAGAATTCTGTCTATAAATAAATCAAGAATATGAGGACAGGCTTTATTGATAATATAATTCCCTACCCAGAGAAATTTCGAAATCGATTTCACGAATTATAAACTTTGTCGTCCAAAATTGTTAATAACATTTATTCGGCTTTCACAATTGTGTCTAGATTAGGGAAAATTCTGCCCATCTGTATTACATTATTAACTCTAATAACGTATGTATCGAACCTTAAACATTTATATTTTTATATGATCAGCGTTATTGTACTTCACGAGCATTAATAGCGATTTTATTCATTATACGAAAATATATGTATGTATATTTTTATCCGTTATATATCATAATACGAATCTTCTTATATCGTATGTTGATGCTTTAGTTTTTATTTGAAATTTACAGAATTTGCACTGTCTTTTATAATAAGCCTTTTCGTTTCTATTCAATAATGCACTAGTTTTGTTGTATTTATATATGTTTATTGTATAAAAAGATTGTTATGTATTGATGAGGTTTGCAGCTATATATATATATATATATATATATATATATATATATATATATATATATATATATATATTGTATCTTAACATTCACGTATTATTGCTCGTAGGCGTCTTATTTTATATGTCTAAATTACTTTGAATCAAGCGGAAACTTGAAATAACTTTGAATTTTGAATTATGCACCTCGTGCTGTAGCTGTAATGCTCGAACGTTCAGCCAGGTTAGAATCTCACCGGAGACGAGAATTTATGTTAAAAATCCTCTCGCTAACTCAGATATCTATTCGTGCTGGAAAAGTAAAGAAGTTAGGGAAAATAATGGCGAATAAGCCCGTATTGTCCTAGTATGCGCCATTGGCTAGTTACTTATGAATTTTAGGTTGATGAGGATCATCAGACGACGTCCTCTATCAACTGTCGAGTTGATGGTACTTTAAGTATATTATTATTACTATCCTATTGTCATTATTAACTAGTTAAATTTGTGTAATACATTTCCAACATGTTCCACAGCTTCATCTATTTAGCAGAGTCAAAAGCTTTGTAGAAGTCATCAAAGCACGTGCACATCTTTACATCAAATTATTATCTTGCTTTCTCAATCAATTGTCGTGCATTAATTATCTGCTTTCTAACACGTTTTCTTGAAATAAATCCTGTCTGCTCTTGTGAAATTTCTTTTAATAAGTATGGGTTTAGCCTTTCATTAATTATTGTCAACATAATTTCGCTTGCGCCACGTCCTACGCGAGCAATCAGTATTGTCTCCATACTTTAACAATTTCTATTGGACCAGTTACGATATCATTATCTGCTCGTCGTATTATTTATGTACTTGGTTTGAATTCTTTGATAAGTAGCTAGAGTTTACTATATATATCCTTAGATTCATTGTTCTGTGCATGTATTTTAATATCCAAGCATATAATGTTGATGAACTTATTTTTATCCATGCAAGCTCTCCTGATTTCTTTATTTACTTGGACCATTTTTTCTCGACTCGGTATCAGGTTCTTCTTTTTCATATCACTCCTTTTTTCTATTAATTTCCACGTTTCTTTCGACATCCAATGCTTTCTTGGTTTGCTCGGTCTATTTAAGTCCTTAGTTATACATTTTGTAACTGCAGATAGAATAAATTCCTTAACTCATTGCCATACTTTATTTACATCATCATTATTTCAGATGTGGTAATTTTTCATATTTTACAGTTTCTTGCATTACCCTTAAGGATTCTTAATCTTGGGGATTCATCTTATATAACTTTATCTTTATGGTTGCCCTTAATAGGTTGTAATCCGTTCCGCATACTATTCCGTGTCTGGCGACTACATTGCTTCCTAATGTCCGCAATCTTGCTCGTATTATCATTTAGTTCCTATATTCCCCGCTTGGAGAAGTTTATGTTGTCAAACCCCCCGGCATGTTGCTTAAATACAGTGTTGGTTATTGTTAAATCATTATCAATTTCAAATTGTAGAAGGCGTTCTCCTCTCTTATTCCCTACTTCTAGACCATGTAAAACCAACATATCTTCTGACGTGGTTATCGTTTCCTGTGGAGCCTATTTTTACGTTAAAATTTCCTATGACCATTACTACCTCTTTTTCCGGTATGAACGAAATAATGTCAAGTTCCTGATATATAGTCTCACCTTTACCATCGTCCGCATTTACGGTTGACATGTATACTTATATGATATACATATTGGTAGGTTGACAATTGAAAGTAGCTTTAATTAAATTGTTACTTATCAGCGCATATTCTTTAAAGAATTTTTCCATATTTTACTGACTGCGATCGCGACATTGCTACGCGATTTATTATCCGATCCAGACATGTAAGGCATATTCATACCTGTACCGAAGTGTCCATCCGTTAACACGCACGATATATAACTTATACTATTCATTTTCCAAAATTATTTCAGCTGTATATTTATTATTTTTCTTTATTGTACATTTAAATAAAGTCTTTTCTTAGATCTTATTTTTTTATTTTTAACTATTTTCATATTATTTGTTTTTATTTATGTACAGTTGTAAATTGTGTAATAGCCGAAGAGTTTTTTTAGTGATTTTAACTACATTTTTATTATTTCTTTCAAATAAATACATTCCGCACCAGTTTGAATATTTATTATTACTATTAGTGTCATTATATTATGAATTCATTCGTATAGTATGTTTTATTTTTTGTTTAGTTATTGTTGAAAATTATCGCTTCGACTGACGAAAATTTACAAGAATCCGCCGCGGGATGTTTAAGTAATATAAGAAACGTCCTAACTCAAAATCGGTATAAAAACAAATGATTGTATTATTTTTAATTTTACCTATCGCGAAATTGAAAAGTTCAACAACGAAAATCAATATATACATATATATATTAATTATTATTATTATTATTATATAGTCATTCGAGCAATAACTACTCATCGTGACCTCTTGTGTATTACATCGTGTACCAACTATCTCCACCGACTTCTATTTTAACTGGTTTTCATTATCATGTTTCGGGTTTGACCGCTTAGTACCGTGTCCATCCACCGTCTTAGTGGTCTTCCTCGTGCTCTACTTGGGTACTTGGTGTTTGTCTTTGTTTTTCGTTGCAATGTTGGGACATACGGTTTTTAATTTGTATGAATATTTGATGGTCAGTATCATTGTGGTGCAATAAAAATGAGTCAGATATGTCGTTGCCATTTCGTTTGTTCAATATAAATTTGTCTGCCCTAACTAACTATATATCCAAATTCGTTATCAGATGGGTTTACTCTCAAAATTGGCACGGGAGATAACAGTTTTAAGGAGAATATTGATGCTAGATGCGATGTAATAACTTCATTTGGTATAGTGGCTGAGACGTTTGATAGTATTAGTTTGTTGGCTGGTCTTCTTAGACGGCGAGCCTCAACTATTTGTGTGCCTATTTTAATTTCGCCACCATTTGCAAAAAAGTTGTCTGTTACGTGTTTTGTTTTCAGAAAGATTTCGAACATGTTTCGCTATTTTTAGATGTTGTATTTATTAACGGTTTATTTTGGTTAGGCGAGATAGATATATCCGATGTAGTTGTAACTGTGCTTATCGCGGGAAACTGATTATTATACTCGATATTATCTATGTTATTACGGGTATCCATATCGATGTTTATAGTATTATCATTATGCCCGGGTGTGTTGGTTTCGTGGGTGTTGGTGTTAAGCGTTAATGATGGTGGTGGTCTGTATTTCAATAATTTTTGTGTGTCAGTGTGAGTCTTACCTGATGTGTGGTGTATACTTACTACCGGTGTTATCATCGTCTGGTTTGGTAGGTAGGTTATCATTCGACTTTCAATGTTGTGGGTGGTGTCTTACGATACTGCTCTTGACGGAAATACGGAGAACAAATTTATATATATATATATATACATATACGTTACAATATAAATGAACGCAGAAAACACAATTTCCAAAATTCCCTTTTGTGCGGATAGCACTGTACGTGGACGACTCGGCATTATACTGTACATCATTTAGGGCAGACGCGATATATAATCGCTTATAAAAAAAAAAAAAAACAAAAAAAAACTGTAAATACTATTTTCAAGTATTATCAAAGAAAGAAGTTGTAAATAAATATAGATAAAAATGAGACAATTTTTCGAAAAGACAACCATTACCTTTACTTGAAATTATTATACATAACAAGCCAATCGAGTGTGGGTATATTATACCTCGGGGTCGCGGTGGATAGTAGATTGAATTTTAGTAAACCACATTACATATGCTATAAACAAAGCTCATCAAGTCACGCGTATACTTTATCTCATATTTCACAGAAACTCAGGTCTCAGCGCTATAAATAAAAAATTCGTATATACAACGGTTATCAACGCGTGTGCCCAGTCTGATATTCAGTGTCTGATAGCATCTACACACGCTTACAATCGGTGTCAAATCATCGCTGCAGAATATACAAAGATATTTTATCTGCATTCCCAATTAGACCTCCTTGATATGATCTCGTTTATTAACAACGTAGGTATCGAAAAAAATTTTCCGATAATTATAAGAAGCATCAACTTGATAAAAGCTGTTGGTAATTACGATTTGAAGCTTCTCCGCACGCGATACATTAAGTATAAATATCGTAACGTCGATAATTTATAATTAAATACATCATTATTAAGTGTTTATACTAGGCTAACTCAGCTAAATAATATATCTAGAATTTATTTTTTTTTTTTTTTGACCGACGGCTCGTATTAATTTATTTCATTATATAAGATACTTGGCGTATAACATTTTGTAATAATACAGAAAACACTCGATAAATATTTTTTCGTATTGAAAGTAAAATAAAAATAAAAATATTGTTTATACGGTATAGCGAAATATATTTTATAAACTACCGTATTCACGAAATGTATTTTGCAAAAACGCATTTTTTCCCTATTTCATATGATTCTGCCGTTATATATACATATAAATGATCACTACAAAATATCTAACGATTACTTTAATTTAAATTTTTTTACTTTATTTAAAAAAAAAAAAACTACGCATTTATCATAAATGTTTAATTTATTTAAATAATAACAAAGTAAATATTTCATTCGAGTATACTTTAATATTGTTAAAACTTTCTACTACCATAGGAAAGAGTTACTACTTGTGGTCTTCCGGCGGTTCTAATTCTTTTTATAATTTATTCATCAGCAGTATTCTGTATTATGATAGTTTTCTATTTATACAAAAGGCCCTCTATACGTAATAATTTAGATCAAATACAAATTTGTCTTCGTTTGACATTTTCAGTTTTAATTGCTTGAGTCTAAGGTATCGCCATTTACTATGCGTATCTTCAGCTGTGAAAATTTTTGTTATTCAAACTTGATCTACAAATTTATCATAATTAGAGGTTTAGCCCTCCTCACGGTATTCCTATAGAATCTTCCTAGATTTCAAGACGTTTAACTGTTTCAATATATATAAACATATTTCAGTAAAGCGAGATATCCGATGCTCAATTATCAACGCCTTATCTATTTCCATAAAAAACGACTTTTTTGTCATTTTCGAATTTTCAAACTACCGTCTTGGCTAAGTCACAACCAGTTTCATATCTTCTTAATAATGTTAAAACGTTAATTCGATTGTATCATCTCTGTCGAGATAACAATCGTAATATACTTTCGTCGTTTGTCTATGCTTGCCAATGTTACATTTTATTTATATTTTAAAATGTTTATATAATAATAATTTATCAACACTGTAAATAGTATAACTTGGTGTATTTTATGGCCGATGGGGAAAATCACCGTGGAATCTCGATAAAAGTAATAAATATATATATATATTAAAAAAAGTATTTATCAAAATCATTTGTTAATGTATCTTGCTTTAAATTCGTTTAAAACTCGTATTTTCTTTTATACACGAAGATTTAACGTCTCGAAATCTAAAATGATTATATAAGATGATATACGGTAATACGTGAAAAGGTAAATTTCCAATTATGGTAAAATTTTTAGATTTATAAGAGTGGCAATATTGTCACAATGTACCCATAGACTAAAAATATAAGTGAAATGTAATTCGATTCTACGAAACATCCACTATTAATATTTCGTCGTCCGTTTTCTTAACATATTTCATGATTTGGTTTTTGCGTCATGTTTCGAAAATACAAAACACGACTAAAGAAAACGTATAATTGCTGTTTTAAATTCAGACGATTACAAATTTTAAAACGACGATTACATAAAATAATATTCGAATTTCGGTTGATAGTTTTACACATAAAATAAAGCATAGTACGTTGATTTATATTTTAAGACGACTCGATTTGTAATATGAAATATCAGTCTTATCTTATGAACTACTAACAAAAAGAAAAAAAAAACGATTTTTTTTTAAAAAAAAAAAAAACAAAACGATAATAACCTGGTATAATAATTTCGTTATAATTCGAAAGTTAAATTATATCCGACTGGCTGACGTATTGTAGTTAGTGGCTAATGCAACGTCCGACTATGTCGTTAACTGCAACGTCTATTTTCGATAAACTGGCAATTTCTTTACGATTCGAAAGCGAAGTTCTATAAAATTAATAATAATAAAATTGCTCGTTAAATTGTTTTATTTCGACAAATAAGCATCGAATGATTTGAAGAAGAAAAATATTTTAAATACATTTTTAAGTTTTCACGGTTTATTTCACGATTCGAATATAAAACATGCTAAGAGCGTAGCATAATAGCTGGAACAGTGACAGAAATCCCTATACGAAAGGTACCGAGTTTGTAAACGATCGACGATGCAAAAAATTATCACCAGAAAATAGAAATAGAAATAATCCTGATACTACTATCGCGTGGATGCGAGCTGGTAATAATATCATTATCATCATCATTAAGTGTCGTCTCCGTATCGAAAGTAGACGATTGCTTAGCTATACATATTTCGTTGTACAGTGTAAGTAGCGTACAAGGCAATCATAATATGCCGTTAGCGTATATAGTAGATAGACACACACACTGGGGAGAACTGTTTGTAATCGCTTTTTATTAGCGCGCATATATTGCCTTTCAGGCTACAATTATATTAGGAAATAATAATAGTACGCTATAACACACGGGGCTGCATTGTGTCGTGACAACAAAAGCGATTACAATCAGTTCTTCCGGGTGTGTGTCTATCTACTTTAACGCCATATTATGATCGCCTTGTACGTTACTTTGTACAACAAAATATTTATAGGTATGTAGTCGCCTACTTCCGATACGGAGACGACACTTGATGATGATCATCATTAATGGTTTTGACAAGAAGGAATGCAAAAAAATTAACAATAAGAAAAAGTCTTACCTAATGTAACCTTATATTTTAAAAAGTGCCACAAACAGAATAGGCAGAATTTAACGAAAAAACAAAGCTGCAACTCCTCAAAGGGCACGGTGTATATAACATAGCTTAAGTTACATTGGGCAGACTGGTAGAAGCATCAATCAGAGATTAAACAAAGCTGTAAACATAAGAAAAAAGATAGTTCGCTGTGGCTTGGCATCAGATACAATTTAATGATTTAGAAATCCTGTCCAAAATGAATAAATATAACTCCAGAATCGTTCGAGAAGCGATTGAAATTTTTAAGCATCCAAATTTAAACAAAGAGGATGTTTAACAGTTAAATTCAATTTAGTTATAGGTCATTGTCACCAGAGTAAAACGATTAACATTAAAAATATACGACAACTACTAGTTTAGTAAACAACTTCAGTCTTTCGCAGAATAATAATGACAAAAGCATCGTTAAACGGACAAAGCAGAACACTTGTTTATCGCAAAATCTGGACAACATTAAGTCTAGATTTCGTCCTTCCGGGCGAAATTTTATAAATACGCGTACGCATTCACAACAGTTCTAAGTTTGAAAATGAAAATTGTAATTATTTTCGATAATTAGGAAAGAAAAAACTGACATAGTTTACACTTGATAAAAAATCGTGAATGTATAATTTCAAAAATTTATATAAATTAGAACTTATCGTTACATATGGTCGTACATTTTAAATTACATGCCACTTCTTTCATCCGATAGATCAGGAAAAAATTACCTATCAACGTCGAATATTCCGAATCGATTACGCTCGAATTATTAGTTTGCACGCACTGTTGTCGTCGTCGTCAGCTTAGGATATTTTATCCAGACGAATTAGATATTTGTAAGAAAAGAAAAAACGGTAAGCAAATTTAAAATAATATTAATAACGCAAACTTAACAAGGTGTAATTTTATTTTGTGTTAAAATTTCAAATTCGACCCCTTATGATATTACTATGAAAAAAATGTTCGAAACGCGAGTAGAAATACACGACTGAATCGTTAATCGTGAAACGATCTTAAGTAAATTATTTCAATTTAACGATAAATTTTCTAACAATTGGTATACACGAGCTTTACTCGGTGCCGGTTTATAACTTAGGCCCATGAGGCCCGGGCCTATGGCGGCACAATTTGGGAGACGGCAAAATTCGGAGGTATCAAAAAATTTTAAAAGCAACTTAAATTTTATAGATGTAGAAAAAAAAGGTGCTCAAAATTTACAAGAGTGTTTCGTCAATTGCGAAAAAAAAAAATTATTAAAAGCATTCATTCAACAACTCGTACAATTAAAAACCAACGCATTAATCTATAACAAATTCCGTTTCATAAATGTCCGCAGTTACAAACAAAAATGTGACTTTTGTCAGAAGGAAATGTTTCATTTTGATTTTTTTTTTAATCGGATTTTTTCCTTCGCATAATTCTTTTTAAAAAATATTAAGAATGAAGCTGCTTTCCGGTTCGCATCTAAACATATTCCATGACCCTAAGTATGTAAACTTGTTCACCACTTCTATACCATCTATTTGGTTGATGTTCGGAGAGTTATGCTGGGCTCGGTTAACTATCATCATTTTAGTATTTTTCTTATTTATATATAATATTACAGATCTTATGCATTCTCTTATTTCAATTCCTGTTAGTTTCAATATGTATCTCATCAGCACCTGGGACCTTATTATTCTTCAGATGTTCTATTGCATCCCGTACTTCATTGAGTAATATATCTGGTTCTAGTTCATGTGTTTTCCATATTCCGCTTGGGTTTTCCGCATTTTCCTTGTCATTAATGTCTGATTCCTCGCTGTATAATTTGATGCAACATTTTTTCCAAACTTCCGCTATGTCTCTGGAATTAGTTCTCATTTCCCCATTGTCATCTTTAATTACTTGGCTAGTTACTTTGAATTTACGAGCCAGGAGACGTACCTTTTTGAATAGGAAACATGTTTCTTTTTTTCTCTCCGCATGATTTTCTATTTCAGCACAAGAGGATATATAATTGTTCTTGTCCTTTCTACATAGTTGTTTTATTCTTTTATTTCAAAATTGCTTTTTGCTAGCATAGTCTTTTCCTCCTCGTTTCAAGTGCCTTCGGAACTCTATCGCCTCTATTGTCTCTTGTGAGAACCAGTGTTTCCATTTTTTCTGTGTGTTTTGCTTGAGTTGTTATGTACGTTTCTCTTATATGATCTTTCAGATTATTCCATAATTGTTCTGACGACTCAGTTTCAGTTATTTCTTTTGTTACGCTCAGTCTTTGTGCAATTGCATTTTTGAATGTGTCTGGATTGGTTATAGTCACACTTTTAACGGTATTAATTTGTTTCTGGATCTTCAAACGTAATTTCAATTGCAACATTAATAATCTGCGATCAACATTCAGCTCCTGTAAGAGTTTTAATATTTTTGCACGAGGATCTTCATCTTTTGCTTATAAGCATGTAGTCGATTTGATTACGACACTTGTCCCCCGGTGCAACCCACGTAATGAGTCTGCGAACGTGATGTTTAAACATTGTGTTAGTAATACAACATTGTTGATCGATCGCGAATTGAATAAGTTTTTCATCACTTTCGTTTCGGTTTCCTGTGCCGAACATTCCGACCGTGTCCCTAAGGTCTCTCCTACTTTCGGATTAAAATCACCCGTGATAATGGAGATTTCTCTTTGCGGTAATTTTTGCAGTGTCTTATTCAGTTCTGCGTAAAAAGTATCTATTTCTTCCACATATGAATCAGTCGTCGGAGCATATATCTGTATTAAGTCAAGGTTTATCGGTTTCGATTTAATTCGTACTACGATTATACGTCCACTAATTGTTTCATAGCTACTAACCAAATGAGTGATATTCTTTTTTTATCGTGATTGCAACACCTTGTGTACTCTTGCTTTCCTGGCTCGCACAATATACTATGTAATCACTGCCAGCGAAGTGTCCATTATGTCTATAATGTGTTTCTGATATGCCACAGATTGGAATTTTATATCGTAACAGTTCGTTCTCAACTATTTTTAGTTTTCCGGTTTCTAATAAACAACGCACATTCCCCACGTACCTATTCTATTAATTTTACACAATTTCATATTGATCTTCCCAGTTGCATATTTAACCATCCTGGTCCTGGGGAATATCAGAACGCCCAGTCGCGGCCCTGGGATTCAAGACGCCGGGCGCTAGCCGAATCGCATGACAAAACAATATCCTTATTCAGCATTTCATGTTTACGAAAGTACTCTAATGGTTTCCCGTTGCCTACTAGAGAATTTTCTGTCAGAGTTTACTCCCTTAGCCTTTAAATAAATATCCTAACCGTGCAAGGCAGCGGTTTTGTTTTCTGTTAGGGTTGTCTCCCTTAGCCTTTGGATCAACATCCTACCCGCAAGGCAGCGGGGAAGTAACGATTATAGGTTTTTACATAACCAAAAACGGACAAGAAAAGTATAAGTATTTTAAGACGGTCATTGAATTTCATCAAGAAGATCGTACCACTGCGAAAGAAACGAATTACTTAACATCATTACGAAAATACGAATTAATATGCGATTTATTCCGTATACCTATTATACATCAGGTGACTCTGTACCAAATGACCGGCAGTTAGTGCGGCCATTAAAGATAATTCTCCGGCTAAAACTGTAGCGCATACGATTCGAGCAAGCGTCTTAGCGTTATCTCCCGGATTTTCCGAATTAGCGCCTAATAAAAATTAAAAAGAAAAAATGAAATAATTTGAATATTTAAGAAATAAAATTACCTCCGTTTATAATGCAACTAAGGAAGCTACTCGTATCCGAACCTACTTATTATCAACGACCAATAATAAACCGTTCCAGATTCTAGCAAACTAAGATACAATGTTTCAACACCTACCTGGAAAATCTCGACATCTGAACGTCCCCGAAAGGAGATCGTAGTTACTCGTTTGAATGAAAATGTTTCGAGTTCTGCAGACATCTCCTCCGTCTTTCTCTTACCTTCTGTGATATTAAAACCTAACATTCCTTAAAAAAAAGGAATTTATTTATTCCCTAAAATATAGATTTTCCACACACACGTTTGTATGAGGTCTAGGTTCCAGTATATACAGTCGGTAAAAAAACACCGTATATTCGAGGAATTAAACGTTTTTAAAAGGTATAATAAATTTCTTATAAAATCTTCGCACCCTGTCTCGTTATTGCTACCAACGACGAATTTTCATAATTTCGTTCAGCTAATTCTTTTACTTTTAAATATTCATAAAAACATTCGCATACCCGTTTCCTGGTTCATCTAACGCTATCTCACTTTTTTTTGTATTAGTCGCATTTAGGAATCGTCAAAATGGTAAAATTTATCTGCATACGTAGAAAGAATTAAAAAAAAAAAAATTATCACACCTTTAACACCGAGCATATCCAGACAAGCGGACTGAGCCGGTAAATTAGTTCCACCGCCGACAGTGCCGATTTCAATAGAAGGCATTGTACACGAAATGTAAAGATCATTACCATTTTCACCGTACGGTTCCATAAGTGTTATACAATTACTGCTTCCGACATTTTGAGCCGGATCCTAAATTATTTTTAAAAAAAAAAAAAAAATTATTTTCGAAAACAACGCCGAGTTCTATTTGCCTTAATTACTTGCGCAAATATTGAAATTATAATTTTCGATTCAATTTTTACATGCCGAAATACGCCCCGCGATATTTGCATTAACTTGACAAATATACAGGGGCGAAGTTAAAATCGTTCGAAAAATTTTAAAGCGCTAATTAACGTTTTTTTAATATTATTTAAATTTTACAAATTACTCGCCGAAATCAAAAACACGTTATAAAATAACAATTTATTACTTTTTAATTTTTTTTATACAATTGGATCGATATAAATACGGAAAATATTTTAACTAACAACGTCGATAAGTATAAATGTTCGTAAAAACTGGTCAAATTTTTCAATATTTGAACCCGCGTGGAATGTGAAACGATTTTTAAACAAAAAAATAAACAATAAAAAAATAATTAAAAATCATTAAATTTTTATACATAAAAAGATCACAAGGTTTTTCGACTATTAAGCTATTATCGAGAAAAAATATAAAAACAAAAAATAAAATGTAAGAAAATACTTAATTTACATGTATAATATAAAAAAAAAAAATAGCAAAGTAAAAAAACTTAAAGTCGAAATCGTTGTAGTCTTTTTATATAGGGTGACCCAGAGGAGACGGACGGTTTTGTTATGTTTTCGAATAACTCAAAAATTTTTTATGAATTTGATTTAAAAATAGTACTTCATAATTTTTACTTTTTCTGATTACGTTTATAAAAGATTCTTGTATTTGTATTACACGTTGTTGATTTTGATATTATTCATTTGTGATGTTGTGTGAATCCAAAAAAATTTTTTGTGTAGATATTTTAACGAGAGGCTAAGGCGTAATTGCAACCGCTAGGTTTTTTTTTTTAACAAAGAGCCGTCACCGATAATAACTATGCCCGCTGATGAAAAATTATCGATATAATAATAATAAATTACACCGCGTTCGTCTAAAAATTAAAATCGAACTAAATTATCATTTTACCTGACCGGTCGCTATAAATATAGCCGTTACGATATTTGCAGCGTGAGCGTTAAATCCTCCGATGCTACCGGCAATGGCCGAACCAACTAAATTTTTGTTTATATTTACGTTTACCAGAGCGCTAACGGATGTTTTTAATACGTTGGTTACTATTTTATCCGGTATTACCGCTTCGCAAACGACACCCTTACCACGACCTTCGATCCTGTAAGACGAAGTAACAATAAAGTATAACGCGTGTGTCTAATCTAAACGAGGATAGAAATAGAATTACAGAAAAATACGATTTATTTTAAATTGGTTTTAATAACGTTCCATTTTAGGAACAATGGGAATTTCGCAGAAGAATTTCATCGTCTCAATTTTGCCAAAACAAACGCAATGAATTAAATTTTTGATTCATCTCCGAAGTATCATTTTAAAATCAAAAGTATTATCAGTACTTTTCCTCGATGATGCATATTGAAAATAAAATGAAAATCCTCTTTATACGGTATCGCAATTATTAGTCGAGTAGTTTCGCTTACAACAAGGACTTGTCAGATTTATCGTTTGTCATTATTTAATCTTAATTGTGTTTAAACAAACGTAATTGTGATACTGTATAAACAGCGATTTTATTATAATATATTTTAAAATATCGTTATGTAATATCGATCACAAGTTTACGTCATAGAATAATGATAGACCGTTTGATACGTCTTTTCACTTTTACTACATGGCTCTGCAAAAGACTCGAAAAGCGCATTGACGCTTTCGAGATGTACCTAAAAATTCCTTGGATACTAAAAGTCAGTAATAAAAAGCATTAATCCGTATTCAAGAAAGGAAGCTGCGATACTTAGGATACATTCTGAGAGGATGTAAGTATGAAATATTGCGAATTATTATAGGTAAAATCGCCGTCAAGACATCAGTGGGCCGTCCACTAAATTCATAGATGAGCTACGACGCTGGTTTGGCTGTTCGTCTATCCAATTACTTCGGACTGCTGTATCGAAAGAGATTATAGCCAAGTTGATCGCCGACCTTCGTAATGGAGATGGCGCATGAAGAAGAAGTTGTTTTTTGCGTCCACATTTTTCTTCTCCTTACCGCTTAGATCTGACGTCAAACGTAGGCGCAGTTGACGCTATAGTAGTTGATTATTACGCTACAGCGAGACGACATAGATAATACCGCTACTAAAATTATCGGCTATAAATAACGCATTTGTTTATTTATTCGTACTGAAATATGTTGTTGGCCTTGTGATATCATAAATAATCACTGGGCTATGTAAAGCCTAAAACATCTCTTGTCTGCTTATTATTCGGTCTTATTGTTCGGTTTCTTGAAAGATGTGGTCGATGCGTTTCAGCTTTGTTGATATTATTATTTTCTTTCGCGAAGTTGAAAAATCGTGTGCTGCTTGTAATATTCTCATACATACTGTAAACGAGAATCACGTTCGATACATAGTATGAGGCATTATTATTTGGAGAATTTTCATGTTGAAGTTTTATGGTGAGCCATATAATTCAATCCAAAGCGCAGCAGTGGTAAATTAATCTTTTGCAGTAAAGATTTACCTCAAACGTTTTACCAATTAGATACTGTAGTTGTTTTATTCGTCTCATGCAATTTTCGTGTGAGGCGACGATCAAGATATAATTCAAAATACTTGATGGAATTAGTCCGTGGAATTGATTTATACGTGATTTGCGGCGAACTTTGTATCGCCTCAGAATCAAGAAATGTATTTAGCTGAATTAAATAAAAAAAAAATACTGACAGAGAATTAAGAATTATAAATAAAAAAAATGTAAAGAAACTTAAATGATGCGCGGATGCCATTTAATTTTTGTTGATTTATTGAACTTAATAAAAAATTATATTTAATTCGGCTAATAAGTTAATACATTTATTGATTCTGGCGCGATACGAAGTTCGCCGGTTAAGGGAAGGCTAAATCGTATTTTATAATATATATATATATATATTACCTAACATCTGGTGTATATTAAAGATATATCACATCCCCATGCTAAAAGTTTGTAGAATAAATAGCACGAAAAAATTTTTAAAATCTAAAATCAAATTTTAAACTCACGATTTCTCGTTACCAGTTTTAATTTTGCTAAAATTTATATTACATAAATGGTAGATCTCCGCGTCTATTTTCATCTAAAGTTTTCCCGAACAGCCTATCTACGGTAGGGGCCTTAAAAACGGCCCAAAACCTCTAAACCCTTTAACCCCAATTTTCTCGAAAGGTATTTGGTGTAAAAATACGATTATACTATCGTTAAAAGCGTACTTCATTGTCGCATAACTTTCGTTTAAACTATTTTCCTCGATTTCGAATCGTTCGCGATTTATTGCGAAAAAATGAAATTTGAAAAAATCGCATTCTTCCTTTTGAAATTTTTGGGTTCTGTTTGAAATTTATAGATGTTATCGGAATCGTTTAAAAATATTTACGTTACGCGCTGTGCCCTATCAAAGGTGGCAAGTAGGAAATTTTTAAAAATTCGTAGCAATAAACAATTTAAATTGTAAATCTAAACCATTCTCGAAGCCACATGAAGACACACAAAAAATTGTTTAGTAGAAGTTCAGTGACATAAACACGCACAGAAGAATTATATATATATATATATATATATATATATAAATTCGCTAAAAAGGTAATGTGCCTTGTCGCTATATCCATTATATTCTGTTGATAGCCAATACCCGAAGTTTTCGATATTTACTTACATCCGAGCGGTCGTGTACACTTTTTATTATTGTAGATATTGTTGGTCTTCCTCTCGGTATTTTGCCTGTAATTTTATCCTCTCTATTATATTTCTGCTACATTTATTGCCTCTTATTACATGTCTTATAAGTTTTATTTTCTGTTTTTCGATACGATTTTTAAACTTCATTTCGCGTTTACTCGTTCTAGGATTTCGTTGTTTATTCCCGTGTTTCCACAACGTACCATTTCAGTTTATTTATTTTTGCGCTGTTAAGTACCAATTTTCACAAACCTAATTGAGCATACTCCAAACGTAGGTTTTTTACAATTTTTGTTCCCGAAAACCCATAATGGCGGCTCTTATTTATTAATATAAATTTTTTCCTTATTAAACGCACATTTGTCTTATTCGGACGAAATTTATGTACGCTCAATCTTCATCTTCTAACTATAAATAGTTTAAATATGTACTAATCATTAAAATTCATCATTCAAATTAGAACATACGTTATTTTATGACATTTACATCGTGTTTTAAAAGATATAATACACACAAATATAACGAAAAGCCAATTAGTTATCTTACGAATCAGCTCGGGTTTTTTCAAATACCGGTTTATAAGTATTAAGTCCAAAATCATTAAATAAAATTATATATATATATATATATATAACGATAATAATAAAAGGGAATATAAATTATGCAAGTTTTATTGTCGGAATGACGGTGACAGTAAATAAAATTAATAAATAATCGATATGCATAAATGGAATATCGATTATTCTATGTGTGTATAGATACGTGCTTACCAGTTAACAGCTGATGGTTTCTTATCGGTACAGAAATTTCCACTTAAACTCAATATATCCATATCCGTGAAATACGTTTTGATAGTATGTAACGCTTGTTCCGTACCCTGCAAATAAAATTTATTATTCTAAATTACAATAATAATATAAATGAAATTATAAAAATAATATTAATAATCATACGAATAAATAATCGAAATACGAATAACATTATTATAAGAATACCTAACAGTTAGGACATTTTAATGAGAGCAACTAAAAGACAGCGAAAAAAACGCACATTACAACTAAGAATAGTATAAACATTGTAAATAAGTAACCCTAATTTGGAAAATTAAAAATTAATATATAATAATTGTCTAAACTTATCTTCGTTATATTCTGAAAACGACACGATTGAATTATTAGAACAATGATGGTATTCCGCTACTTTCACCATGTCGGGCGCCTACACATATTCTTCCATATGTCCATCTTACTTAACTATCTTATACCCGTAAAAATTATGAATGCAAACTAGATAATTTTGCATATTTTCAACTTATATTTTGATTTTAATCTTTTATTCTTAGAATATTTCTTCGCTAATTTATTATCGGACTCGGGTTAGTTTTCTTCAAATGATGTACACATAACTATGATATCATTATGCATTTTATTTAGGATGAAACGCTGTTTTTTGGTTTAGAACTTGTTACTGACTCTCATAGACTCAGTTCGAGAGAGTAAGCGGTCGATTTAAAGATAACAAAAAATGATTTACAAGAATCGAAGATCACGAAATAAGTTTTTCGGCTATTCTTCGTCATTATCGCAAACTCGTTTTGTACTAAAATTCATTATCAGAAAAAAAGAAAAAAAACTACCAGCTAGTGGACGTTAGTGTTTAAAATATTTTGTGTATAATTGCTTTATACGGGGAAATGTCAACTACTTTTTTGGAAGAAAACACAAAATAAAAAAGGTCGGTATCTATAGACGAAAAAGTGTAAAAAAAAAAAATCCGTCATTGGGACAAGAACCAATTAATGGTCGGATAATGATGATTAAAATAAAAACTTAATAGAGACTTATACTAGTGATTTCAATGCTATAATGGGGGGAATACTATATGTAACAACTTGCGCGATCTTATTGAAAAATTTGGTATTCAGGAACGACCCAACTTATACAGTTCTGTATGCGAATTTCATTAATAATAGTTAATTTCGGATATTGTCACCATTCACTTGATAGAAAAAATCGGAACTAGATGGATTATAGAAAACATCAAATAAGACTTTATGAATCCGCTTCAAACAGTCTGTTACTACATGGAAACATACGAAATCGGTTCTTGAGTAAATTATAAACAAAACAGAAAAACCAGCAAATAAAATGAAAGCGTGGATATTTAAGGAGATATGAAAAATGCTTAGAAACGAAATGGAAAATAATGGATGAAAACTGAAGAAGCAATCAACAAATACGAGGAAATGAATAAGATAATTAGACGACTATGCAGAATTAATAAGGAAAAATTTCTGGACGACATATGTAAAAATACTGAGATAAATAAAAATAAAAACGAAATATACAAGAGATTTAAAACTCCAATGTCTTATCATAAGAAATGAAGATGGGAATGTATTGTTAAGAGATGAAAGAGATATAAGAGCTTGACGGAGAGATTATTGTAAAAAGTTAGCGGAAGATTAAAAATAAACCGATAAACGAAGAAATACCACTAAACACGGTAAATAAACAGAGAATACTGAAACATAAAGTAGAGAAAGCAGTCTAAAATTTGAAATACTTTAAAGCTGCTAGAGAACAATGTTGTCGCGAAAATGTTTACAGAACTCGGGAAAGTAGCGATTGATCTTCTATATAGTGAAAAACTCTTACGCGCATATGATCAGAGACGATTGAACAAAATCAATTTTCATACCTACGCACAAGAAGGGAGCGCACGACATTCTTTAATAACTGCAGAACAATAACCTTGACACCTCATGCTAGTTATATTATACTACAAACAATTAAAGCACGCTTACTTCCGCAGATTTCGCAAGAACTACTAGAAAAATAACAAATGCGCAGAACTTAATCGGCTTTATCGACTATTAAAACAAAAACACGTTTCATCGTGTTAAATGGCAAAAAAACATTGACGATACTTACGGAAATAGGAACACCGCCAACATGTAATCAAATAATAGCAGCACGAGGGAAAGTCAGAATAGCTAATAAACTAACGAAAAGTTTCAAAAATAGAAAAAAGTTTGCTCGTATCATACGCTTCAATATATGCAGCGAATGGAGAATTAGAATTAATTCTTAAGGATGAAATTGCGGTGTGAAGATTTGGGAAAACGAATAAAGATATGCTTACTGTCACGGCGGAAGATGAAATGCTGAAGTATCTTAACGAAATAGAAGATATAATTCTAGAAGTTGGATTAAAAATAAACAAAGAAAAAAACCAAAATTACTGGTTCGCATAATGGAAATCACCTTGTGCAACAAGTCGGAGAATTACAAGCGGCAGATAAATGCATATATCTCGAAACACTTATTACTAACGCAGGATGATGATGCAACGAAGAATTCAAAGGCATACTGCAGTTGCGAAGACAACAATGTTAAAATTTAAAAAAATGTGGAAGAGCCATGATATAATGTCGATATTTCTACATATGCTGAAAAAAATCAAGTGAAAATTACTTTTGAAATGTACTGCTGAAGAAGAATATTGAAAATACCATGGACGGCTGAGAGATCCAATATCTCGATACTTCAAAAATTAAACATAAAGATACGGCTAAAGAATGCGGTTGAGCAAAGGATTGTTAGATATGTCTTAGGAAATTATTGCCTAGAAAAACTTGTGCCATAGATAAAATAGAAGACGTGAGAAGACGTCGTAAGGTGGTCTTGTAGATTGGATCATAATATTCACAATGCTCGGATCGAGTTGATATTTGACTATTTTTATAACATTCGGATTGGATTAACAATTCAAATCACTAACTGATGTGTGGAAGCGAGAGATACTAATAGTAGTTCAGGATAGATTAACATGGCAATTTTATATTAACTTTTAAGTACCCTCGTCGGGTATATATCGTTATATTCTGTGTAGTCCTATTTCAATCAAACGTGTGTTCATTTCCGTTAACAAGTTCTGTAGTAATCTGTACTATCGCTTCCCCAATCTACTTTTATAGTTACTGAAGTCTAATTTTCAGATTACATACGTACACATATATAATACGATGGAGACAAATATATTGATGTGCGTTATAAAACTGTAATCGATAGTAAAAAAATTTAAAAAAAAAATATTCATTTTAAATACATATTTACCTTCGAAATCATGTTCATCCCCATTGCATCGCCAGTAGTGGCAGAAAATCGAATAAATAAATGTCGACCGGCAATTCGGACTAGTATCTTCTGTAATCGAGCATATCTGCTTGTGGAGTCGAAACTTTCTTTTATTTTTGCGAAATTATCCGAATTATTCATCCAAATCATCGCTTCGCTACAAACATGAATTTATCAATAACAATTAATGTTTTTTTTTTTTTAAATAATGTAGAAACCATTTTTTATTACTTTAACATATTTTCAACCAGTTAATTTAAACTGGTTCTAAATAAAATTTGTAAAATAGAATTATCGCAGCTTTGTTTGCTGATGATAATTATCGTTTTTGTTAATTGGCCAGAATTTCTTCCTGCGCAGACTATGAGCTATTTTCCAGTCTTTTTGTTTTATCCTATTAAATCCATTATTCCAAAAAATCGTAATTTTCTCCGAATAAAAAAAAAAAACAAACAAAGAACTATCCTCCGGCCGTAAAGTTATCTCATCCACGTTCTTTTCCCATAATAATTAAAATTCGTACTGCACTCTTACAGGGTGCTCTAGTGTCAAACGTTCGTATGGATTACCGGCCACGTTGGTATTACGGGCAATTTACTTTCCGACTATTACGCAAAACGTATCGGTTCATCAACAGCTTATACACCATGCACTAATCTTACTATCATCAAGGCTCTACATAAAGAATAGTGGAAAGGTACTTAGAATACATAAATCGCTACAGTATGTGATCTACCCTGTCTACCTACCCTGGTTTTATAGGATTTATGCAAATAATGTAAATATAAAGATGTCTCGAATATGTTTTTAACACAACACACACCCCAAAATGAGATTAAATTTACCTGGCGCTCGTTATAGATGAGAACCTTACAACTGGACCTCGCGTCATTCCATCAGTTACAACGCGACTTTTAACTCCGCTAGATTGTAATAAGGCGCGACTTCCTCGATTAGTACTGGCGACTAAACAGCCTTCGGTGGTAGCTAGTGGAACGTAATAAGTTTTACCGTCTAACAACAAAGGACCGGTTATTCCTACCGGCACAGGTACGTATCCTATTACATTTTCGCAACATGCTCCGATTACCTACAAAAAAAAATCATTGCTATTTTAAAATATAAATTTATGAACTCGATAAGCGAAGAATTCATTTGCATTAATCAGCTAGGAAGTTGAATGTAAATAAGAATATTAATTATAACGAAAACAAAATGAAGCTTTAAGCGAAATAAATTTCAAACTTTAGAAGCAACGTCTCACAGTTGTCCTTCCCTTCCCAATCAAGGAAGAAAATATCCGTTCTAGACTTCGAATATTCCGATCAAATATTAATCATTCCTATGTTCTTCAAAGATTCTCCTTTCCGTCCCTTTTGCTAAAAGATACTTATCAAAATTGGGTAAACTGTATTTTACTTATAAATTTTTGAACCATTTCATACACCAAATTTTATACAATTTCATTGTTAAAAATTAAACATACACGACTAAACCGATTAATAATCTTACTTTTGAGTAATCGTAGTTTTTATACGGTAAATTTTCAATGGCATTTGTGAAATTTCCATCATTAGCTATCATCATTCGACGAATGGAGATACCTCTTTCAGGATTTTCAACCGCCGTTTCTAATTGGTGAGATCTGATAACATTTTTACGAATCAGTTGGAATACTTCGGCGTTTGAAAGTTTAGCAGCTGATCCCTATTTAAAAAAAAAAAAAAAAAAAAAAAAGTTTGAAAAATATTCAAATTTATTTAAATTTTTAATTTTTAATTTTAATTTTTTTTTATTTACAAACTTTAGCGTATTTTTAAATCGGTTGGTAGTTCGGAGTTTGAATTTAGTCAGTTTAATTTGGAAAACAAAATAGCTAATAATGTAAATAACAACTTTAGAATACTAGATTACGATTACACAATTTCACACCTGTCGCACTGCTTCGGAATTAATAACTATATACTGACAATAATGATAGATGGTTTATAGAATACATATACCGAACCGACTTAAATATAACTGCTCGCAGTTGCATGCACGTGTGTACATGTCTCTGTGTGCAAATATATATTTTTGAATGGATAAACATACTGAGAACTATACACATTTTAAAATATGATCTTACATTTAATACGCTAATTATATTTTGCTCATACGTAATAAGAAGGAAATTAAAAGATTACTTTATCGAAAGTTTGATACAGATTATAAATTTACAAATAGGTAATTTGACTTGCACGTATAGAAAAAAATTACAAATTGTTTAATAATAATAATTAAAATGCGTTCCACTAACATTTTTTATATAAAAGAGATAATGAAAGCGAATAAAAAATTATTTCACACACACACATTATGTTTATGTACACGCATCAATGACGCATATTGATACATTTAACACATTTTTAGGAGCAACAAGGCGTAAAACTGTCGTACAATGTGGAAAAACTCAACCAATGACTAATGCGCGTAAAATTAAATAAGAAATCAGTTAAAAGGTACGGCCTACATAAAGTTCGATTTTAAAAAATTACATAAAAATACCTTAACACTGCTTCAAACATGGCAATTCGCATTCTGGTCGTATTCGGAGTCGCTTTTAATATTTAATACACCAAAGCGTTTTGATAGGTTCGAAATGTAGTTAAATATAAGTGGTCTAGTACGTGTATTTTGTAAGAAATTGGAGTAAGATTGTCAGCAAAGATCCTAGGCTCGGAAATTTTTTGGTCACATTTTAACTAACGAACGGACGGATACGATAATTACGATATCACAAACGCCATTTTCAAAATGTCCGTACTAATGATAGACAGATCGCGAACCTGCTATTTTGATCGTCACGTGCTCACGATCAATTACGACTGAAGAAGAACACTGCATAACATTAAATGTAATCTTATCCTTTAAATGTGAAATTATAATTATAATTTAATGCACTTTAGTAAAGCATTTTCCCTTATCTCGTAATACTTTTCAATTTTCTCGTTACTTTCTAAATCTAAATTTGAAAAAATATTTTTCTTTTTTACTCTTACAATGATTCCAAAATATCCAATCGTTCGTGACTATTAACATATTGATACTTACTTCGTCGTTATATAAAGAACGACATTCGTCTTCGGAACGGACCGGTAAATTTAAATCGGATTTTTCGACCGTAATCGATTCGTCCGTTTGAATGAATTTACTATTGACTTGTAGAATAGATTTGGTCATTTGATTCGCGTCCGATTCAGTCTGACACGACCTACTATCGAATTTTTCAACGGTCCACCTTTCGCCAAGACGTAAAAATTCTTCTATCGAATTTTCAGTTTGACAAAATTTACTTTCTGTTCGCTGGAAATTTTTCTTCGTGTTTCGTAAAGTACCATGTAAATCTGAAACTACGAAATAATTTTTAAAAAAAACAATAATAATGTTAATAAGAAATTTTACCAATCGTCCAATTTTTTTTTTAACCACGTCAGAAGAATTTTTCATCGACGACAAATTCTGACGTGGAAAAAATTCGGCGAGTTGAACAACCACGAAAGTTACAATTTTTTTATAATAAATGTTTAAAAGTTTATGGCAAGTTTTATTATTAGAAATTTCTAACTTATTCAAGAAAAAAATTAATCCGTTACAAAATTCGATCGCATTTTATATAGAACGTTTTAAAACGTTTATGTCAGTAGACGTAGTTTTGTAAATTCGTATACGCGTACATGGAAACAGAAAGAATCTGAAACGAAGAAGTATTCAGATATATCCGCGAGCATAGATGTTTATTAAAGAAGTTCAAGTAAATAGGTTACATCTTTACGACGAATATTTGACGCAAATAATGAAGGTACCCTACTAGGAGAAAAAGAAAGACCTATACAACAAGCAGGATGTTTAATATGTGGTAACATAAAGAAAAATGGCTCTTTCCAGAAAATTATAAAACATTTAAAGGAAAAATACTAAGAGGAAGTATACAGAAGTACATCGTACAAATACAACAGGATGTTTAAGCGACATTATGTGAAAATAATAATAATAATAATAATAATAATAATAATAATAATAATAATAATGGTTCCGAAAATTATAAAACATTTAATTAGCTGTCTTCAAATTCTATCAGCAATTATGATGAACCGTGTACGCACGTACATATTTAGTGAAACATACTTCCATTCAATAATTCATCGTAAATGCGTAGTATTTATAATAATGCTAGATTTTACGATCACTCTGACGATCACTCTGACGATTTATTACTTACTCATAATGTACGTACGACCGGACAAAGTTGACATTGTTGCTCATAAAAACAGACATGAAATAAAACTCAGTTTAATCTCGTTAAACATTTCAAATTATAACTCGCAAATTACGGCGGTATTCCGTCGTAGACTAACACATATGAACAAGTAATATACGATAATATTCAGCTTAATTCATAATTCATAATAAATTATCATTCTTCAAGCGTAAATAATAAATTTTGAAATATTTTATTATATTTTTAAATAATTCGGAGAAGAACTATGGAATTAAAATACGAAACAGAATTTATTTTGTACAAACGATTAATACAGTCCCTATATTCATATTAATGTATATTAATTACGAGTAAACAATTAATTCCTAATATTAACTCTAAAATTGAAAGAAAAAAAAGTATATATATATATATATATATATATATATATATATATATATATATATATATATACCAAATACGATCAAGATCAATAGGTAATGATAAACTAATTAAATTTTTTCCCTCATATTATAACACGTTTTAAAACAATAATAATAATTAGTAATTTTAAATATATTATATACGGATCAAATTCTTACTGGACACGGTTCAAATGGGAATTATTTACATAAATTGAAAATAATGAAAAACATTATACGCTGTAACTCTAATAGTAACGAAGTAGGAATCGTTAAGTGTCCTGGTGGCGTAATTGCTAGAAAATATATTATATACAGATCAAATTCTTACTGGACACGGTTCAAATGGGAATTATTTACATAAATTGAAAATAATGAAAAACATTATACGCGGTAACTCTAATAGTAACGAAGTAGGAATCGTTAAGTGTCCTGGTGGCGTAATTGCTAGAGTGCTCGACTGTTAACTCGACGATCGAAGGTTCGAAACTAACAAAATAGAAAGTTTTTCATCGATATTTAATTCTTAATTACGGCGGAGGAAAAGACAATGGCACCGCACTCCGGATAACTTCATATGCGCGCGCATTTAAATAATGCATTGAATGCTAGTTCATAAACATTCAATAGCTAGTCGCGACGTTCTGCAACGAACAATACGACCGATGATGTATTCAACGTTCAAAATAGATCGGCAGACACTCATATTCCGTTTTAAAATTTCTGGGTGATGCACTTTCCTTCGATCTTCAGTAATGTTTTACTTTCTTTTACTACACGTGTTTTATGTATAACGGGGGATAGATTATAACCTTAAAATCAAATGACGGATTTCGACCCGGAATCTAGCTGCAAAGACAACGACAAAAAAGAATTTCGTATTTCGGCAATATCTATTTAAAAAGGATATATAAAATAAAGAATATTTTTAACCGTTAATTTCGAACGTAACCCCGAAAAAACACCGAAGTCCTACCGGCTGACTTAAGCATGTGCCAAGCTGTCCTATTAACAGAGTATAAAATGTTTATCACTTACTACTCGCTAAAGATCGGTCAAACGGTTTAATAATGTGACTTTCTTTTTTTACATTTTAAATATATTTGACTTTCACGAAGCAGTCAACAAAAATAGCAACATTTTGAAAATCGCACATACAGCGTACAAAAAAAAAAAATTAACGGAGAAACTTACTTTCGGTTTTGAAATTGACGGATTTTAATACGTGTTCCAAATCGTCTTTATCGTCGAAAAAGACGAATTTAATAGTTAGCGCCAAAATTAATATTAGTATGACGATATGATCGGTACTCATAGCGAGAAATCTGAAATATACAACAAACGAAAATTGAATAATATTTCGTCATACGTATTTTAAAATGTTTCAATCCCTTCAATAACGATATCCATTCTAATATGGCACGTGAAATTTTAATACTAAGAAAATTTTTCATTTCCTCGTTCACGTAAAATGTCTCGCCAATTTTAATTTATATAAATATTTCGAAAATTATCTACAGTCTACCTAAGAAGCGGAATTGTATAATAAACATATGAAATTTATAATTTTGCGTCGAAATTTTTGTAATGTACAACTGAAAAGGTTAATTTAATTTTTTTTCTCTCCAGCAGTTTTATAAATAATAATAAACAAAAATTGTTATATAAATAAATAATACCTAACCTTATTTATATATATATACACTGACGAATATTAATGACGGAAATTATAAAAATTATTAACGTTCCTGTCCGACAGTATATAATTGAAAGCAATTAGAAATATTCCGCGTTAAACATTGATTTGAATTAACCCGAACAATAAAAATAACAAATTATTGACCATTTATTAACAAAACTAAAAAAAAAAAAAACATTATGGTCGTTATTATTAATGTTTTTAAACTAAAGCTATCAAATTTCTTTCTCGATATATTTCGTCTTCGTTTACTTTTCTGTCCAGGACATTTTAGTCATTTGGCGCCAAATCTAAATCTTTACTAAGCCGAGTATTTTTTTTCTCCTTCGAGGGCCCTGTTTAGATACCAATTTTCACAAGCGTAATTTAGTACGTCCCGAGCTATAGAAAAAAAAATTCTGAGGCGTACGATAATTTTCTTACGCGGTAACACTGACTTATTGTTGTATTGTTAGTGTTAAATTATTATTATCAGTACTAATAACATTTTTAGCAAGCACAACAAAATCAGAGACTTGAAAAAGGCGAAACAGTAATGATGGAACAAGAATTGAAAGAACCGGCGAAGAAGGGGAGGCCAGACCCGCTGTACAGAAAAATACAGAATATTATAAGAAATAATATCAAAACAACGACGATAACACATGAAATGTGTAATGATATCAGAAATCTAAGAGATCAGAAGAAATACTGACGATCATACGTAGAAAAGCTATATTAGGAAAAATTTACATTGAAATGGGTGTCTAGTGTAACTGACAGCCAATTAACGGACGACATATTGAGATATGAATTCGACGCAACATTAAAAAAGATAAAGCGTCATATATATAAGATACTGGCGGAGTTGGAAAAGAATAAAAGATGAACTCTAGTAATTGATTACTAAAACATACCAAATTATGTAAATGACCTACTGTTTTTACAAAAAAAAAAAAAAAAAAAAAAAAATTGTTAATTTATGAGAGGATTTTAGAACAGTAAGTCTCGTGCTATCTCAAGTAATGTTACAGATAAAAACCAAAAAATGGTGGGACATATATAATCAGGTATAGAAAACTTAAACCTACTCGAGACGTCATAGTAATACCACGAAACGTTGATAGAAGGATGATGGACTTAAACCGCGATGTATGTGTCCTCTTTGTGGATTACCATGTACAATGGGATAAGTTATTTCCGCTATTAGAACAAATAGGGTCTGAAAGCCGTAGTTAAAATTAACAACCAATTTACCTGGCAACGATACATAAAGGCGCAAGACAAACTTGTTTATTATCTCCTATTTATTTAATATATATACAGCATTAAGGAATTAAGTAGTATCAATGATGGTATAAATATTGGAGGTTCAATATCAAAAGTAACCAAATTCGCAGATGAAACAACTAAATCAGATTCATAAAAAGTTCGGAATACAAATAAATATAAAGAAAACGAAAATAATGTCGATTGGTATAAAATCTAACCTTTACGCATAATGATGCATGGGAAATAATTGACATACTTAGGGCAAATAATAACTGCATTACAACCAAGAAATTAATGCTCGCATTGAATTTGCAAAGCTTGCCTTTAGAAACAATATACGTTGCCGTCAAAAATCATTGGTACCGAATTTACGGAAACGATTAATGAAGGTTTCCGTATGGTCCATTATGACGCAGAAACTTTAAACATGCAATTCTTCGAAATGCGGTGTTGGCGCAGGAAGGATAAAAATAATTTGTATAGATAAAGTAAAAAGATCGAGAAATATTAAACAGATTATCAGAAAAACATCATTACTGGATAAGGATACTATTACATTTGATGTGCGTCGTGTCTTATGACACAACCGATTACTCGCAGTTGTGTTGGAAGGTAAAATACGTGACACACGAAGTCGCGGATGACCACGTATAAATCGTTTATTACGACGTTATTAAAAGATTAGCTTAAGAGAATTGCATAAAACTGGGAATACTAGAGAAGGATCATCGGAGATTGGAACCAGTATTACGGCTGAACCACGCAGACAAACATATGTCACTTATATTTCTATGATGTGGACAAAACAATAAATTACTGGACCTAATTTATATTGTTCGTTTTTCCAAGAATCTTCAATGTGTATATTTTACGGTTGCTTAGATATTTAATTAAGCAATATTTTATTCCAATTTCTCAGGTGAACTATAGTAGCTACATCGTTAGGTCTTTTTATATAAAATCGTCTAACTATTTACATAGACATAAAATATTATTATATTTATTTCTATTATTATTATTATTATTATTATTTTTATTATTATAAATTACTCTGTAATTAAATCGTTCCTACTAGAATAAATTAATATTATTCTATAATTACTAATATTGCTGTAGATTAAATATATTAATTTTTAAAATTTATCGATTCTATATGTTAGAAAATTCCCAACTTTTCTTAGTTCTTTGATCTATAAACAAATATGTCAATAGAAATTTAAGTATGAAGTATATAATTATAAATAATTGAATAATTGGATGTCATATATATATATATATATATATATATAATTAGATAATGATGTATGTACAAAAAATAAATAGTATTTCACGCTAATTAATTCATATAAAGCATTTATTTTTCCTTTCCTGAAAAATCTAAACACATTTCGAAACTAAACCGGTTTGCAGTATAACGGATCTTATTTGAAAAAGAAGCCAACAAAAAATATGACAAACCTCGCACAAATCATATATATGCGATAAAAGACACGCACACTACATACATACACTGAATTAATTAATATGCACGTAACACGGAGGGAATTTCAAAAGGTATTCACGGTTGACGAGTGAAATGTTAGATAACGAAAGTAAGACATCGACGAGTCAGTTTCAACGTCAGCTAACGAGCAAAAGTGAGGCGTCCTACATTCTAGATTTAATGACCGACTTTTTTTTCAAATATAAACATTTATTTATTGTATTCACCGCGTCATTTAATTTCAATATACACAAATAAAAAATTAAAAGGTACATCGAATAGATTAAGATACAATACAACATCGTTAACAAGATGAAAATTAATAATTTAATAACCTGCGCGTACAGATTTATCGGAAGAAATTCAGTGTTAACAAATTCCTAATCTACAAAACGATTATGAAATCAACCTGAAGCTCTATTACGGGGTTTGTTGCAAAAACAACAGAGTAAAATACTTCTTGCAAGTATAGGCGGATAAATGTAGTGATTTATTGTTAAAATGTAGGGATAAAGTTACTAGTAAAAATTACTAATTGTTAAATATACAGATAATAAAACTTTTTGTCACATTTTTACATTATAAAATAAATTAACTAATACTATTAAACGAGAATATAATAGTAAAATACATTATTAATATTAACAATAACTATATATATACCGTATTACTTCGAATTTAAGACGCACTTTTTTTTCACAATTCAAGGTCTAAAATCAAGGGTGCGTCTTAAATTCGAGATACTTTCTAAATCGACCACATGTATAAGAGTATTATACGTACTAAAATCTCCTATTATACGTGGAATAGTGGTAGTAGTCCTATTGTATTTGCTACATTAATGCTATCGATATATTACACTAGCTGTAGGAGTTGATTAATGATGTTTATAAAAGTGACTTGTAAACCTATTACCATTTCCGGTCACAGTCGTTGCTCGTCAGTCAGTGTCGCTCTCCCAAACATTGCAGTTACTAACCCATCGTTGTTTTGTTAATACGGTACTTTTTCTTTTTATTATGGAAAAGCGTTTTACATACGAAGCGGAATTTAAGCGTAAAGTTATTTTATGCGCAGAAAATATCGGAAATCGTGCCGCCGGTAAACAGTTCTCGATTAACGAAGTGAATGTTCGCCGTTGGCGTGAAATGAAAAATAAGTTATTCGCGTGTAAACGAACAAAAAAATCATTTTCGGGACCAAAACATGGAAGATATCCGGAAATCGATGCTGCCGTTTTAACTTATTTTAAAGAACTTCGCACGAAAGGTCTTAACGCGAGAAGCATTAATGTTAAAAGCCAGAGAAATTGCCAGCGATAAAATTCTTCAATTTAAAGCTAGTCGTGGATGGTGTGAAAAATTCATGAAAAGACAATGTCTATCATTACGTCGTAGAACCACAATTTACCAGAAACTACCATCTGATTATGAGGATAAATTGGTGCAATATCAACGTCATGTAATACAACTAAGGTTAAAGAAACAATACCATCTTAGTCATCGGTAATGCTGATGAAACTACTGTTTTCTTTGACATGCCAAGAAATTACACGGTCAGTGAAAAGGGGCAAAAACAAGTAACAGTGAAAACAACCGGCCAGGTGGACTTCTCAAACGAGACAGCATGTTAGTGATGGATGCGTTTCGCGGTCATTTATCTGACGACATTAAAACCAGATTGGCAATTGGAAAATGCGATTTAGTAGTCATTCCTGGAGGTATGACAAGTCAGTTACAACCTCTTGATGTCGGTGTTAATAAAGCCTTTAAAGATCGTATTCGTGCGCAATACGATCAATGGTTGACTGAAAATAATCCTCTCACACCAACTGGCAAAATCAAACGAGCCTCAGCAGGTACGATTGTAGGATGGATTTCAAAAGCTTGGAAAGATTTACCGCCCTGTATAATCATCAAATCCTTTTTGAAGTGCTGTATATCGAATGCATTGGATGGCTCTGAAGATGATTGTGCATGGAATCATAGTGACGAAGATGACGCAAACGATTCTACTTCAACGTCCGGCAATGACGACGATTCAACAACCGACGAAAGCAATTAAAAACATAATTAGAAAAAGCAATAAATAGGTAATTTAGTCATAAAAATTACTGTTTTTTCCTGTTTTTTTTATTGCAAATGAAATTGCGCTAAGTAAGCCTATGTACCTATAAGTTTATAATATTTCGTATTATGTTGAAGAAGTATACGGGTATTGACTATTAGTATCTTAATTATTTCTATTTCTTCCAAAACTTCCTTTCCTAAAACCTTGCAATTTTAATGCGTCTTAAATTAGATGAATTTTTTTTTCTTCACGTTGAAAACCAAAAACCAGGGTGCGTCTTAAATTCGAAGTAATACGGTGTATATATATATACGTAAAAAATATACTAATTCTGAAAATTAATTACGACTAAATTACATATAAAAATATAGTAATTCTTAACATTAGTAATAACGTTCTATATGTAGGTGTCTCGCAACAGATACAATAAGTTACAATCTTACACTCAAAATACTAAAGACTGGTTATATTTATAAGATGGTGTTTAAAACTAATTCATCGTGAAATGTTATTATGCGTTTAAAAAATTATACTTATTTCTTAATTTTATCGGACTATCAGTTATAACGTTAATAGCGATAAATCTATTACTTTATTATAGTTAAATTTATATTATTTCTAGTAAAATCGTGCATTATTTCCATACATAACGAAATCATTTCAATTTCGTAATTATTTGATGTTTTTTTTTTTTTTTACTATATAACTTTCGAGAAACTCATTTAGATATTATATTATTTAATTTTCTCATCTCGACGCCGTAAACATAATCCATTACACCGAACTGGACAGTCAAATTAAATGTTATATTACATGCGTATAGTTTTTTTCGAGCGATTTAATTGACACAAGTTGTAAAATTTATCAATAATAATAATAATATTTAAACAAAACGCGCATCATCTACTTCCAGAATAAGAAAATGTTATTTAGAATACAAACCTCATAAAGTATTCATAGAATTCCGAGCCTTCTGTTTCGTTGTAATGGCTACCGTGAGATGATATACCAGTAAATATTTTGGTCGCTTCGTTAGGCTCCATATTATTTATGGACCAACGACTGAAAAATAATTATAAATTAAAATTGAATTTCAAAACTAAGGACGAGAAAAAATATTAATACATGTACAATAAACTAATTATAAGATTAATTATTATATATATTCGTATGTGTGTGTTCTTGGCATTATTATTCACTAAAGTTGCTGCAGCTATTATGTAATTGGTGATAGCCTATTTATTTATATTCAACATTTCTTGTTTGTTTTCATTTCTTTCCAAGACGTATATACTGCCCCAGATTTCTTTATTTCCTACGCTGTTAAGCGCCGATTCTCACAACCATAATTGAGCACACTCCAAACATATGTTTTTGCGATGTCTCTACCAATGTTGTTATTTGTTCATTTTCATTGTTTATTATTAAATGTACATTTGGTTTGTTTTACTCGTCTTTTCCCTATATATATATATATATATAGAACTTCGGGAACGTTAGATTGTATTTATATACACACATATATATATATATATATATAAATTTTTCAGAATTTACGAAATAGTAATATTACAAATAATAATCGAACTACAAAAGATCCTTGTAAGAGATTTCTCTTTTCTGATTTATTGTTTTTTCTAAATTAGTGTTGGAATTATATGAATCTCGCCGTTAATGGATAATAAAGACTACTAGGTTCTAAAATAAATCTAAAAAAAAATACCACACTTCAGTTATAGCAGAGGAAGATGTAACTATCTACGCAAGATAGAAATCGGAGTGAGTAAAATCAGTGCAGTGGAAAATGATATAAATCTTATAACGAACCCATATCCAGGAGTAAATTACGCGTAGAATTTAGAATATTTCGATTACCAGTACGTATAGAATTTTGAATATTACGATAACCATTACGAATAGAATTTAGAATATTATATAAAGTTTAACGATAGTACAAAGTGTAAGTTTTTTTTTCTGTGTGCATCGGAGATGGAAATATCACCGTAAGACGTTCTACCATCGAAAAAACCCATCACCAAAATAAAATGCGTTCAACAACTAAATTCTATAACTGATCGATATAACGAAGCCTAAAATCTATCGTATTGAATTTAATCGGACATTCACCTTTGCCGTAAAAGACATTACTGCAATCGAACGAAGTTATTCGAGTTTTAGCGCGGCCCGATATTTAGTGTATTTAAAAAATAAAAAAAAAAAACAATTAAAACACCACATAACTGTCGCAGCAGACTGACGCGTAAATTGGTCGCATAACACATCGAATCGAGAAAGAAATAATAAAATGGATAATGTAGAATAGCGAAGATTTTGTAATTAAAATTTTCTTTTTCTAATTGTTACCCTTTTTTGTCATTTTTTATTGTCGTGCTCTCTCTCTCTCTCTCTCGATTTTTCCTTCGGTACAACTTTTATATTTTGCGTCATTATGTACAAATCTTAACCAATCTTTTTTAAGCTAATTATTATTTGCGCACGTTCTATACCAGGCGCTTCTAGTTATCGACAATAGGCAGTGACAAACAAAAACAAATCTAACGGAGGTGCAACTACTGCATAACGTATTTATTCTATATTAACTTTTGCAGAATTATTTACATAATCTTATAACATTCCAGAAGTTATTATACAACGACGATAACACATGAAATGTGTAATGATATCAGAAATCTAACAGATCAGAAGAAATACTGACGATCATACGTAGAGAAAAGCTATATTAGGAAAAATTTACATTGAAACGGGTGTCTAGTGTAACTGACAGCCAATTAACGGACGACATATTGAGATATGAATTCGAAGCAACATTAAAAAAATGATACGAGATATAGCATTTGTCGCAAATCAAATTTTCCATATTATACTTACCGCAATACAGGTCCATTCGCACAGTAATAGAACGTTCGCTACTACATAGATCGTATTATCGTATTAACTTCCAACATACATGTACATATATATATATATAATGACCACGAGAGGTTAAAAAATTATTGACTTTTTTTTTAATAATATATGTACGTAGTTTACTTTCCGAAACCTTTTAAATAACGAACGAGATGATGAACATTAGAAATTACGAGTTCAAAAATAATTTGCTGTAAAATCGTTCGTTTATTGTAAAATCAGTTAGCCGGGTTGAAATAGAAAACATTTAACAGGGAGAAAATAAATGATTACACATCTCAAGATTAAAACTAAAACTTTTCAAAGTTCGCGCATAATGTACAATCATTACATATCCTTTAAACATTACAAGTTAATAATAGTACTTTACTAAATTGATGTTAAAATAATCTACGGCATTGTATTGTAAACCAGCGTGAGAGATAAAATCGTAATAAATTAATAAAGTCGATATTATTTATACAAATACGCATTTTTAAAATATTAAATTTTACGTACCTAAATAATAGGATCGAAATAAATTCTACGAACTTCGTAACAGCAACTGAAATAGGAAAATTTAAACAAACGAAAACCGACGATATTCCGTTTGGTCAGACTTAATAAAGAACATTTTACCTATTTGACGCTTTTAAAATAACCACAATTCCGTCGTAGTAATATTATTATTAAGCAGCCGGGTTCCACGAAAGATGTCCAAGAAATTAACAAATACGGCAGACGTCATAAACATTTCTACTAAACGTTGCATACATATATATATATATATATATATATATATATATATATATATATATATATATATATAGAACGTATGTAATACATTTACACATACACGGTAAATAAGAATTAATGATATATTTCAAGTCATTAAATACACATACGCAAAAAAACTTTTTCGAATAAAAAAAAAATAATTATAATGTAATGACGCGCATTCCTAAAACAAACAAAATTAAAAAAAAAATGAATTAATTAAATCGTATCAAAAACGTTAAATGATGAGCCGTGTTTCAAAATTTTATAATTTTCAAATTTCGAAGATACTGCGTGTAAAATTTTAACGAACCTGTTCTGATTTTTTTGTTTTTTTATACAGCACGCCATTAACGATGATTATTATAATAATAAAATATATTCTTTTATAAAAGCATTTATTTTTTCAGATTGTTTGGAACATCATGGTAATTGCGTCATTATGAAATTATGTTAAATTTTGCAATTTGAAAATGACATAAAAAAAAGGAAACTTCACTTCAAGTGAAAATCAATTTTTAATGATTTATGTCGTATTCGAATTATTTTATTCCTTCAATAATAATCTTCCACACTTAAAATAATAACCACAATAATGATAACATTAATAATAATAATATTTAACGTTTATTCCATGTGCATCTGTAGAAATTATAAAATGTACACGCCTACGTGAAAGAACATAATACGTCGTTTGAGTAAAATACACGTCTCCAGCTTAATTGTAAAATAAATGAAAACAGACGCAAGAATGAAAAGGTCATGACTGAACAAATGAAATATTCTACGATAACTATCGCCACATCGTATCGAGCAGACCGCAGATCCTTATTACTGTACATTTACAGAAGTTTAACTGTGATTACGGCGCAGCAATTTACTGAACAGCGAAACCCGCCATCCTAGACAAAACTGATCATTATACCGCAATAAGATTAGCTCTCTAATAATTAGTAGACTATACGAATGTCCATAATTGCCCCCTACAAATAAGAAGACGATATCTCAGTATAAGACTATTAATACGTACTTTACCAAATACTCAAGATTTTATTTTAATATTCAATAGAAACCGTAAAACATATGCTTTCGTATCCTACGCGATAAAGTTATTAACGTCAGATATAATGAATTTATCAAAAATCTACAAAAACTACATGATTCCCCATTGGAAACCGCACTTTGAATATCGACCTCTCACTCTTAGAACTGAACAAACATCCCACTACTAATAACATTCTGAGCGTTCTTTTGAGATAACTAACATCTTCATTAATTCTGTTTACCGACGGCGTCAAATAAAATTCTTTCTTTAAACACCCGACAGCTAAACAATTATTATCAACAATAACAACATCGTATTCGCTTAGATACACAAAGTTGTCTGGCAGAACGAATTAGCTACAACAAAATACCTGTCAACGACGCTGTTCAGGAAATAATCAGCCCACAATTGAATCAAACCCCTCCCAAACATCGAATAAACTTCTTTCCATCAAAGATAACTCTAACTTAATCCTCGTTCCGGCAGAGCAGAAAAGAAAACGTAACACTGTATCGGCTGCGTATTGGCCGTGTCCGAATTAATCACTCATTCGTCCTGAACAAATCCTCTCCATCTATCTCTAAATTCATTTGTCTCCGTTCAACATATCCTATTAGACTGCTGCGAATATAATCAAATTAACTTCGCGTTTTTCTTCCGTCTATCTTGAGAGAAATTACCGTATTTAATTTTTCGTGTCTTTGTTGTAATTCGTGGCGTGTAAATAAAGACGACTGAAACGAATGAATTTGATATATATGAGATTTGATACAGTAAAGTATCATCTCGTCACATTTACAAAAAAACAAAAAAAACGTGTTATAGCTCACACTAGTTTGCTTGGTAGAACAACTTTTAAGTTTTTTAATAGCAGAGAAAATAGATTTAACGTCGTAGACAAGCTAGAGATAAAATTCCAGTCAAGTGCTGTCTGGACACGGCAATTTCGGTTCGTATTGTAAACGTTTTAATATAATATCGTCAGATATTTGTTTATTTTGCCGTATTCGGTTGAACATTTTCTATTTGAATGTGCCATTACCGAAGATATTCGTAGAATTAGCAGGTTTTTTTTTTTGTGGCTCATGATCAAATAGTAATAAATAACTCGGCAGATTTAAATATTTTCATAATGCTAAGTTGTTTGATCGTTATGTCAATATCGCATGTAACTAATTTTGGAATTCGCATAGACTAACGCAGCTGATGTGACGGAATCATCGACTTTGTACAAAGGCTGTCTTTAATCGGTGATATTTGTTATTAGGAACCATATCGACTCTGAATTTGAAATATACAACGATAACAGCGCCCACTTTATCAGATATACCATTGGTAACATTTAATCTAGTAACGATTCCAAGCGAAACTTTCCGCGCCAAGATATGCTTCAAATTTAATGCTGCGCACAAATTTACACGAGCCATCTGTGTCAAGTATATTCAAGTCGAACAGTATAGAAAATTTTTTGTTAAACCGCAATGATGTGTGTGTGTGTGTTAAAATCCGAATATATGTGTACCTAATAAACATTCCAGGAATTCCAGCCGGACGTTTTAAACGAAAAAATTAATACTACAACTCCAGTGGTCGATGATATATTATCGTCGTTTGATGCGATTTAACTGCGATGTTCTTTAATTCTAGTTTATTGTCTCGCCGGAATTAGCAGAATAATCATTTGTCTTTCCTATTTTTTTACTCCTTACTCTTCACGCTGTTCTTAGATGTTTAATATTTCGTCATGCCATATGATTCTTTAGCGCAATTTAAGAAAAAAAAGAGAGAGAGAGAAAAACGAAAACAGTTATTTGTACTTTAAACGTATCATACTGAAACGATGTTTGAAGCATTTATTAATAAAAACAACGAAATAAATCATCTCCGAATGAAATTATACAATTGTCGATTAAAGAGTATAAATATCGATGAGACGTAATATCATTAGAAATGTATATAGAACACGAATTAATTTAAAATAACGAATTATGCTTTAAATGACGATCATCGCTATTATTGTAAATAGAAAATATTAATAAAAGTAAAACTGACGGAAATGATGAACAACGGTAATTATCGATAAAAGAAAAAAGGGAAAATTTCAAAACTAAAAATAAAAATATTTTAAAAACGAATATAACTGCATCGTAATAGTAAATTATTACTCGCGATATTAACATCGACGACGCATATAAAAAATTTGTTGTAAAAAACAAAAATTTACATCACTCGGGACAATTTTTCAATATACTCGCGAAGATTTCGACCGTTTCGTAAATATAATTGCAATAATAATAAAAGTAATAAAATAATTATATATGTAATTTAGAACCTCTTATAAAATTCTGTAAAAAAAAAGAGAGAAAAACAACAAATCGATTAACCCTTCCAGTCGCACTAATAATCTTTTTACACGAATTAATAGTGAATAATTAACGAAAATGAATCGTACAGACGAAAACACAAATACTTTATATATAATAAAGGTTCTTAGATAACTGCAAATAATAAAAGAATTGAAAATTTCGGCAGTTCTATCGTCGACTCGTCAGAATTTATCACTAGCGACGTTTCGGAAATACTAAATCATCATTTTCAAACCAAATTAATAATGAGTTTAGTTCGGTGTTCGAAAATCGAGATTGCAAGTATATCTACGAAACGTCACTAGTGGAAAATTTTGACGTGGTTTTTGCCGAAACTCTAGATTATGTTGAATGGGTTATATAATAATAATTTCTAAAAACATTCTACATTAATCAAATTTCCCTTATCACGAAAGTAGATAATTTTTTATCGTTAAAAGTTTCGTGTACATTATAAGACACCGTACGACTGAAAGGATTAATATACGCGTAGTAGAATAAATGTCATTTTAAATCAGCTGACATCGATAATAAAGCGTAAATCGCTACATTATTTTTTAAAAAAAGAAAAATTGAATAAAATGATTACGATTTTTATCATTATAGACAATTATCAATAATTGCGTGGAAAAAATTCGCAAGTATTTGAAATAAAATAAACGGAAAAAAGTGAAGGAGTGATCTAAATTAGTAAAAGTAATACTCGGATAGAATAAACGTACTGCGGAAGATAAGGTGAAATCTTTCACTGTGACGGCCCGGAACTAAAATACGTTATCCATTTGCGGATAATAACCGTAGCCTCGAAATAAATAAAACATTTCGAGCTGACTTATAAATTTTTGAAAAGACTAAATATTCGATAAACTTTAGTTAGACGTCTCTACATTAATAAATACTAGGATAATATTAAAAACGCCAGTTTCGCATTATTCGAACGAATAATTTATATAAGGAAGCAAAAATAGATAAAATTGAACCGTTATTTAATCTCGTCAGATAAAAAAATTACTCGTATAAAACCATTATGTCGAAAAATAGCATCGAATAAAAACTCCGGCATAAAGCTGCAGTTAAATGAACTAGAGGAAAAAAAGAAATTACGGACTCGGTAATTTAAGCTCTCCATTTTGTCATTTTGAAAAAAATAATAATAAGAATTAAAACGAATTTTCCAATTATTGCTACAAAATAACAGCAGTACAAGTGTGTATAAATATCCCGGAACATAATTATACCCGCTATATCGATTGCCCGAAATGTAATTTTTTTTTTTATATACACATATTAAATTAAATAATGACGATAATGAAGTTAAAAAATTCACGATCGATTTCGACAACAGAACAAAATTTCTAAAATTCATATTACAACTTAATTTTGACAACATTATTATTAGATTTTTTATTTTTATTTTTTACACATATAACCAAATCCAGCTAAATAACGGAAAATAAACAAATGGAATAATTTCAAAAAGCACAACCGATCTATTAAAGTGACACAACGAAATCATGTTAAATTTTTCAAACGGAGATAATCAAGGACAGTGTACTAATCATGTTTCCATAAATTTCCTAGAGGATATAAATCACTTTCTCCTTAATTGTCCGCAATTTAATTATAATAGACGAATATTTTTTAATAAAATGATTTCTTTCGCTGTCTTCCCTACATTATATCTATTAAGCTGTGACTTACTATTTCTAATTTTCCTTTTTATTTTAAGGGGCAAAATTATTTAAAATTATAGTTTAGTATGTAATTCTTAAATTAGAATGTACTAAAGGTTTAGCTTGACCTAGGCCAAAAAAAAATTCAAACTTAGTTTTGAATAGACTATTAATTTGCAATAATAAGGACGATTTAATCGGTAATAAGTATCCAAGTTACTAGCGAATAAAGAAAGACAACATAATATGCTGATTCTATCTATTGCTGATGCGGTCATTACCAAGCTTCCTATTGAGAAAATTCATTTCAAATTCATCTGATCTTAAACACTTATAAATAAAATTATTGAAATTTGATAAATAATATCCAAAAATCAACATTTTTACACACACACACATATATATATATATATATATATACACTCTAATTCGAATTTATTCAGACTACAAGCGGTGAGAATTAGCGCAAATTTTGAATTATGGAACACACTTCAAATTACACGTCATCTCGACTTTTACGAACATCGTGCAGTTAAATCTCGAAATGTAATTGTATGTGCTAATTTGAATTGGCGAATTCGGTAATAAATAACACGTATAAAAAAATTTTAATTACTTTACCTTTAATTTAAAAAAAAATTTACTACAGACTATAAAATTAAATATTCTTTACAAACGTTAAATACACTGCTGTAATAATATACGTATGTTATTTACGGCGGCATTTCATTTTAAAAATTAGAAAATTCATTTTCCAGTGCATTGTTTTTGGATTTCTTTTATCACCCACGTGCTACTTCATTTTGTTTAATACGAAGAAATATTCATAAAATTCGCTGTTTGTGTTGCACAAGCTAGAGAGAGAAAAAAACAACGAATCCCAAGCCGGTGTAAAATATTTTGAAATGAAAAAACCGTATCTTCTTATTTATAGACAGTGATTTTTAAGGAACTCGTTTATTGGTTTTTCAAAAAATAACTTGTAAAACTAAGTGCACAGAAAATTTCGAAAAAGTTTAAGCAGGTCCCCCCACACGTGTAGTAAATTAACAAGCGGCACTGTACAAGTTGTGCACCACAATGAGCATTTGGACTGTTAAAAGAAAGTGCAGACGTGATTATACAGTATTTGTAGCACAATTTCGTTCACACAAAAATTAACACGACAGCACTAAAATATAAATGCACAAATGTTTTCGTCAGCCCGAATTATAGAACACAGATATTCACATCTTGAAGACATTAACAAAATACCGATAACATTTACTAACAATATTTCGAACACTTTCAAGGAATAAAATTAAATAAATCTATGAAAAACCGAAATTTTGAACTACTATAAATTCGTCCAGTTGTAGTAATCAATAAAACTTACCGCATGGGTTGTTAACCAGTTAAGAAACTCACGATACTGATAATCACGCACGTAATATAGATGAAATTTTGTGAATGAACTGAACTTTTTAAGGAATATAAAAAACAACCAATCATAATCCAGTAAAATACAAAAGTAGAATCGAACATTTATATATATATATATATATATATATATATACAAACGTAATTCAGAGACATCTATTCACTTTCTATTTTTAGTCACTAATGTACCATTTATCAATAAATTATATATATATATATATATATATATATATATATGTGTGTGTGTGTGTACGTTTCAGCAAGAGTAAATAAATAGCATTTCTTAGATTACATTACAGTATATTTTACATGATAATAGCAACACAATTCTATTCTTTCTGATGACAAAAGAATTATCCCAACGAACAGAGATCACCTATTCATATGTGTATATATCTCCTAAAAACATCTGACTTACTCCGCTTTCAATCTGTTTAAATATTTTCGTATCTTCCAAATATCTCGGCGCCATAATTTAAAATAAATAAATATATTCATTCCGACGCCTAGACCTAATTGAATAAATATTATACGCAAAATAAACTTATGCAACATGACGTTAATTTTATATATTACAGATCTAGGAATATATATATATATATATAAAACTAGATTCTGCAACATATACCATTAATTGCGTAAGTTTATTTTGCGTATAATATTTATTCAATTAGACTAGGCGTAGAAATAAATATATTCATTCATTTATTGAAATTAATTTTAGTGCCACATATTAGGTAACATTTTAACTAGCAAAAAAAGAGGATGTGTTGAGATATTAAATACTATTATCGATAATCTAGATGGTAACATTAGTACGGACGAGATTAATAAATTTAACAGATTAATTTTCGCGCTAATTTTAATTTAATATTCAAATAATATATGTTTTCGATTAATTTTTTCTTTCTTAAATAACGACAATTATATAAACATGTGCGACAAACGAATAACTTAAATGTATGAACTAAAATCGTGTTAATTACCTGTGAGCGTGTACGATTACCATTCCGGCCGACATAATCACCTTAACCCTCTGCACTACCGGATTTGGTTTTTGTCCTTCTTCAGTTAAAAATTCTAAAAAGCTGGATTTATTTTGAAAACATACATTTTCATCGTGATTGTTTCCGCACCTGGATAACTAAAAAATTAAAACATCTAATATACGCTATCGAGAAAATACGAAGAAAATATAATGAGGCGTAATTCGTTTGAATATCGAAGTAATATAAAGATATTATTCTGTATGCAAACAATATAAAAATCACTAAATTATCAGAAATCAATCTATATACGCTTTATTGATTATAATACGACATTTTACGAAGTATAACACGCAGAATTAATAAAAACATTTTAAAGTATCGGTACCGTTGATACAGATTTAAGAATTTTCTGGTCACCTTACAAAAATCATCAGAATTCCGGTACGAGAGCTGTTAGGCAAATTAAAAATTATACGCTTTTCAGTCTCCTAATATCACTTGAGTTGACTGTTACTATGATTTTCTTTTATTTTTCGTCTATTCTCAAGATTACGTACAAATCTCTCGAATTTCCTCGATAAACATTAGCTTGATGTCTTTATGTCCTTCGAATCTGTAGACGACAGTTGCTCATCTCGGCGTTAGAAGTGCAAATAGCTCAATTTATTTTATTATCGTATCAATTACGCGCTTATTAAGAGATATCCCGCATTATAAAGTTACATTCGACAGCCAGTCTTCTGCGCCTTCCTCTAGTCAATCTAGTCCAATCAGTCCTTTTTTAAAGCTATTTACTTTACACGAATTGATAAAGTGCGACATCGTTTGAATCTCGCCACAGTTGCACAGCTCCGTTTCCGACAGTTTCCATTTGTTCATTAAATATTTGCAACGACCCTGGTTTGTTCTGACGCGATTTAAATTGCACCATGTTTTTCTGTTGAGACCAAATTCCGGCACCCTGCTAGCCGGATTTGATATTAGTTGTCCGTTTGTTGGAGTCTGCTTAAACCATATTTCGTTCCATTTCGTAGCTGCGTCGTCACTGCACGGCAGCGACCACCACGCGGTGCTTCTGGAATGTTGATTTCGGCTAACTCTGCCACTACGATTGCGCGCAAGATATTTGAAATGGCTCAATGAAAGCTAGTTGCGGAATCCCGCAAGGTTCTGTACGTAGGTCTACACTATGGAATTTTCTATATTCCGACGTTCGTTATAAGGTAGAGGATTTCTGTACGCTCTTTAATAACAATTGTGAGCTAATTTCGTATGTTGATGATCTCTGTCTTATTTTTCAGGTCACTAAATATTATGATTTTGAACAAATCAGACTTATAATTGAATTTCTAAATGGAAACAATAACAAATTTAGGGCTGATGTTTTCTGCACCAAAATGCAGATTTACTGTTTTTGGTATCAAAAAAATTATAGACATAATTAACAAATTGAAGCTTACTTCTGATCGCGTTATTGAGTACACAGCCATCTTAAAATATCTAATAATTTTAATTGATGATAAGCTCACATTTATGCTACATCACTACTATATTCATTCAAGATGTGGGTGTTCTTTTGAACAATATCAGCCGATTGTAACAAAATACTTGGTATAATATAAGGCATTAATTCAGTCTCTCTATGCTTATATATCACACCCAATATTTTAAAAATGTGAATAAACAACAGAGAAAATTTCTTCTTAGTATGTTGTCCTAGTATAAAGTAGAAAACATGCAGTCCCTTCGTTTGAACAGCATTAATCAATTAGCATATTCCTCGAGTTCTTTGAAAGTACAATGCGACATAAATTTAACATCGTGAGCTAATTCTTATCTTTGATAAATAAAAAAAAAAAAAAAAAAAAGATAAATTTATTCAACTGCGAAATCAGTAATCAACTGATTAATCTTCTGCTACTGCATTTATTACGCGTGTTAAGAAAATTAAGTTTGTAACGTTTCATAGTGTAATTCTTGAAATAATTCTAATAGAAATAACGATTTTTAGAACTAAAATAAAATAAAAATAAAAAGTAAAGACCGACCGAAGGTTCGGTTTCGGCTAGTTTCGGCCAAAAAATCGAGTTTCGGCCACAGTTTCGGTTTCGGCCAAATATTAGCCGAAACTTCGGCCGCGCCGAAACTTAGTGTAATTATGACTCATTAATTGTCGCGCGTCGTTCGGCTAACTTCCGGTTATAACTTGTGTTTAATTACCAATATACTTATGGTAAAATTGATACTCTCTTATGTAATAAATGGAATGTTTTACCTCGCAGCCTGTTTGAAATTTTTCTATGAGGCCACACTTGATTTATCATTTGATGGCGCGTGCATATCAATAGTAATACCTTTGATATCATTATTAAAGCGCAAGCTACAAGTTCGATCCGAAAAGGAAGATGACATGCTGACAAATATGAAAAACTCATTGTACGAGTCATTGAATACCAAATTTTCTTTTATAAAAAGGCACCTTTCATTGATGGCTGCGACAATGCTGAACCCAAGATTTAAATCGAAATATCTCAATTCGAATGAAGTGGATGCTGCAATGAGAGAAATAATATCTTTTTTGACAGAGGATGACGACGACGTAGAGGATCCTATACTTTCTGGTGGTGGAGAAAATGTTCCCTCAGTTTCTACAGAATTGGTATTGCCAGCCTCCAACCTACAGCAAGAAATAGCCTTTGGGATATACACGATAATATATTCCTAAACAGATGCATGTCTGAAGATCAAAAAACTGTTTTGGAAAAAATAATTCAATCTTATCTGTCGGAGCCATTATTGCAACGCAATGCTGACATATATATTGTTATTGGAACAGTAGTACATATCCTACCCTGAGAAAAGCCGTTTTAAAGTATCTTTCTGCTCCACCTACTAGTGTTCCCAGCGAGCAGTTGTTTAGTGCCGCTGGACAAATATACGCAGATCGTCGGAGTAACCTGCTTGGCGAAACCGTAGAAAAATTACTTTTCTTAGCGTACAATATAAGACTTTTTAATTACGAATATTAAATCTAATTTCAATTTATTATTTAATGTCAAATTGTGAATATAACATAAATAATAACTAGCTTTGTTAAATATTGCAACTATTACTTTTTATTGTATTTTACATGAGTTAATTGTCTGTATTTGTGTATAAAATACACCAGATTTTAATATACAATAGAAAGTTTAATATGTCTAAATAAGTTTCGGTTTCGGCTGAAAATCTTGTTTCGGTCGGACACTAATAAAAAGTATTTTAACTTGTCAACTTACCTCTAATATAAGAGACAGGCACGCCGGATAAAATGTCATAAACACGACGTAGTTCACGATGAACGAAAAGCACGCGAAATAACACAAAATCTCCAATCGTTTAACACCTAAGAAATAATAAAAAGAACAAAGGTAACATCATAAATATTAATATATACGTATTGAAAGAGACGGTTACGGTGTGCGTGGGGAAAAGGAAATATGTACTCGGCCATTCATTATGTAAAGAATGCAGAACTGTGTTAGAAAAAAAAAAGGCATAAACAACGATATCAGGACGAAAATAGCTGTAATCGGAAAAAACTAACCAGAAAAAAAAAAGTAAGATAATTTAGACGCGACGCATAATTTTAAATCGTTTCACTTTTAATTAAAATTTACATAACATTAATTTAATTATACCCTATTCAAATGAAAAAATACATTCTTTCGTTCGAAACACATTTACATATAATAAATTTATATTCACCGATATTCGCAGTTGTCATTTAAATCGTTCCGGTATAGGACGAACCACTATAACTTATTTATATCGGGGATAATTAAAATATAAATTTCGAATATAATATTTCACAATTAGCCTACACTGATGATTAAGTCAAAACCTTTGTAAATGACGGAAATTGTAAAATAATCATTTGAATAGTAATACAAAAAAATTCCATCATATACCGATGTAACAATATTCCTTACTTACGTTGCACCGTACAAAATTTGTTTCATCCTGATCTGATTTTAAAAACGTGTTTAGTTCGACAGTTTTCTAATTTAAATTACGTTCCTTATATCGCAAAAAAAAAAAAAAAATGCTTAATCCCTTTTATTCCGTACCTTTAGTTTATTATCAAAACTATATTCATAAAGAATATTGGGAAGCATTGTAGTCAGTTTGTTGCCTACAAGTTTAAATCTATCCAGCCTGATATACCTTTGTACGTTGTTTTTATAAACTCCATACTTCGATTAATATCATTAAAAATAACAAACCTGACAAGGTGCCCACGCTGATTACTAACGTTCCCACCAACGTATCTAACGTTAATATCGGTCCTAACAGCGACATCCCATTAGCGATGTTTTTGTTCACTTCCTTTTGACTGGTCGAATTAAATGCGATTTGTGCGAGTAAGGACGCTTTCGATAAATCTATTACTAATAGAAAAAAGAATAATGCATCTCTGAAAGAAATAAACAATTTTATATAAACACATTACAAAAAATAGTGTACACATTGTTACGTCAAAAGAATCATAATAATGAAGAGAATTAAATAAAAATAACAAATAAATTCATAACTAACCGGTTTTAAAATATCACAACTAATTTTAAACTTAACAAAACCGTATTAATATCGTCGACGAAGATCGTAAGTCACATTAAAAAACATAAATAATCTAAACGATCATATTATTGAAAAATGACAAATAAATTATTTTAGGTAAAAACAAAGTTTTTAAAAAATCATTCGATAGATTTGTTCTATTTGAAAAAAAAAAAATAAGTTTTTATTATTATTTTAATTTTTTTGATAATTACCTATTATTGTACTGAATAATTGGGTTTGAATTTATTATTATTATTACTATTATTATTATAAATAAGAAAGAGTATTTTAATTTGACAAATCATTGTTATTTATTAACTATATTCTTTTAATTGAGAGATTTATGTCTATTTTAGATTTAAAACAGATATTATCAGCTAATTGAAAATTTATTATTCGTTTGATAAAATTTTTAGTACCAATAGATTCGATGGAAATTGATATATAATCTAGAAAACATTCATTTCGACGTAGTTAATATTCGAAACAATATCGAAAAATTAACAAAAACGCATGATTAAACTTGATGGCGCGAATTAAACCACGTTACACGGCGTCTCGAGAAATCAGATCAAGTATATGAAATATTTTCAATTCGCAATCCTAATTCATAAAATGACGATAGGTAGTTTCCTGATACACAGGATTATATTAGTTGACCACTTCGTCTACACGAGGACAAGATAATTGAAGAAGAATAAGATTAGCTTTATTAGCTTGGTTGTTCTATATGTTCGACATATTGCAAATTATGACGAAATATTTGAGATATGTTCGAATTTAAGTTATTTTCATATTTTTTATAGTATAAAAATCTATACGTAATTTCAAAAAAATGTTATTTATCTTTTAATCATTTTTAGTTTTGCAAATGCACTTTTTTTTAGTTCAACAGCAAACATCTTTACGATACGGAAATTAATGCTTCAAGCGAGCGTGCGATTTTTTGTACAAAGCCCAGGTTTCTGATTCGTAAAATAGCGTCGGTGACATCACAGATTTATAAATTATCGACTAGGTTAGCAGGAGAATGTGTTTATTCCTGAATAATTCTTTATTTAGGTCATTTACAGCAGCTGAAGCAGCTTGTATTCTGCCGTTTATTTCATTATTCAAGCTAATCATATTACTTAGTGTACTTCCAAGAATATAAAGTTTTCCCCCTTATTCTATTATTGCAGTGTGGTTTATTTTAAGGCCAACCTCGCTTCTACTTTATTTGCAGGTGATAGTTGTGTTAGCAGCTTGATTATCTTCTCATTTATAATTGTTCCTAATTTATTACATACCATTTCTAATGTCTGCAATGTACTCTACAATTCTTACGAGTCTACCACATCGCAATCGCAACTGGAAGTTTAGAATTCCCGTTTGATTGTATTGGACCGTTGTAAGTTGAAGAAAGCACCATCAAGTCTGTTGTTCATTATTACGTTTCTAGAATCTAGTTTCTTAAATGTCAGTGTGTTGTCTCATACACTAAGAAAAGTATGGGAGCTAATAACTTGTTTGTTTAACTCCTGTACTTATTTGAAACGACTCTGATTCACGCTCTTGCCTGCATTAGTTTCATGTAGTAGGGAAAGTATTCAAATAAATTTTGGTGGACGGCCAACTATTTCTATATATTTGAATAATGACTTCCTATGAACTGTATCAAACGTTTTGCTAATACTAACGAACGCAATACGGAGATCCTGTTTTTGTTCGTAACATTTTTCTTGTTGCTATCTGAACGGGAACGATGTGAATCGACTGTACCGAGCGAAATAATTCTAAGTTTTAGACAGTAAGCGTTCCAGAACCGGTGTAATACGATTAAGCATATTCATAAGAGTAACACGATTTCTCTGCAGTCGTTGCAGTCACTTTTATCGCCTTTGTTCTTTTCGAATTCTGACTGCAATCCGAAGTCTCAGAATAGATGTATTCCTTCTGAAATTCTCCTATTAGCAATTTTTGTTTATCCATCCGCTCACTTTTCATTCCGTATAATAACAACTTATTGAAGTTACAAATCAATCGTATTCTCTACCAGTATCAGTATCTGTTTCTTCCCGTGAATACGTGATTGAATAATAAATTTCATAAATTTCCTAATTATTAAAAAATTTTCACCTACGGCTCGAAATCTAATAAAAATTCTGGTTTTGGTTTGTGCTGCCTTTGTCATATATAACAGTGTAAAAATCCAAATTTCCGACAGATTTTTTCATTTTCACAGCCGAGTTAATTGCAGTGATAAAGGTTGCGATTACGTCCTTAATGTGTTGGATAACGCGGGAAAATATATGTAGTGACAAGTTGTCTCCTAGCTAATCAAGTATAATTCTCATCCGACGATATTCGACATAATATACAAATGTTCGACAGTTATGACGACTAGACTGTTTGTTGCATTCTCAGTCACTCCGGATTTAATATTAACGTGGCGACTAATATGATAAACAGGCATCTTTGTCAGGCGTACCCTTTTTATTTATCCCATCAAATCTATACGATAAAATTAAGCATTACATCATCATGATTCTAGAACGAATATTTGAAAGCTAAAAAAAAAAGAAAGATAAATAATTTTTTTCAGCCGCATCTTCCAATTTTTCTATGGTACGCTCGTATTCCGGTATCAATTTATTTCTTCTAGTAATATGTCTTCATCTAGTTCAATTATCTGATCAGAAATCGGTATTTCGTCCACGATTGATTGGTTTACACGAGCGTCATTGTTTAACGAATTTTTAAAATAGCATTCCCATCTGCGTGATATTTCTTCTTCAATGTTTTTAATGTCTCTTTACACAATGACACTTTTTTTTATATAGTACTGTATATTGTTTTTACGGAGGAACATAAATCTGTATAACGACCAAAGTCTGCATAAGCCTAAATTATTTTCTCGCCATGGTCGTGTTTTGTCTTTGGACACTAGTTTTTAGTTGAGCAAACTTTCAGTTTTAGTTCAGTGTTGTTTATCATTGAATGAATGCTCATCTTTTAAGTTCAATCAACTCATTAATTGCGTTATCATTCGCAATAAACAAATATTCATTTTTCACTCGGATTTCTGTAGTACTTGTTTGCAAATTTTGAGCAGTATTTTTTTCCACTGTATTCTAATTTGACTCTCTATTCGTTGTAAAGTCGATATCTGCTTTGTTAAAATTAGTCGATAAGGTGCGTTCTTAATTTGGGGTTCTTTACCGTTACTCAGAATACTAATATCATACCAGAGATCGGCTTGTGGCATTTCAATATTTTTTTGTTATTTTATAGACATTACTATTCTAAACAATCGTCAGTCGAACATTTTGCGCCTCTCATACGTTTAGTAATTCCTATGAATTATATATATATATATGTATATATATATATGTGTATATATATATATATACATATATATATATATATATATACATATATATATATATATATACATATATATATATATATATACATATATATATATATACATATATATATATATATATATATATATATATATATATATATATATATTTGTATATAGTATATATATATATATATTGTATTGTATATGTATTTTATGATATAATTTATGAGATAGCCTTACTCTTGGCTAGTTATAAAACAGCAAATATATGAAAAAAAAAAATGTCAATTAACACTAATTACAGATAAATTGTGCAAAAAGAATTTTCTCCGCGTTTTGAGTTTTTTTTTTTATTTTTTTATTTTCGTAATTTAAAATTACTCAGATATCGTGAAAATTATATGCAAAAACAGGCAATTATCTATAATAATGCATAGATATTCTCGGCCAACTATTATATTAAAAAAAGGCCATGGTTGAATATTTTCTATCTACATGGGTGGCATTTCGATCTATAATATAGTGAAAATAATAATAATCTATCACTAATAACAACTATAATAATAACAGTAACAATAATAACAGTAATAGAAATTGTAATAATAAAAATAAAATCATACTTTAAATCAGAAATGTCTCGCCGTAGGAAATTTATCACTGTAGAACTGAACACAAACGAAGAAAATACCGTAAACAAACCGGCGATACCTGTAATATATTTATAAGAATTATATCTATATATCGCATTATGAATTTTATTGTATTAAACAAACAACTTCTTGTTGATAACAAGTGGCTTGCCTACTTTTGGTTAATCTCTTAAGCATCCTGTGTGAGAATCAGAAATGCATCAGTGGCCTGTAATTTTTTTCACCTTCAAATATATACGTCACGGCCATTATCTTAAAAAATGTACTCGCCATGGCCAATAAATGAAAAAAATAATATACCCATGGTGCATTTTTACGTCTATAATGAACACACACACACATGCATATATATATACATATAACAATTACTTTCACCAAGGAAATATAATCAACCTAAAAACGTTAAAAATACATTATGACCCAAAAATGAAAAATATAATTATTTTCGTAATACATACACGAAAAATCAAATTTTATACGATGATTTAGAAATATATAATTTAATTTATAAAATAAACTATCATTTTATGTCGTAGAGCTTAAAACAAGGAGCTGTACAAAGTCCTGTTATACAATCTGCACACCAGTAACGAGACTCTATGCGAATCTGCTTTTCGTGACACAAAACACATCGTTTTGTCGTAGTTTGTTACGACGATGTGAGAAAAAACTTGGAAGCAAATAGAAATACGTGACGTCATAATGACTAAACAATGTTATAAGCAGGTCAGGACGAAAATATACGACAGTCACTGTATTTCACACGAATTCTTGCAATCTTAATTAATACGTCATAAGCGCAGTGAAATGAAGTTTTAGAAGACGAGAATATATTCTTCATAAGCGTTTCAGAGGTTAATTATAAAAATAAACAGAATAACACAAAACTGCATCTAAAATATAAACAAATACTCTTTCTTTATACGTATCAGCGAGTCAGTTGCTTAAGAATTTACATAAATTTGTTCAATCAATATATCGAGACATGTTACGTACTAGATATTATACATAGAAAAAAAAGTAGAAATATAAAAAATAAATGTGGAAATTTGCTAGTTGAAGATGGAGACATAGCGGATAGATGGACAGAATACTTGGAAGAATTATATGTGGAATATGATAAAGAAGAAATTATCGAAAAAGAAAATATGGTAGATATAGACAGGTAACCAACGAGGAAGTTTTGAGAAGAATTAATGAAAAACCGACGTTGTTAAAAATAATAATAAAAAGAAAAAATATATATAAAGACTGGCCCGGACGGTTTCACAGTTGGTAAGACTGTTGCCCATTTTCAGTTATCATGGTATCCTATAACGAGAAGGAAAGCGCGTTTTGCTTGGAACGTCATTTTCGGCGTAAATGGATCACAACAGTGCAATTTCGAAAAGAATTCAAAGTTACATTATGCAAACCTGTTTCAAACTCCTCCACAAATATCGATCGAGTTCGAGCAGCGATCATTCAGAGTTCTGCTCTTGAGATAATCTGTTCGCCGTATATTGCTGGAAGATTTGAAATTTCATCGTTATAAATTGATAATAACGCAGGAATTAAAAAGTATTGACCATGCACAACGGAAACTTTTTGCTGAAAGGATGCTGGAAAAAAGTCGAAGACGAATAGAACGATTTAAACGATCTTTTGATGAGCCATGAAACTCAGATTCAGCTATCCGGATTCGTAAACAAACAAAACTGCCGCTACTGGTCCGAATCTAACTAATCCGAATTCAATCGAACAGAAGCCGCCACACAACTAGCGAGTAACCATTTATGCTGGGGTTGCCGAAGTGGGGTTTTATTTTTTCACTGGTACTGTCAACGGAACGCGCAATATAGAGATGATAAACTCGTTTTTGCTTCCCCACTTCGTCATCATCGTCGTCTGAGCCGTACATGGTTTCAACAAGATGGTGTGACGTGTCACTATTCGGCAAAAACGCTCGCCGTACTGAAAGAAGCGTTTAGTAACCGCATATTGTCACGTTGTACGGATTTCGCTTGGCCACCGCGCTTGCCGTTCCAGATTATTTTGTGGGGATACCTTACCAGCCGTGTTTTCGAAACGAGTCCACGAGATCTGGAAGACGTGAAAACTCGGATTTCTGAAGAAATTTCAAAAATTCAGCGACCTATGCTCGAAAAAAAAATAGGAAAAGACTGAATGAATGTATTGTTGCAAATGGCGGTTATCTGAACAATATTGTGTTCCACAAATGAATGTAAGCTAATCTCTTGTTTTCCTATTTTTAAATAAAACTTCATTCAAAAATTTTGATAAAATAGTTTTTGAGTTATTAAAAAAAAACCATCCGTCTTCTCTGAGTCACCCTATATATATATATATATATATTTTTTTTAATGCCCATTATAAATGTATAAATAATATTTTTCGAGGAATATTTAAACTAATTAGGTCATACATTACGAGCTTTATAAACATATTTTAGTAGAATATATAAAATTTGACATCCACGATAAATGTTTGAAGTTATTAACATGAAGCATATTTCGTGCATATGTATATTTGTAATCGACGGAAACAACAGTCAGTCGGATCACCGTTGTGTATAGCTCTTTGACATATCGTTTCTATCCCTTCTGAATATTCTTATTATCAACTAAAAATTTACCATGTCAATCTCTTAATATAGTGAATTTTTTCTTTTTGCTCGGACAAATGTCTTTTTATATCATTGTAGACTTTTATTGTGTTGCACTTCCTGACGTTATCATCTATAATTTTACATTATATTTCTCTTAGGTTTCCTAATTTCCCTATTTACCATAAATTCTGTATATTCTTACTAGTTGTTATTTAATTCAGTCTTGTTTTTCAATTTCGTTAATTGTAATATTTCCCGGATAACCTATGTTTTATAAATTATGTTTTCTTCTTTACCCATTTATTCTTCCGCTACATTAATTCTTTTCTGTTCGATGTATTTCCATGTTTCATAGAGCCTCGCACGAAACGGTATCTTATGTTAATAATAAATGAAACAGATTTTATAATAAAAAAAAAAAAACACATAAAGTTACAATTACTATCAAATTATTCGATATAATTTTCTTCTGGTATATAAATAAATACTTTAAAAACCAATTGTTAAAAAAAAAAAAAATGATGCTATATTCCTTTTGGTACGTATATATGTATAAAACGTTTATTACACCAAAACTAGATGGTACATCGTAATGTAAAACAGTTTACATTAAGGCTCGGGTTAGGAAAGGACATTATACTAAAGCGAGCGGCCGTCGCTATGATAATAATTGCTATAATCACAAACCTGTTTGTTATAGTTTGATGGAAAATTAAGTTTTTTTCTTCTAAATTTTCGCAATTATTGTAGGCGAAATTTTATAAATAGGCCGTAAAGTAAAATCGTGAAAAATGTTACTACGGAATTACAGGGAATAAAGAAGTAATTGAGGATATAACCACTATTACCATTAAGAAAAAAACTGTACGTACGACACATCAATTTTTTTTTTTTTTTTTTTTTGTAAAATCGTATATTTGAATAAATTTTTACAATTACACAGTCCTATTAGTGCAGATACGTGCAAATAAATAACATTAACATTATTTCCACACACACACACGCACACACACAACATATATAAACTCACACACACTATAAAATCATCTACATATATTCAGATTAAAAATTACACGTGTATAGTTATATTTTACCTCATCCCGTCAAGCTTTCGTTTGTCGGCAGGTATCAAACTAATTAATTAATATTTATACACAAATGTACATGTACGTACACATATACACATACATATAGATCTATACATATACATAAGCATACAACTATATACATAATTTTAACAATTTACTTGCTGAATATAGTATTCCATTCATTCTAAAAAGCCATTTATACGCCTCACACATTTTTCAGGCATTTACACCATCATTTTTACTTATTGTCTGCAGTAGCTCCCTGATATCCGAGTTGTCTATCCCTTTTTCTCGCCATTTTTCCTTCTACATCTCTTTTTTTAATATTTTATTTATAATTCTATCGTCTTCTAACCATTCATTGAGTTTTTCTTTTAAAATCGCTGTATTTTTTCCGTTTATTGTATCATCAGGTATTATATTCGGCATTTGTGTAATTATAAATTTATCAGTTTGATTACCATACTTTGTTCTCGGTATTTGTATCTTAAAATTTAGCGTTTTTCTTAAGTTATATTTCCCAATTTCCCTTTTACCCACATCAACAATTTTAAATTAGTTTAAATAATTCAATATGTTTATCATAAAACACAATGCCCTTACATCTAAAACATTTTCTTTCCGCATTAATTCGTAATTACTTACTTATCCTACTATTAAGTTCAAACATTTTTTTTTGTAATCGATTTATATTTATTATATAAGATTTCAGACCCCCATGATTGCAATATCTCATAGTAAATTTTAAGTGTCTACTTACACAATTCCGGAGAGTATATAGCATAAGGTTATACGTATGTTTGTTCCATGTCAAATTTTCGTCTACGATTATTACCAGATATTTATATTCTCTTACCATTTCTAATTTATTTCTTCATACATATATTTTCCTATGTCACATATAGTGAGCACAATCGTTTGAATGCATCCACAAAATGGTTTTATATCTTTTTCTGTCCATCATAGGCTTTACTTTTAGTTTTCGTTGTATTTATTACCAAATTGTTATCGTGAGCCCATTTAGTAACTATAATCAAGCCTTCCTGCATGTTTGCTTCTGCATTTGATAGATTTATATTTGCCGTCATTACAACAATATCGTCTGCAAATGCGTATACCTTACTGTATTTCATTAGTTTTTGCAACTCATTTATATATATATATATATATATATATATATATATATATATATATATATATATATATATATATATATATATATGATAAATAGAATTAAGGCAATATTGCTACCTTGAGGCAAACCTATATTTATTTGAAATTTTGGACCTTGTCTTCCCGAAATACTTACTGTGACTTTCATATCACTTAGATAACTTTGAAACCATTTTTTAACTTTGCCAGTGATTCCTATTTCTTCTAATTTTTTTAACAGTTTTCTATGATTTACTGTATCAAACGCTTTAGTAAGGTCAATATAAATAACTATTACTTTATTTCCCATTTCAAAGTTCAATTTTATGTCTTCACAAAAATCTCCCAAAGCATTTGATATAGATTTATTTTCCTGAAAGTCATATTGATTTTCATCTATTATTCTATTCTCTTCTAAAAATTTAACCAAAATAATTTGCTACATATTTTTCCATAATTTTTGTTATCGTATTTTCAATAGTTTGCGTCTGTGTTTCCCCTTTTTATAAACTGGCCTTATTAAAGATACTTTTAGTTCTTTCGGTATTTCACCTTCTGCTAATGTTTTATTTATTATACGGGTTATTGTACTTGAAAGTTTAGTATTTATAGTTTCAACATCTTTAATTATAATGCCGTCACTTTCACTTGCCTTTTCTCCTGGCAAATTTTCTATTATTTTTCAATCTTTTCATTTCTTACCATGGGTATGTACATGTTGACTTTAACGTCGCATTTTGTTTCTTTTAAGGTAGTTGTGTAACACTTATGTTCAATTTTCATTACAGTTTGTACAAATTCATTACTGAAATTAATGATTACTACTTTTTTTGCACATATACTTCTCTATTGTATCATCGATTCCAAGAGGTTTCCCCTTTCCGATTATTTCCTCGACATTATTTCACATTTTCCGTATATCGCCTCCTGTTTTCTTAAATTTCTCCTTGATAAACTTATCCTTTTGTATTCGTATCTGTTTATTTAATTTTATTTCTCTCTCGTCCAAATAATCACATATACCGCAATCACATCTTATGATTATTCTCCTATAACTATTTCGCAATATTTACAATAATTTTTTAATTAATATATTTAATAATATTTTCTTCCATTGAAATTCTAAATGGTCACGTTCCCTCTGTTTTCCACACAAACAGCTTCCCACGTTTGAACCATACGAATCGAAATCCAAAATCTCGAGCAGGGCTTTTAGTTTTCCATAATAGATCCTTGTAAAAAGATGATATTGCCTCATTTACAAATATTCTCCCTTCATCATCATGTCTCTGCACGAGTGATTTACGGTTACCTATCATCTCTTCTGCTTTTTTCCTGTGTAATTTGGCAATGATTGGCCTTTTTATTTTGTCTTTCTCTTTTTCATCTTCACAACCCATCTTCCCAGCGATATTGATTATTTCATCTTCAAGGTTTTCATTTTCTTTTTCAGTTATTCCATATGTTTCTAAAGTATCTCTTCTGCTATATTGTTCCGATTCATTAGTTTTAATATTTAATTCGTTGATCGTTTTATCTTTTTGCTTATTACTTTGTATTAATTGATCTAATTTTATTTTTAACTCTTTATTTTCCTGGTTAAACAACTTTTCATCTCTTCCTTCATCTCCTCAATTCGCCTAAGAACTTCTATGAGTAAGTTTGTACTTTCTTTATCCTCATTCAACGTTTTATCTGACGATTTTATATCTTCTATTCAATGCTGGCAACGCCATTTTTCTTTATCAGTTTTCTATCTCGTTAAATATGTGTCGTACAATCAAAATGATCACTATTTTTACTTTACAAATCACGAATTGTCCATTTATCGGTAATTCAAGGTTACATTCATAACAGCAATTCGTATCCATATTGTTCAACGAGAATGTTATCTTATTTTAAACGTATCATTCAAATAAAGTACACTTATCACTTACTTTAATTTTTCTGTTTATACACAGCCATAATAAACCGGTTTTATTCAATGCGTTAGAAATCGAAACGAACAACAGACGATATACGTTCAAACTAGTGGACTACCAACTGTAATGAACTACGTTGTTAACGGATCCTGTTAAGCTATCATTCTTTCACTGTGTAGTTTTTCTATTTCTTCAGTCCACAAGATACCTGTGTTTCTCTTGTGATTCTCTACGAACTGTTTACAATCATGCAGTTTCTTCCTAACGGTATTCGCCAATCTATATCTTTTGGCATAATTTCTTCATATCGTGTTTAATCTCCGTGTGCCAAGTGCCGTTCATTTTGAGTTTTAATATATAATCAAACAATCTACTTGTGAATGTTTCTAGCTTCATTCCTTGCATATGGCCAATGAAACTAATTCTACATTTTCTGACCGCAGTGGTAATCTTTTCTACAAGTTGATATACTTCCTAGTTGCTCCGTTTTCTATACATTTCAGTCCTAATATTCTTCTAAATATTTTCCTTTCTACGCTCCCATGTTCATTTAGGCCTTTTCTATTCATTATTAGGCTCGCTGAGGCATATAGAACTCAGATCTGATCAGCGTCACATAGTGCAATAATTTTGTACTTATCGATAGATATTTTTTATTATATATTTCTTTCGTTAAGTTAAACGCCGTTTTCATTCGATTAATTCTGTATTCGATCGCTTCCTTTTCGCATTCTGCACTATTAATTCTACCAAATATTTAAATTTATTAACTATTTGAATGTTGCCAAAATCGGTTTTGATTTTGCTAGGTGTCGTTTTAATATTTCTTATAAATTTCGTTTTTTCAAAGGAAATCGTTTTTATGCCTCCAAAGATTCCGATATTATTGTCAAATTGTCTGCAAAAGCTAAGCAGTTTACTGTGATACATTATCTTTGTGCTAGAAGTGGTGTCGATATCAGTAGATTAGGTATTGTATGAAGATGTGAAAGAAAACTGAGTAATAGATCATGATAGTGTAATTGAATATGCAATTCCATTGCATCATAAAATAGATTGGATGTAGGAGTGGATCGGATGACATCGAGCGTCAGCCGTAATGCCGGTTAAGCGATCGTAACACTGTTTTCGATGCCGATGAGTGTTTTTGATATTGGTTTCAGATTTGGCTCAACGGTGATGACATTCCATAATACGTTATTTGGGATTGTAGGCGAGACATTCGAGAAAAATAACTTTTTGGAGATTATGTACGACATTTAATAAATGTTAGCATCGATAGTAAAACCACCGTGGGTGGATATAAATTCGTCAACAAGTTCTTTCGATTTGAGGAAAACAATAATTCGACCTTTGGTTACCTTATAAGCGGCTATTATGTTTTTGGGACCATGCGTTTAGTCTTTTATAGCTATAAGATAAACCTTTAGTTTATCGTCTTTTATGCGGTAGAAAATTAAACCCTGACTAAAGTCGATTAACGCGGAGATTTTTATTTACGTCAGAAAGCGACTTATTCCGGGAGTCCCGCATTTTGTTTGTCTGTATGGTTAGCGAGGAAGCAGCATAATTACTTGTGTGTAACATGAAATATTTATCAAGCGATGGTCAGAGACCGCCCTGCCGATTTTAATAGTATATGGAATAACAAAATCGACTATAAACGATAAAAAAACGAGACTTACACGAAGACGGTGAGAACTGTTCTCTTGAAAAATACAATGTAATTATGAGATAACGACCGATTTTTATAATCGCGTAAAGAGCACAGGAAATACACGTGTACATTATTACCCGAACTTGTTTAAGTTTGTATATATATATATATATATATATATATATATATATATATATATATATATATATATATATACACACACACGGTGCGTCTCATAAGTTCTGGGACTGGTGGTTCCAAACCCACAAAAAAAATCAAAAATTTTTTCAACACGATTTTTATTCGAAGTAGTCTCCCTTAGATTTAATACAACTAATAGCGCGATCTTTCAACTTATTTAAGCCCTTAGAAAACGTCTCGGCTTTGATATATATATATTTTTTTAAATATATCGGTCCACTGCTGGACGTAGGTCTCCCCAATCAATAAACTGGGGGAGAAAATAGCCTAATATCCCGTGCGGGCCAGGCAAATTGGGAGATACCAACAACACACTGAACCGCTGGTCACCCATCCAAGTACCGTTGCTTAACTTCGGCGATTAGACGGAAAGCCGCCGTACTCAACGCGCTATGCCCTTGGATATATATATATATATATATATATATATATATATATATATATATATATATATATATATATATTAAAAATGGAAATTAAAATATAAGAATTAATCAACGTTACGTAATGTCGATTGCGAAATATGCGTCACAGACATGAATTTCAAAACGGGTAAATGCATTTTAAATGTACACAGTCATACGCATGTGGCGAATTTCACGGAATGACAGGAGAACAAAATAAAAAATTGCTCCAGAAAAGCGGATCAGAAAAAATGATCCTGGTAAATAACATCCTGAAGGGGAAAGAAATATGTAGCACACAACATTAAAGAGAATGACCAGCTGTACAAGGAAAAATCGAGGAGAATCGGAGTGAAAATGACCGGAAATAATAACATCATGAATGAAGTTAAAAACTGTAAGAACATAGCGGATGCCGCCAGGAGCAGACGATTATAGGGGCAGATAGTCGACTTAATTGCGTATAGATGTCGGTGTGCGGAATTTTGGGAATCAAAGGCTCAACATTATGATGATGATGATATAACGTATATATCTGATACGAAAGAACTTAACGATTACGAGTTGATTACTAGACAGATCGATAATAGTTTCGTCTGCTCATTTTTACAAAACGAAGGACCTCGCGAAATAACGGATCATTAAATAATTAATTAAATTAAATTAAATTAAATAACGATAACGTACGTACTAGATGCGAAGTTTACCGAGGAATAGACGAGTTATAACGAAGAAGGAATAAACTGAAAAAATTATTTAGTTACCGCGGAGCACAGTAGACGCGAGTTTTACAATCGAAAACGCAGTTCGATTTAAATATACTTTAGTTAAACGATTAAACAAATCGATCTGGAAGGTCCGGACGCGAGTATAACGACGAAAATGCGACATTACGACATCAGGCGCGATGATTGATTACGATTGAAGTTCGTTTTAAATGAATTACCCTTGAAAGAATTATTACCGGCGGACCGACTATTTAGCAAAATATACGTTATAGTCTTGTAGACATTGGTGTGGCGGAGGTGAAAAATTATATAGACAATTCAGTAGAACTACTGCTATTTCCTGTTTTTTATGAAAAGACGATTTTTGTCATGGCCTTTGTATTAATTGACCGAAAAGGTGATTTCGAAACGACGGTCTTTTTAATTGATAAAAATTACGACGACAACTCTGTAAGAAGAAACACGTTCATTACACGGAAGTCGTAATAATTGATTAAACAGAAAAAAAATTACAAATATCGAGAAATACTTCTAAAAGGAAAAAAACATCAGCCTGAATAATAATTATTATTACCGATATCATTATTATTCTTATAAATCGATAGTAGGAACCGCAATAATGTAAAGTATATCGCGAGACGAAATAATAAATATATATATATATAATTCGACAGCATCTTCCGCGGTATAAAATGCGTTAACGTAATAATCATCATTATTCGATCATTTATTACGAGAGTTAATGATAATTAATTTTTTTTCTTCGTTTAATTATGAACTCGTACGTGAGCAAACGAAGCGATATCAGTGCAGTTTACAAACTCGCCTTAAAGGATTTCTGCTGTTTCTAACGCAATCCTCTTTCTCGTCCTTTATTTAAATATACTTATATATATATATATATATATATATATATGCCACAATTAATTATCGTAACAAATGTTAATTTAAATTAGTTTAAAATAAGTCCGACAATTAATATATATATATAATATATATATGCGATGATTTGAATATTTATATGTAAATTATACAGTTCGTATTACGACCGAAACCAACTCGAGACATGGTAATTCGTAATTACGTAATTCTAAATTATCACAGAGAAGGCAGTTGCACTCCACTCCGGATAATATGATATGCGCGCGCATCTGCGTTGCGTATAATTAGCGCCTCGAATTCCAGTCTACTTTGCAACGTGTAAACGTGAAATGGGCTAGTCACGACGTTAGAGAACGAACAATGAGGAGGATGATTACAAACTAAGCTAATTTTAGCGCGCATATATATATATATATATATATATATATATATATATATATATATATATATATAATATAATATACGCGTATGCGTATAGTGTGTATAAAATATTCGATAAAGGAAATATGTCTTAAGCCCAATTTAAAAAAAAAAAAAGAAATATGTATGATAGGCGATGTAAACTTGTAATCAGCCAGAAAAAATGCTAGTCGTGTTAGCAAAGGAAAATACAAAGGAAATCCTGCAGAGGAAGAAGAAGGTTGGAAATGATAACACGGAATTTAGCGAGTAAAACTTTTAAAGAAACAGTAGCCAATGCCAGAAATCGCATCATACGAGTTGCACGCTATCTCTTGTCCCAACAGATGCGACTATGACGACGACAGAACTATTAATTTCCACCTATCTACCTTATCGTTAACTGTCAAAATACTTCTAAAGATACATTTGGACTTTACTACTTAAACCAGTTTCGGATTGTCTTCAATGACACTCGTTGACGATAATAGTACACTTTCCTTATTACAATTTTAAGGTAACCCAATTCGTTATTTATCGGAGATCGCTTCGGTTATCCGCATTGTTCACTTTACTTACGGTATTCCGCAAATTGCTACTAAGACAGCTGTTATTATAGTTTTCGGATTCGTTTTATTGCACCTTCAATCTGCTATCGTCGAAATTTGCAATTTTTTTTTTAATCGGAATTTTTAGGCGAATTTAAAAAAAAAAAAAGGAAATATGTATGATAGGCGATGTAAACTTGTAATCAGCCAAAAAAAATGCTAGTCGTGTTAGCAAAGGAAAATACAAAGGAAATCCTGCAGAGGAAGAAGAAGGTTGGAAATGATAACACGGAATTTAGCGAGTAAAACTTTTAAAGAAACAGTAGCCAATGCCAGAAATCGCATCATACGAGTTGCACGCTATCTCTTGTCCCAACAGTCTACGTTATAACAAGTTCGTAACAATTTAAAATCATGTATGAATGGAAAAGTTAAGAATTTAAGCGACATTCGAAATAACGATTTAAGGTAAAGAGTAATAAAAAATATTGGACGACTATAATAAAAAAAAATTTTCCGGTTCGGTAAAAAAAAATTTAATACAAATATCAAAATAATAGCGTTTAATATTTGTCTCGCCCCGCCCAATATCAATTTAAGTATAAATATAAATAATATCACCGGCGAAATATGTATATATATATATATATATATATATATATATATATATATATATATATATATATGTATATGTATGTAAACGATGAGATTTAATCATAGTAGCCGAAAATTAAGAAACGAGACACGAGTAGCCGAATTAAAATTAAATTAACCCTCGAATAATTTTTTTTTAACGCGTCGAATTAATTAGGCGTCCGGAAGAAATAAAACTCCTTTTTTAAAATTACGATCGTAAACTAATTCGCATAAATTAAAAACCGAAATTGTTTCTAACAAAAAACTCACCCAGGATGTAATTAGATCCGAGTTTTCTTAATTTACAGAACTGATAATAACTGTACAATATGGCCGAACATCGAACTATGGTCATAAATATAATATCGACCGCGTTTGTCTCCTGAAAAGTAAAAATTGCCATAATAAACGTGTGCACAATGTTAAACGTTTTTCTATCATCGTACGGATGCGGCTCGTCGCATACAGTGTTTTTATTCGAAATGTCTCACATATTTGGGATATGGAACGAAAATTATAATAGTCGAACGCTAAATCACGTTTATTTCTTACGTTAACGTGTACAATAATTACAGATACAAATAAACAGATTTATTCTTAAAAACAAAGTCCTGCAGTTATATATAGCTGGTAAAACTATTAAGGGGATATTCATTTTTTTTTTAAATGTCGCTTATTAATGCCTTTGAACAATTGTTTACCCAAAAATGTTAGGTACTCAATTTTTTTTTCCCTGTGCTACTTTCCAAAATGATAATAATAATATATTTTAATTAATACTTTATTGCTCGCATTAATATTTTACAATTTGTTTCTTTTAGATAAGTGAAGCACGCTCTACACCATCAGTTTAAACTGAATAAGTATCACCACCCTTTACAATACTTTATATAATAATATAACATCCGCTTGTAGAGTCACATATTCGCGGACTGTGCGCCAATTTCACTGTTGGTTATCTTGTTTATAAGCGTAACTTTATTTTTCATTTATATATATAAGTAGTAGTGATACAAAAATAACAATTTACAACGAATGGATAGAAAATGTAACCCAATTTAAATATTTGGCAGCAATAATTACAAATGATGGAAGGGATACGAAAGAAATAAGAGCAAGAATTGTAATGGCAAAACAAGCTTTCATGAATCTGGAATGCGTTTTGAAGAACAGAAAGTTGTCGATGGAGTTAAGGAAAAGAATTTTGCAATGATATGCAAAAATATGTTGGACGCATCGAAATGAGGAGACTTATCGACGATTGTTAAGGATATCATGGAAGAAATTTCATTTCCAACAAAAAGGTGTTAAAGCAATGCAACATAGACAGGCTGACGATAGTACAAGATATTACGAAAAGGAAATTGAAATATATAGGTCATAAACTTCGGGAAGAGGGGCTTTGGCAGTACAAGGGAAGATGCTTGGAAAAATAACAAGAGGAAGAAAAAGATTAGAATATGTAACATCAAACACTGGATTTAACAGAGTCAGGGAAGTAGTAGCTGCAGCAAGATTCAGGAAAATATGAGAAGACCAACGTCCTCGATGTGCAGCCTCCCTTAAAGGAGATGCAACTTGATGATATATATATATATATATATATATATATATACAGTCGAATCCGCTTATAAGGGACTCCGGATAAGAGGGGGATAAGAGGGACAATCAGCAAAACCCGGAATCAAATGTATCCAATGAAGGTTGTTTTAGTTCGCTTTAGTGGGACAACGAGTCGGTTATAAGGGACAAAGATTAACAGACTTTCAAGGCAATAAATAGTGAGACGGGCGAAAAGCCAGCCGATATAAAATGACACTTGTCGTAAAACGAAAATGTTCACATAAACAAAAATTGAATAAAAATGAGTAAAATATTTCAGCCATTTTTACAATTCGTTTTTTTGTTTACGTGACATTTTTGTTTTTTCTTCGTTTTGTTTGAGATGTCCTTGTGTTAACATTCTCTCATTGAGGATACTGTTTTTTGCTCTGTTCGTTTATTAATTATGCGCTCTCCGATAGCTCGTTATGTTCTTAGTTTAGTTCTGCAAACACTGTAGTGCGTCGTGCGGTTTTTTTTTCCTTACGAAAATTTTCTTTTCTTTTTTTAGTTCTGGTGAATTTTATTTATGAATAAAATGTCGCGTAAATGTTTATCATTAAAGGAAAAAATTTCTATTTTAGACAAAATCGAAATTCAACCTCCCAATATGCCTATTCGGGAGTTAGCAAAAATCATGGGCGTCTCCAAAAACACCATCTCACGTTTAAAAACAGATGAACAGAACTTACGTAAAAAATGGAGTAGTACTGAAAAGGGAAGTCAGGTGGTGGAAAGGAAACGAAAAAGAGAAGGTAAAAACCCAGAGGTTGATGAAGCTCTTAATTTATGGTTTAGCATAGTAACACAAAGAGGTGTTCATGTCAGTGGGCCAATGTTGAAATTAAAATCTGAAGAGTTTGCGAAAAAAATGGGTTATGAAGACTTTGCAACTACGAATGGTTGGCTTGCTCGATGGAAAGGGAGACACGATATCAAATTCAAAAAAACTCATGGAGAAAAGGCAAACGCTGATTTGACAGGAGCTGAACAATGGAGTTCAAGTAAAATTTTCAAGTTCCTTCAAAGTTACAGCCTAAATGATATTTATAATGCGGATGAAACTGGTTTATTTTATCGAGCCACTCCAGATGGGTCATTAGTATACAAACACGAACAACTTATTGGTTCGAAAAAAGCTATGGATCGTATCACTTGTGCTATGTTGTTGTAATGCAACAGGAAGTGACAAAAAAAACCTTTTAGTTATTGGTAAAACTAAAAAGCCACGTTGCTTTAAAAATCTCAATGTAAGTAATATGCCAGTAACATATTACGCAAACAAAAATACATGGATGACTGCTACTATTTTTTCAAAATGGTTAGAAAACTGGGATATAGAATTACAGATTCTAGAAAAATTTTACTCCTTATTGACAATGCAACTTCGCACCACACTGTCGTTAAACTGAAGAATATTCAAATTGAATTCTTACCTCCAAACACTACTTCACTAATTCAGCCACTTGATATGGGTGTCATAAAAAATTTAAAAGTGCAATATAGGAAGATGTTGATACAGCATATCTTACAAGCTATTGAAGACGATCTGGTAACAGTTTCTACAATGGCAAAAGATATCAGTTCCACAATAACAATACTGCAGGCTATACAATTTGTTGCTGATAGCTGGAGAAAAGTCACTTTTATGACAATTCAGAACTGCTTTGCTCATTGTGGTTTCAAGGAGCCTGATTATGAAATTGTTGAAATTGAAAGTAATGAAACAGAATGAATTACTACGTGTGACCAACTGTGAACAATTTTCAGATATTGACGCCAATCTGCCATGCTGTGACAATAATATTAAAGATTTGGATAACGAAATTATGGAAAATATCACGAAGAAGAAACAAATACAAGAATCAGAAAGTGATGATGACACGGATGACATTTCCTTACCTCCTGTGTCTACTGCAGAGGCGAAAAAATGTATTGAAAAACTCCGGCGGTATTTTATGCAACAGAATAATGAAGGTGCTCCTATGGCATCATTAGATAACTGTGCAGATTTTGTTCAAACGCAGCAGATGAAGAATTTACACCAAACAACTATATCGCATTTTTACAGTAAATGAACAATTTTTACAAATATCAGGTCAGGTTCTTTTACCTTATGTATGCCTCCTGTATTTTTCTCTTAATTTCCATATAAATAAATATTACGAATTAATAATGTTACAAGTATGTTAATTGTTTACTAAACTATATATATTCTAACACCCACTCGCTTCAATAAGAGATTTTAAAAAAATTCGCTTTTAAAGGACAACCGGTTATAAGGGACAAATGTCTTCCGCCCGATGTATCCCTTATAAGCGGATTCGACTGTATATATATATATATATATATATATATATATATATATATATATATATATATATATATATATATATATATACTTATGTATTTACGGTTTAGTAACACGAAAGTGTGCATACGCGCTTATAACTTAGATGAGACAATATTAATACTATAATTTAGGTGCATCAGATGCATTGAAAGTTATTTATATATAAGAGTAAATAGATAAGAAAACATTTGAGAGTACTAACTATGGAATAAACATAGTTGAAAAATTAAAACCTGTAGTCCCAGGAATTATGTTTCAAAAGATGATACGGAATTTGAATAAAGTACAGGATACTAGGTATGATAATAAATGTGAAAAACAATGCTGATTAGAAGGAAACCGCACCTATTTTGTATGAAAATTGATAAACAAATATTTGAACAAATTCGGAAGTTTAAATACGTTGGCCAGATTATAACAGAACATCTTTATTGTGAGACTGAAATTAATTACAGAATTGGACTGATAAAATACGCGTTTCGAGAAAAACAAGCCGTATTAAGACAAAAGTAATCGTTGAAGCTGCGAAACCATCATTTATCAAACACGATACGCATCTCTAGTTGAAATGAACAGCGGATTAAATGGAACACTTCGGGAAAAAATAATGGCAAGTTCAGAATTCGAACAGTAGATGCGGATTACAGAAATAAGGCAATCCTGATTGGGCGTATTGTTTTTACGACAAAAAAAAAAAAAAAAAAAAAAAAACAAATCATAAAAATAACACAAATGAAGTATTTAAAATGTATTTTAAAAGATGTTATCACGATCGAATGTTTCATACATTTGTCGACCAATTTATAATTTATAGCTGGAAATTAGTACAACATAATAGGATCAGATTAAAGAAATCGTTTTTAATAAAATACACCTTCTTATTAGCATGGAGAAAAATTAAAAACCATAATCTCACCGTTAACCAACTTCGAATATCCGGAAGAAAATGAAGGTTTCATTTTCAATTGCAAAACGAATACAAATTAAATGACTTTTATTTGCTCGCGTGGTGGTTTTATTATCGACTCTGCATTTATTACGCATTCCTAAACTATACGGATCGGAAGAACGCAAGCTCGATGACACATTTGAACAGAAAATACGAAGACGCCTTGTTTCGCAAAAGTTTGTGGACATACGCTTATTACACACAAAAATATTTATGATGTGCAATGATAAAATAAATTAATCAAAATAAAACGGTCATAGTTTAAATATTAATATGTCGAAATCTAAATACACGTTAATTCAATAAAAAAATCAAAAACAGTAAATTAAATTTAATGTATTACAATATCAATATATCCGGTTTTTGACAAGCATAAAATATTTAAGGGTAACAATTAAAAAAACGTAAAATTTTACGAGCATTTCCGTAACGTAAGAAATGAAATTAGTCAGCTTTTGCCAATATTTAATAAACTATATAACAATAACGACAAATGAAATTATAAAAAATGATTATAATATTACCGAACTTAATTTACAACAGTAGCATTTATTATAAAATGTTAAAAATCGATCGTATCATTAACAAGATCTTTTCGAAGAATAATCGCAATTAAAATTATTAAATCGTATGAAACCACTATAGCTACCGGACATCAATTGCAATAGCAATAGATTTAGAAATTCGTACGAAACATATCGATATATTTTTCATCGAGAATAATATTAATATAAATCGTGAATTTTTCAAGTAAAATACTTAAATAGAAAATTCATATACGAAGTAAAAAAAGAAACCATTTAACGCGAAACAGTTTAAAGTTACACTAAAGCGATATTATATCGAGAAATATCAAAGCATATGGAATACGTATAATGGATCAACTTATCGATATTTTCCAAATTTAAATGATAGATACAAATAATAATAATTTTATTCGTAACTTTTTAAACGTTTCGGAATAAATTGTAGAGCATGCAACTTTGAGCGTACGGTTTACCATATATTCTGCAAGGTTGTAATTGCGAACGAATAATTTTAGATTGTAATACGATAGAATTATTAATAAATAATAAATATAACGATTTTAATAATTTAGCTATTCCAGAAATAAGAAATAGAAATAAGTATAACTTAGCATATTAATAACATCGTTTTTCAATGCCTTCATTTTTAGAAAATTATTATTAAAAAATGTAATTAAAAGATTGTAAACGGAGCTTACGGTGGCAATTGGACTGTCACCGTAAAGTTTCCATAATATATATTTCGGTAATTTTTAATAAATACACTATTTTGAATAAAAAAAATGAATAATTTTCTCGTCCGACTGGCCAATTTTTAATTACACCTTCTTTGTCACGCATTATCTATCTTTCTTTTTCATTCGGTTGCATCGAAAAATAGTCCATCGTCTGTATGGATCACGTGGACATTTAAATATTACGATAATCTACAGCGACACAATTTTAAAACGTCTAAGTCGCCAATTTTATTTAAAATGTTTATCACTAATAAAATACGTGGCGAAATTTACAAAACACTTCGTAGAATTATCTTCCGTTATAATTAATTATTAAGCGTCGAAATAATTAATTATATTCTAGATTTTTTATAAAAATTTATTTAATAAATTTAACTTATATTCCATCTGTAAATATATTCGTATGCAAATTATTTCCATCCGAGTTACATAACACCATATAACATTATCCGGTTTTCATCTAATACACATAAAGGCACATTTGGCATTTGTGGGAATTTCAGTACGCCGGAACATGTCTATATATATAATTGATAATAATAATAATAATATACTGTCTAAAATAAGAAAACGTACTTCAGATTTTAACGAGTAAGAATTAGACGCGGCTAATTCCAAGGAACTATCAACCGACAAAACGCAAGCCGTTAACGTTAATACACCGACTATCACTTCCCAAGGATGTTCGGCGCAGAACTCGCCATGACCCACGGAACATGTTCGCCAACATATCTGATGACCTTGTACCTACAATAAATTAAAAAAAAAAAAAATTATTCCTAATTTAACGATTTATATTCATCTACATTATTTTCAGAAAACAGAACTGTGAAGCTTCATTTTAAGTAAAATCATATTTTGTTCTGGCCAATAAAATGAGTCAAACTTTCAGCGCATCTGTATAGTGATTATTGAATTTAGTTCGGTTGAATTCCAATAGTGATGTAAAGCTCTACATAGTTTATTGATTATAAGCACTTTGTTCAATCACGAATTAAAAGAAAATGCATGCCGGAACGTTAAAAGAAAAAATAATATAAATTACGACTGTTGTTATAATTTTGACACTATTATATATATATATATATATATATATATATATATATATATATATATATATATATATATATATATATGAACGAAAAACGGGGTTATTGGAAGAAAATTAAAACTGTGTCACGGTTATTATCTGAGTAGGTATTTGTCAAGGCCTTTGTAAGCTGAATTACCAGTTTCACGTTAAGTTGTGGCCGTTTAGGTATTATTATCGATTAAATATTGTGCTCCAGTCAAGAATATAACATACCGAATTCTCTCTAACGAAGAACTAATACAACAGATCGTAATTAGTACTTTCTTGTATAACAACGCAAGGATTACCACTTTCCGTAACTAATTAAGATAATAGACGATGATCATCGTAATCTCTATACAATACTTTCACTGTTTCTACGTGATTCAAACATCATAGATTACGAGTTGCGCGATGTATTTATATATATATATATATATATATATATATATATATATAATATATATATATATATATATATATATATATAAAAATAATTTAGAGGTATAATGGAGACGATAGAGATTACTTTTGAAATATGAATTGCTTAACTTAATTTGAAAGAATATAATTATATCGCCCCTACTCTATATGCATATAAATTTTTTATTTTTATAAACACTCTTTAGGGCATTAGAACTAATACGATCTTAAGTCTATGCTTAAATAAGTATTAAAATGAATATAGCGGTATATGTTTGAAACTAATATGATAAACATATAATACCGGTTTGAAGACGCTTGAGCGAGGCTTCTAACTAACAAATGTTTATATGTGTTTTATTTCTAAATATTAAACCAAGTCGTACAGTTTCAGTCGTTTCAAACGGCGAGTATTAGATTCCGTGTCTAAACAGCCGTCTTGCTTCAAAATTGTGATGTCTTTGCAAACGCCGTTATCACTTCACTTACAAACTTTATTTTGAGATCGCGATGGATGCTATCGTTACGAAAATATCGATAGGCATCTACGACAGCTCGAAGAACTAGGTTTTGTCGAAATTGCACGAG